>JASTUX010000019.1:0-346264 GCA_031125595.1 Saccharomycopsis capsularis
TTGTAGCACTCGGCAAACTCAGAATCTCTGAGATTCATGGCTTTATCATAGTCCTTGGATTCAATGGCAGCGGCAACGGATTTGGTCAACTTGACTGCTTCGACTAATGGATTACGGACGACTTTACCTTCTTGAATGCCAATGACTGGAGATGGCTGAGAACCGTCATCTTCCAAAACAGCTTTGACGGCTTCAACACCTTGCAAGGTGGCGAGCATTCTGTCGTAAGCACAGGCTGTGCCACCTCTTTGAACGTGACCCAACTGGGTGACTCTGGTGTCTAATCCCAAATCAACAAGCACTTTTTTGACATCTTCAGAAGAGATTGGGTTGTTTTCATTATCAATAGCGCCTTCAGCGACTATGACAGTGGTTTTTCTGTGTCCCTTGGCTCTGTGTCGTTCACAGACTTTCAGGAGCTTTTCTTTCCAGGTGGCTTTGTCATCTGGTCTTTCCGGTATGAATATGTAGTCGGCACCAGTGGAGATACCGGCCATCAAAGCCAACCAGCCACAGTGTCTGCCCATGACTTCAACGACAAAAGCTCTGGAATGGGAAGTAGCAGTAGCGTCAATGTAGTCGACCATCTCACAGATTCTCTCCAAAGCAGAAAACGCACCGATGGTTCTGTCGGTCAAAGCCATGTCATTGTCAATGGACCCTACGAGACCGACAACCGACAAAGAAGTGTATGGCTCAACCTGTTTGGCAGTTAACTGTTCGGTCTCAACCAACTCTTTTACCAAAGAGGGCCAGTCGGATCTGAACAAGTCTGCGCCGGTCAATGATCCGTCACCGCCGCAAACCACGAGAGAGTCAATACCATTGGTGACCATATTGTAGGCGGCTTTTAATCTACCAGATCTTTCTCTAAACTCCTTGTTTCTGGCGGTGCCGATGAGCGTGCCGCCCAAAGACAACCATCCGCGGACATCGTACCAGTCCATCTTCTTGATCATGTCGCCGCCCTTTACTAAACCGTTGTAACCGTCGAAAATGGCGAAGACATCGCAGTCATAGTAGATACCGGCTCTGACAACCGCTCTGACGACGGCGTTCATGCCTGCGGCGTCACCGCCGGAGGTCATTATGGCTATCTTCTTTTTCTTCTTGAGAATATCGACATTGTGGGTGGAAGAGGCCTCGGAGGAGTCCTCGGTATCGCGGGCGATAGCGCGTGGGTCGTAGACCTCCTGGTCATAGGGCGACAAATAGGCGGAGAAGCCAATGGCATTGCCGATTGGGTCCCTGGTCTTGAAAACGTATTCGTGTGCATGTACCTCCTCATGTGGGTTCTCAACGATCTTATAGCCTTTGGACTGGAGCAATTGCTTGATCTTTGGCAAGTTCGTTGACAAGAGCACGAGCTTGAGGCTGTCGTATGTAATGTCATTCGAGTCTTCTATGGTTTCGTTGGAAAAGTTGGAAAGTCTAACCTTGATGGCAAGTCCGGTGCAACTTGGGAAGTCCGGGGTTGGGAAGGACTCCAACCAGGCTTCGCGAATGGACTCGTGGGAGATCCCCTGGAGCTCGAGGATGTTGGTGGTTACATTGTTGTCGCGGACGTAGTTCTTCGTCAACTTGAACCCGAGCAACTTGTAGAACTCAATGGTCTTCTTGTACACCTCGGCCGAGCTCGTCACCAAGGACGAGAAGGCGAATGAGTTCGGGTGTGGAGCTGTCATGGTAGTGTGTGGTAGCGGGCGTGTCGTGTGTTATGTGTTCGCTGCTGAGAGCTTGTCCTGGTGTTGTATGCTTCCCCGAGGAGGATGAGCTTTGCTTTTAAGGCGCCGGAGGCTCTTGTCACCAGTTGATGGCGCGCCCACATGACCGCCGGCGCGCGCTGCGCCGTCCGGTGGTCCCCCGCCGCTCACCCAACGCAGTTGGGTCGAGCGTTTGCGCTTACAGAAACTGCCTACACAGCACTGCACAGGGAAAAGAACACAGGGAGCAACTACAGGAAAACAACATTCCAGCTAAACAGAACGTGACATCATATAGAAGCCGCCCGGGGGGCGTTGGCATAAAACCTCAAAATGTAGAAAGTGCAAAAGTGACAATGCAACAGAAGCAAAAAAATAAAACCTAAAACAGGGCCCTGCTACCTATGCCTTTTGTATCTTGGTACCAGCATCCTCCATCTTCACCAACTTATCCCACAACTTAACCAACTCCGCCTTCTCCTTGCGCTCGTTGCTCAAACGGTCTTTGAGACCTTGTATCTCCCGCTTGAGGGCATCGATTGTAGCACTTGCCTGATTCAACTTGGACTGCCATTTCGTCTCGTAGCCCTTCTTCAAAATCGCAATTTTCTGCTCGTGCTTCTTGGAGTACTGAATGTACAAATCCTCTGAGAGCTTTGTAAGCCTCTCTTCTGTCTTCTTCTCGGCCTCGTACTTGTCTGTCTTCAACTCCTCCACCTGCTTCTTGGCAGCTCTCAACTCAGCCGTCAGCGCCGCGACACTGTCCGATAGCTTTCTGTTTTCCTCGGCCAAAGAGTCGTTATCCTCCTGTAAATGCGATAACTCCTTGTTCTTGGAGCCAATGCTATTCTGCAATCCGCTCACTTCATGTTGAATCTTCTCCAACTCCTCAATATGATTCTCTTCGATTTTCGTTAGAGACTCGTGAAACTCTGAAAGCTGCTTTTCTTTTGCAGCAAGCTCGTCCACACTGGACTTGTACTTTTCTTTCAACTCCTCATAATCGGTTCTGTCAGACTCTAAGGAGCCCTTGGCATTCACAAGCTCGTCTCGAAGATTCGATATCTGTTCATTTAGCTCACCATTTTCGTCTTGTATGCTCTTGATTACCGCATTGAGTTTGCTAATCTCGTTATTCGCATCATTGAGCTCATCCAACTTTTGCTTGGTCTCGTCTAAGGCAAGCAAATATTTCTCATTGAGCTTATCAAAATGCGTCTCGTATTCTTCCATTTTACGGTTTCTGGCATTAAGAATAGAGTTCATCTCGTCTGCTTCCTTTTGCATCTGTTCATTTTCCAACTCTTTGACTTTGAGATCGTCCTTGTAGTTTTCATTTGCATTGTTGAGATTATGGACTTCTTCCTTCAAATCTTCAACAGTCTTTGACAATTCATCAATTCTATTCTGGGATTTCTCGCCCTCTTCTTCATGATGAGCAACTTGAGACTTAGCCTTTCGAAGCTCTGCAAGCAAATCTTGCTTTTCGCTCTCGAGAGTTTCGACCACATGCCTTAAGCCGTAAACCTCTTCTTCCATGCCTTCATTGTTTTCTTTCAAATTTTTCAATTGATCCTTCACATCTTGATAGTCAGAAGAAGAGTTTTTCAACTCACCGTTTAACTTTTCAACCTTTTCTTCCAAATACTTAAGCTTTTCTGTTAAACCGCTCTTCTCCTCAGTCAACACCTCAATTTCTGCAGTTTGCCTTGAGGTTTCTTTTTTCAAGTTATTGATTTCTATCTGCTTGTCTCTATAAAGATCTTTGAACTTATTGCTAAGCTTGATGTAAGAGCTTAGCTTTTCGTCTTTGTAACTGACATTTGACTGTAAAGACTCCACATTCTTCTCGAACATCTCAAACTCTTTACTCAAAAGCTCATTTCTTTCTTGCAACTGTTTTTCTAGAAGGTTCATGGTGTCAACTTCGTTTTGCAAGTTCTGAATTTTCAAATTGGATTTAGATAGAGATTCTGACAACTTTAGTAACTCCTTATTTTTGCTATTCAACTCCGACTTCAAAGTATTCAATTGCTCATTATGCTGGTTCTGTATTTTTGTAAACTGCTTAATTAAGAACTCTGGTTTGTCTGAATGGCTTTCAAAGGAAATGTCTGATTCTTCTTTAGATCTATCTCTACTGCTATTATTTGTTTCATTGGCCAATTTGAAAAGTTCTGACAAAATTTCCTCACCGTCCAAAATCGAATACCTTTTGTTTTTCGCGACATTTTTGCCTTCGTAGCGTTCTCTTCTTACCGCCAGCAGCTTGTGCTGCTTGTGCTTTGTTAATGGGCTTTCCGGGGCCTCAACTTTGGCGGGTCTCGATGTATCCAATGAGATCTCTGCCTCATCAATAATTCGGCTCTCCTGCTCTGTGCGAGGACTGTATGCAACTGCTTCGGTTAATCGTGTTGGAGTAGAAATACCATTTTTTTCTCCGTTACCTTCCAAAGATTGTTTTTTGGAACCAACATCAGGCAGAGTAACAGAATAAAATATTTCCTTATCTTCCGTTTGATTGTACGAGACCGACTCATCGTAATGCGATTTAGCTCTACCATTTCCGTTGATGAGGGTGGTATTTATACTCTCCTCAATTCTTTCAACTTCCGGACTTTCGTTGGAATATCCACGATCCTCAAGTTTTTTAACTTGAGCTCGCTCTGGGCTTCTTTGCTTACCGTTAGCCAGCTTCCGAATATCAATGTGATGAATTCTTGTTAAGCGCTCATTTTCCAAGATCACACTATCGTCATCATCATCGTCTTCGTCACTGCCATCATTATTCTCATTCTCATTTGAAGATTTTTCTCGGCGCTGATGCCCATTGGCGGCCCTTTTAGGAAAATAGATATCCTCATTTGCTGAACCGGATCCCTCTCTGGATATTATCCCGTCAATACTTCTATCACTAGTTGGATTCTTTTTGTGGATCTTTCTTTGTCCAGAAACCTCCCCAACCAATGAACGGCGTTTAAATGAAAATTCTGGGGACACTAGTGGAGTTCGTATCTCATTTTCTATTGGAGTGTGAGGATAACTGTCATCTTTTGGACTATTGGATGATTCGTGAAAGTTTGTCGGGTCCTCTGGTGTAAATCGAATATTGCCGTTATTATTCCCAGCGCTATTATCGCGGGTTGATTCATTGGCATCAGCGTCTATTTCTTGTCTTTCACCATTCACGCTTTCATTGTGTATACCGTTCAAAAGTTCATCGTTATACTCATCATCATAATTATGGCCATCTAGCGTGTGCTCTTCATTTCTGCCACTTTCACTATAGAGACCAGATGGCAGTTGTTTAGGATTCTCTTCTTTGCTGATGGATTCGTTGGTGGTATCGAAACGTCCTGACTGCCTGCGTCTCTTAGAGTTTCTGTCCGACGAAGGTGATCTGAGCCTGGCATCTAGCACCGCCTGCGATTTTATAAGGCTTTTCTTTGAGACAGATCTGTTAATGTTGTGTCGTGGGGCAGTCAGAGGCACAGTGCCTATAATGCCACTGGAAGAGGAGGTTCTCTGCTTGGTAGTGGAGCTTGTGCTTTTTCTGCGGTTTGAGCGCTTCTGCTTAATTCCGTGTGGAATCTTCGTGAGCAACGAGAAATCACCATCATCATTTTCGTCGCTGTCGTTCATGTGGCGGCTGGTATTCATGCTGGAGCTAAAGGCCATGACGATGGTTACCAATGGGTGGTGATATGCGCTAGAGATGCTTTGTGTTGCCAATCCGTAAACAAAAAGGTACCAGAAAACGCGACTCGTGTGTTTTTGTTTTGAATTTTTGTTTTCCTGCTGCGCTTTTCCAGGATGATCGTGGGGCTACCCGTCCCCAGACAGCCCCTGCGCGATTTCTAATCGGCTGAACAAAACGAATTGGAAATAGCCCTCACGGATCAAGAACAGCCTTAAAGTGAAGAACACTGTCATTCAAGGCTGTGTTTTCCGAGCTGTTCTGACCATCTACTAAGCAGAGTGTGCATAGATCACCACTGTCGATACATCATCAAATTTTATAAGTTGTACTGCCCTTTTTTGCGCCCCGCACATTACTAAAGTATCCCGACGTTGTTATATTTCCATCGCATATTCAAGATGTCAAACATAGAAATTGCAGATCTTTATAAAGCCGTGATAGACGAGGTCATTTCCGACTCCCGACAAGACTTCGAAGCCAATGCAATAGATGAGGGAACTTTGCAGGATTTAAAGGCCATCTGGATGGAGAAGCTTGCACATACCCGCGTTGCAAACTTTAGTTGGATAGCCGATCATCCTGAGCCAACGGAGGCAGGAAATGATCAGCTGGCCGATGCTCACTTATCGAACAATAATCAACAAACTAACGCCGGAAATAGCAGCAATAACAACCAGGACAATAGTAGCAGTGGCGTGGGTAGCGCTCAGTCGAAGAGCCAACTGTTCGAGAACGACCTTATGTATCCTCAGGCGAACCACGATGTTGGAGGCTTACAGCTCCCTAGAAACGACCAAGAAGGATCAGGTTTAGTGCTCCCAGGAAGTCAGCAAATCAACCAAGCTGATGGGCCAAGCGACTTTGCGTTCGAGGTGGAGCTACCTAGCGCAATGGCTAAGGACATAATGGACAATATAAAGAGCCAAAAGGCAAGAAAGAAGAGAGTCTTACTAAAGAAGAAGCAGAAAAAACTCATAGGACAAGCCGATGGCCCCTTAGATGACGATGATGATGATGATAATGATAATGATGATGACGACGATGATGACGATGACGATGATGATGACTTGAATGGACTAGACGATGATGACGACGATGCGGTGGCCAATGAGTCGGACCAAATCAACTCGGATTTGGATGATTCCGAAGACGAGGAGAATAAATCAGGCGAGGAAAATGACAAGTTGGACGATAACTATATTTTCTGTTTGTATGATAAAGTTCAACGAGTGAAGAACAAATGGAAGTGCAATTTGAAAGACGGCATAGCTAGTATCAATGGCAAAGATTACGGTTTTGCGAAGGCTACCGGTGAAAGTGACTGGTAAATTCTTCCTAGTATCTATCTCTTCTATTTTATTTTCTCTATCGCATTCCTTTTTGGGCATTTACCGCTTTCAATAACCCATAAGTCGCTGAGGTTACGGCTGTTGTGGCTTTGAGTGTGCCATATACTTTCAACCTACAGGGTTTTGTAACCAAATTTTGTATTCGTTAATTAATGCTTGCGCTTCTAATAATATCCACCAAATTAAACCAATATTGTCTCCTTCGATCTAGATTTCTTTCTTTCTAAGGTTTTATTGTTCGCCGACTGACTTTGTTCTTCTTTTATTCTGTTTTGAGCCTACTTGGCCTAGTTAGTTTAGATAATTCAAGATTTACCACATCACGATCGGATGCAGCGATTTTGTCCCCAAGCTTAATAAATGTTTTTACGTTGCAAAATTTAATTCGCGAATGACAATAATCTAGATTTTAACAAGCAGCAAATTTGAAAGATGTAAATAAGAAGTAACAAATGTATAAAGATTATTAAATGGTGATTAGAAGAAGTAAAAGAAAAAGACAATATATGAGTAAAAATAACTGGGATTTATAAAACAAGAAAGAAAAAAAAGTAAACTAAAAGGAAAAGAACCGGGTCTAACAACCAGGGCTAAAAATAAAATACACATACGTTTACCAAAAGACAGCCTTAAAAATTCAGGTGATTTATGAGACGAACCGCTAGCTTTCATTTCATGCTGCTTAAGGGCAACATTCTAACAGAAAAGCTATAAAGATTAGACCTCAAACTAAAGGTATAGAGCCAACATCAACATTGGGTCTGTCAGGTTCATTGACCATATCTCCATTTTCGAAAAGGAATGCAAAGTTGATAAAGAACTCAGCTAGTATCTTGGATTCAATATTCAACGTTGCAGAAAACACAATGACCAAATTTCGTAAATTCATCTTGTTATAGTCACTTCTCAAAAGAACTTCCTCATTCAAAAATTTAAAAAGAACATAGAGGACATTCTGATTGATTTGCGGTAGCTGACGAAGTAGGCTTTTGAGCTGGTACATATAGGTCAAATAAGCTGAATGGTTCATGTCGTCCACTTTGATTCTATTGAGTTGTGGAGAACCACTGGCCATGTTTTTGTTGTAGTCAGACAAGACACCGTGAAGCCTTGTGCTAATCTCTGTGGTCAATATGTTTTCAGGCAACTCCCTCAAATATAATTTCAAGAGCCCCGTGACACTATTAATTTCTGGTCTCACGTCCATGTTAGCCAAATCGACATCCAATTTGCTATCAAACATTTCTTTTAAATGTCTGATTACAGTTGAGGAGCCGCTCAAACGGAAAATACCCTCTTGGTATCCAGCACCTGTCTGCTTAAGGTAGACCAAACACCTAGGAATGATGCTTGGAACATCCTTACCATTTAATTCAGCAGCGGATAAGCTGAATGCATTCTCAAGACTATTTCCAAAAATGTATTCTGCTGAATATCCAGACGGCATATTAGCATCCAGTAAGATGTTGGCATTATTACTATTAACTTGTGTCTGGTTGGCGTGAATGTTACTATTGTTGTTATTATTAAGGGCATTGGCGTTAAAGCTGGAATCAGCAGTAAAATTTGATAAGTCAGTAACTGCGTTCATCTGAAAATCTTCTCCACTTGTACTTGAGAGTGTGTTGTCTAATAAGTCATTTGGAGACGCAGTACCTGATCCTGCATTAGAATTTCCGAGCTTGTTTCTGATTCCTCCGAAGAAACGCTTCCTAGATTTCTTTGGTTCTCTATAGCTGTCGTCGTATTCAGATCCAAAAAGGGTAGAATTATCATTATGCTTTGGCGAGATGACAGAAGGCGATGGAACTTCGGTAGAGCTATTAACAAAGTTTGTACTTGTGGATACTGATAAATCAGCAGATTTGGTTCGGGTATGGCCATGCTTTGGTGTTGACAACAAAGTCGACGAGGAATACGAATTTGAAATTGCTGAAACATTGTTCGCGAGTTCCACCGGTTCGTAGTCACTACTAGCGTCCTGAACGTATTCAATCAAAACATCGATCCATGAATCTCTCTCCTCATCACTCTCTGCGCAAAAAATGTGCTTATTGGTGCCTGAGCCAATCGAGTTCTTTTTCATTTCTTTTAATAACAACGCATGTCTGTAACCCTTGGAGTTACTTGAGGACTCTTCAGTCGAAGTATCTGACTGTTGGCGGCCTATTTGAGCACCAGCCAATCTAATAGTATCTAAAAGAACACCATCAATTGAGTCAAACACAAACAAAAAAGGGCCTTCGCATTTGCAATATCTGACTTTCCATGTGGAGCCAAGGCCTTTATTTTTTCGAACCAAATAACCTTGTTTTTTGAAATCCTTTTCGTTGATCTCATTGCTAAAGTTGTACTCAATGTCATCTAGAGGATTGACTGTATTTGTGGAAACAAACTTGCAGACTATATAAATCACTTTTCTAGGAAGCTTTGGAAGACTCAAAAGAGTAGAAAAATAGTTTAACAACCCGCTTCTTCGAGAGTCAATTTTTGCAGGCAAGTTATTCAAAAAAAGTGATTTATCAGGTAAACCAGGCAATAAAAATGACTCAAAAGCGCCTCTTATATCTCTGTCCAATTTTACTATTTGAGAATACGATTTTTTGAAACGCCATATCTCCTTTTGACTGACTTTGTCTATCGCAGCAAAAACAACAGTAGGATCGAACGATGAGGAATTGGTTTTGTTTGCAGAAAGGGAGGTAATCAATTTTAAAGAAATAGTATTATAATCTTTTGGTTGGATAAATAAACTTGCATCATTATCCATTGTTTGATCGATATCGATAATATTATAGTCGGTAAAGGCCGGTGATTGAGGGGTTGAGGGCTGGGATCTAGAAAACTTTTTGGTGTCAGGCTGTCCATGCTGTAATGAAGATGCCAATGCTGCAGCTGCAGACATTGATGATAAAGTTGGAGACTTGACGTGGCCTTTATCCTGAGTCGTTAGGTTTGTGTAAGTAGAATATTGTGGCTGTTTCTTGGATCCTTGGTAAAATCTATCTCTTGCGTGATTAACATTGTTGTAATTTGAAATTTGAATTCTTAAAGGACCATCAGCGGTTCCACTGGATACTTCGCTGCCATTTGCGATTTTGAGATAAGTAGGAACTTTTAATTCTTGATCTCTAGGAGACGAGGGGCTCATATCCCTGCGCACAATAACCGGAGATTCGAGACCCATTATTCCCATACCATATGTTTTTGGAGTTCTTTCAGAATCCGAGAACATTGACGGGGAATTTCTCATAGCTGATGTGCTCCGACCAATTATTGGTGTACTCTTAGCGCTTGGACTTTGGATGTATCTTGATGGTGGTTCAGTACTTTTTATGCTATAACTTTCTTGGGGCTTTTGTCTGAGTTCATCACTAGAAGCCCTTTTGTTTATAAATCTATTAGGATTACGTTTTAATCTTTCAATTTCCATCTCTTTCTCGAGATCAAATTCGTCTCCTGATTTACCATTCTCCGACTCTAAGAGCAATGAGCTTGCGGATTTGTTTTTACGTGTATCAACGATCTTGTTAGGTTCTTGAGAAATTTTTTCCGAAAACAGATTTATGCTATCTTGCTTTTCAACCACATCATCAGCATCATGATTTAAAAGTATTGGAGATAAGGCTTTATTGGTAGTGGTCGCATTAGCTTGATTTATCTTGTTGCTTGTGCTTTCATTACCAGCCTTGAATTTACGGGTTTCTTGACTAGTCAAAAAAGTTCTACCAGAGTATGATCTGAGGCTCGGCGAGTTTCTTATTAGCTGCTCTTTGGTAGTGTCTTTTGTATTAACGGTGCTGGCTGAATCAATTGCTGCGTCATTTCTCGGAGACGGAAGTTGAATTCTGTTATTGCTGTAAGTCGCAGATGGAGAATTAGAAAGTCTGCTGCTGCTTATAGAGTCTGTTATGAGATGAGTAGGAGATTTTTGAGAGTATACTGATGAGTTTCTGGACTGTGGCTCAGTGTCCTGGTCATTGACATTGCTTGAAGTGAGATCTGCTTTGGAGTTGTTTCGGCTAGAATAATTTGAGCTGATATTAGACAGTGTGCCAGGTTGGTCGTTAGATTCGCCCGCACAGTCTGAAGAGCCACTTGAATACTGAAATGGCGACTCTTTTTGTTTAACATGTTTCTCCGGCACGCTTTCGGGTAATATGTCGCACTTTTTCAGCGGATTTAAGCTTATATCGGCTGACCTAAGCGGAAGTTGATCACTAATGGCAGGCTGTTCAGTTTCTGTGGCTATAGTAGTAGGTGCCGAAAGAGTTTTCGCAATGGGCTCTGGTTTTGCCTTGATAGCGGCGATCAAAGAAGAGGACGAGTTACTGGTTTTTGCTGGATCTAGTGTGTGGAAAGATGTGCTTTTGGGAAGTTCTGGTTCTGGTTTTGGTTTGACTTTGGACTTCTGGAGTAAAAACAAGCTATTGAGTTTGGTGTTGATGTCTTCATCAAGATCACTGATGAGATTTTCGTAGACTGTGGAAGTGCTACTATTGTTCGATGCATTCGATATCGTCATCAATTTCATTATTAGGGACTTGATAAGTGCCAACTTCAAGGTATCCGAAACATCTTTATCAAACTGGAGATCTTGGATGTCTGCGAGCGATATTGAGTTTATGTCCAAGTTTTCCTTCTCTGAAGGAGACGAGATTTTGAGCTGGTTCATCAGGTTGGATAGGTTCCTTAATACCTGGATATTGTTGGCCTCAAACGAAAACTCGGAATCCACGGACACTCTGTTATCGCTGGACATAACCGGTTCTTTGCTGCAAAAGCACTGGATGGAAACTCGGAATCTAAGTTTAGTCTACCAAGAACAAGCTTGGGCCTCTAAGCAGGTGTGAGAACAGCCGGAAGCGAAGGGCCGGCGATTTGGGCGGTATATGAGGTATTACTGCTGCTTTGGGGGCTCTTATCAGAGGCCAGGGTGATCTGTTTATGCTGATGATAGGATCTACACGCTAAAATATTTCGTGATAGAAGACAAGGCAGAAAATAAAGATCAAAGAGACAAAAACACAGGGAAAAAAGCTGCAGCCCAACTGGAAAAGCGAGCCACGCCCTGTTTCCGTCTGCAAACAGTCGCGTTTTTTCAGCTACGCGCGCTTCGTTGTGCTCCCTCTTGTTTTTGACAGCGACATCACCCGGCGACAGATTTGTGGTAGCATGTTACCGTATGCAAAAGCATGTTCCCATATAGAATATCCACGGTACTTACACGAACTAGCACAGCATCTTGCGCACAGTTGAGCTGCAGTTGAAACAGTTGGCTGGGTAAAATAATGTTACTGGCGTATCATATTCATAGTATCCCGATATGCTTCTGGTATTCCTTTGCACCAGTTTCATAAATAGTCTTCTACAGCGATCACATCGAGCGAACTTTTTAGCTTCTGAGAAAGCGCATCTTTGGGGCTCCACTCCCCCACGAGGCGTCGGAGATCTCCGATAACAGAATCAACGTCAACGTGCCGGATAACTTGCAACTCTTTCACAAGCTTATTCAAAATCCAAGGATACTGGAACTCATTGAAGCTTGAAATAAGATTTCTATAGTTGACTTTGTGGAACTTTATGATATCCTGTGGGTTATTGATATAGTAATCTTTTTTCTTGAAGATTGACCTTATGTCGTGTTGACTTCTTCCAATTGACGAGGCATCGTGCCTCAAAAGCCGGCCTTCTTGTATCTGATCCTTGTCATTATCTTCTATCGGTTGGGCATCAATATTGATATGATCCAAGTTATTGTTATAGAGAGTAGTGGTTTTAAAACAAAACTTCAAAGCTTCTTGGTAAATGGAATTGCTTTCGTAAATATTGAAAGAATCGACACTCGTTGTGCTCTGCTTGATCAGCTCTAGATGGTCAACCAAATACTGGCTTATGTATACAAGCATATTGTAGTCCTCATATCCTATGTTTTTTACAAAAAGGCACACCTCTATTAATTTGATCAAAAAGTCACTGAAAAGTGAATCAGAATTGTCAACATAGAACAATCTGTTGATATTGGGATGGCTAAACTGGTAGCATAAAGACGAATACATTGGGACAATTTGGCTGTTCAAATTACTTATGACTGAGAATTTTGTGTTGCGGTGTCCCAAAAGGGTTTTGAGACTTTTGTTGAGCTTTAAACTATGATAAGATTCGGGATCTGCATATCGGTCAATTTCAATTTTAATTCGCTTATTGAAATCAGCATGTTCCTCCGTAAAGTAGTTATCGCTACTGTTCATCGTGGGCTCATTTTGAAAAAAATCTTTCCTGTTTCCTTGCTCTTTCTTGTCAATCCCTTTTTCGGTTTTGCTTTTGCTATCTTTTCCTTGTTTAGTGCTACCAGCTTCAAAGTCTCTAGATCCTAGCCACACACCATCAATGCTTATAATTCCGATCTTCTCGATTTCAGAGAATATTTTTGAATATGTTGAGAAAAGCTTGTCAAGCAAGTGTACTGCTAATGGAGCGGCGTTAAAATTGGCAATTAGTAGTAAGTAATCGCACCGGGAAAATTTAATAATCCAATTCTTAATGATAATATTGAAAAAGTTTTCGACCTGATTAAAAATGGTGTTTTTACCCTGCAACAATAAGATTTCAATTTCCAAGTTAGTCACATCAATGCTGTTGGAATCTGCCCATTCATGCACAAGCCTCATCGCCTCCTTGGAAGAAGTCAGGACACTTATCAGTTTATCATTTAGAATTTTGAAAATTTCTTCAGGTAAAAAATTTTGAATATTCAAAACAAGAAAGTTTTTCTGAACAACATCATGCTCATATGAGTTTGATTTCTTGTATGCCTGCTTTTGATTAAATTTCAAACTAATGTCTTGGTACAAGTGCCTTTCCACGGGTATGCTATTGTTTATAAAACCAAGATTATGAAATACCTTTCTCGATAGAAGCCTTATTTTAGTGGATAGCTCCAAAGGTCTGTAGCACTTGTTGAAACTGGGAAGAACTAAAATCTTGGAGTTCAAAACGGTTTTTCCATCTTCAGTGTTGGTTTCCAAGCTAGCCCCGTTGATTTTAGTTTTATGGTGGTTCTCATCATAGCCTGTGGGCTCCAACAAAATCTGCTCCATCTTGGTTCTTGGAAGCTGTTTAAACATCATTACCGGCTCTTCTTCAAATTTAGTATTCAAAATTGCCAATTCGCCAATAACAAAATCCTTATCGTGAGATAAAAATGCCCAACATGACGCTTGGTCTTTTTCGAATCCTAACAAAATCTTTTTGGCTTTTTTAGCTTCCTTTGATTCTTGATTATCGCCTTCTTCACTTACTATAGTGTCTAATCCGGAGTTTTTGTTGGCTAAAGTATTCCAAATCCAGTTAGAGTTCCACCAATTGGTTTGGGCTGGAAATTCTGGCAAATTGGCCTCTGGCTCAGGTTGCAGCACTTGATTTGAAACTATTTCCCTGCCACCAATGCCACCAACATCTCCACCTTTAGGCACCAGTGGACTATTTTCCTTCACTGCGTCGAAGCTCGTGGGCACTTCCGGGGAAAGTTGTAACAGCCCCTTTGGTTTGTCTGTGCCCCCATCAAGGAACTTGAGCCACCTATTACCATTTTCATCCTTTTTGCTTTCCTCAACATTTCCCGTAGCTGCCTGAGTCAAAATTTGTGAGATTTCAGGCCCCTCGACTCTGTCTTCATCGCTTTGAGCATTTGGGACTTCAGCTTTCCTTTCATTATTGTCGATGCTATTCACAGAGGGATTGTGGAGCCAATTGTTTTTCGAGCTGGTAACAAAATTCCCGTCTCCGTGAGATACCAGTTTTATGTTGAGGGCCAAATTGCTACTACCTCCTTCGATTTCGTCATCCTTCTTGGTTGCAGATTCATTGTGCTCGCCTTCTATAACTTTGTTATACTTATTTGTATTAGTGCTACTTTTCACACTCAGAGTGTCCTCATTGCCGCTTAGCAAAGCATTATTAATATTTCCATTGTGTTTATGCTTCTTTCTAAAATGATGAAAGCTGTTTGCCCGACTTTGGGTGGTCATCATGGAAGCAGAGCGATGCCGATTTTGATTATCTGCTGTCATTGAGCCGCTCCGCACCAGCCTACTATCTAAACCACTATTATTTTTCTTCCAACTCCACCAGATTCCCTTATCACTCAAGGACGCGTTGCTTTTATTTTTTGGTATGATATCTATTGGTTTTCTGCTTAGCCCATTAATATCCTTATTAGAAGCACTGCCGCTCATGTATAATGACGGCGCCAATTTGTCGGTAGCAGCTCCTATTTTCAGTTTCCAAGCTTGCCAGTACAAAGACTCCAGGCTACCGTTAGAGCATTTTTGGAGGTTGCCACCGTCATGGTTTGACGAGAGGCTCATGAAGTCACTAGCATCATCATTGTCGGCGTTAAAAGAATCTCCATCGTTTGTACAGCTACCTTTCAGGTCTTCTTTGAGATTTTGCGCCATCGATGTTGGTTTTACTTAATACCACTCGGAAATTGTTGGCTCGGATTTCAAGAAACAAAAATATTCTTGACAAATTGCAATTAGTTTTTAGAACAACAGTAAATTTTAATAAAAATTTGTAGCATCCGTTCAAATGCTATTAGCGCTTTGCCAAAGAGAAGGGCTGGTAAAACGCAGGACATTGGGACTGATAGTAGTGATCAATAAGCGCACGCATGCAGGGGCGTCGCGCGCTCCTAACCAGATAATCTTGTTTTATCCTTGTGAAGACTGTCGTGTATGAGCTTCATTGATGACTCGAGATCTCGAGTCATTACCATTGTTACGCCATCGCTCAATATTGTCAAAACACCATATACAAAAGAAATAGCTTCTTAGTAATATGAGCTGGAAATCAACGGTACTAACCCAGTTAGAGCAAAGAGACTCGCAACAGCTTCCGCAACAGCCCAATGACCTCGTTTTGACATCGTGTATGTGCCAAAGAGTTTTCTATGAACTTGGCATTTGAGGTTTAATACTAACATCTTCACAAAGATAATCAAATAGTCGAAAGACTTTTTGCGACCGAAAAGAAGCTAGAAGCTTTCCAGGGAACTGATTTGCAAGTGTATGTATTGAATTGTTGGTTTTATTCAACAACCACAACAGGAACTTTTCAGTTACTGACTATCAGCAGAGAGCTACGAAAAACGTTAGAGCAGGTTGAGCAATTAACAGAAACAAATAAAAAGCTTGAGTTGAAGAACCTGTCATTATCGACCGTTAATACAAACTATGAAAAGGAGATAAAATATTTAAAGCATAAGCTACAAAAGCTTGAAGACAGCTACAGAAGGCTAAATGACAGGGTGCACGTCAAAAACGAAGAAAATCAGGCGAAGAGCAAGGCATTGAGCCTCGTTAACGATGACATCCTAGCCCTACAACTAGAAAATAACCTTCTTAACGAGAAGATTAAAAAGCTAGAGTTAGAGAATAATGAGCTAGTAATAAGGTGGATGAACAAAGTCAAAGAAGATGCAGAAAAGCTCAATGATGCTAACGCATTCTTAGAAAATGTGCGGCTTAATAATTCAAATTCAAGCGAGAACTAACACAAAATCGTCAATTAAAACTTATATTATAGTATACAAATGGGTTATCTGCTTAGCAACATGATCATTAGCGTCGGCAGGAACTCGTTAGGTGCTCAGAATATAGAATCCAAAAACTCTCTACTATTTCCATCTTTCACGACTTCATTTAAATTATCGCTGACAGCCGAAGCGACTTTTTTCACAAGTTTAATACCATTTATCAAATTGGTGTGATAGAATCCTTTGACGTATTGTGTACTGCCACTTTGGTTCAAATTGATTGATTCTATTGGAGCTACCACCTTACCTGAACACCAACTGACCAATAATCCATTTTCGCTGACTTCCTGTTCTTCAATTGTTGGGTCTATGAATAAATTGTCGTTGATCACAGATATAATGAATAACAAAGGAGGAGTATTAGGATTTTTCTTTACGTTTTCATTATCTTTGTTGTCAGAATCCTGTTTGGCTTCCTGCTCTTCCTCTGGATATAAAAGCACTGTAGAAGACCAGTCATCGTTGAACATTGGTAACTCTTCAATTTCTCTGTCATTTGTGCTTGATATCAACAATGGCAACCTAGTAGACTTGAGCGCCAAATATATACCAAACGAAATCAAACTTAATGGATTTTGCAAAAAGGCAGCATCACCTCTGGATCTAGCGTTAGCAGAGTTGCCACTCAAGTACATCACGTCAATATATAGTTTGAAATAGTATTTAGTGGTGAGCTTCAACACATCGAACTGCGTAAAGTTTCTCAAAAGCAAGTTCTTTAAGACCGCAGTCCAGTTCATCACAAATGTCAAGTCTTCTCTGAGATTGTCAATGCTCAAGTCTAGTTCTAACAAATCGGAGATATCCGTAAATTTCACTACTTTACTCTTGACACTAATTATCACCTCACTGCCATCTGAGGATCTAATTCTTGAGGAGCCATTGGAGTTTGGCAAAAAGTTGACTGATGCTTCAAGCCCTCTGAACTGATGTGGTTTTCTCCCATCTGGCCTTATGGCGGTCTTTGTGGCTAACGACTGATACAAGTAGTCTCTTTCAGAAACAGAGAAACTCATTGTAGTTTTTGTTTTGTGTTTTATGCCTTTGGGGTACGTGTGATTGAACTGAAGATGATACAGCAGCTATCTAAAATGATGTTTGCCGTCCCTTCCTGTCCGCCATCTCCTAGTAAAACACTAACAAATTTTTTATTCCTCTAAGTTTTCGCCAGAATATCCGGCAGGAAAATGTAGGGACTGTCATGTGGAGTGCCCGGAAATCGTCGTCCCAGCATGCAGAAAAAAATTTGTCTTTTGTTTTTTCTTTGATGCGATGACTTGGAGACGAGCCAAGATACACAGTCAAATAAATAAGTTTTTCGTTGAACGGACAGATTATCAGAACCTCCCGATTCCTTGCGCACAGCTCAAGAACCTTGAATACAGCAAAGGCTTTTTCAGGTACAGCAAACATCAAGTATTTTTAGCCAACCATTATAGAACAAATGCTAGATCATGACTGCAAGTTTAGATATTGAGCGTGACGAAATTAACAGACTTCGAAACGAAAACAATAGGCTTAAGAAAGAGCTTGAGGCTCTTAAGCTAGAAAATGCAGCCTTCATAGATACGGCACTATCGGATGTTTGTGATGGCTCTTCTTCTATCGTTGATGCCGAGACGTCGGACGAAGTATCCACCAACGAATTTAAAAATATTGCATACGACAGCCTAACAAACGAAGAATTCAAAAGATATGGCCGTCAACTTATTGTTCCGCAGTTCAGTGGTGCTGGCTTCCACAAAAAAAAATATAACCCGATCGAATCTCAACTTAAGTTAAAGAACGCGAAGATACTAGTGGTAGGTGCCGGCGGCCTTGGGTGCCCTGCTCTACTCTATCTCACTGCCGCTGGTGTTGGTACCATCGGCATAATTGATGCGGATACCGTCGATGCCTCCAATTTGCACCGCCAGGTTCTTCACTCAACGTCAAAGGTCGGCCTATATAAGGTCGACAGCGCCAAACAATACTTGCAGGATCTCAATCCGACAGTGACGATCATCACCTACCCTATTGCCCTTAGCAACAGTAACGCGTTCCTGATTGTATCGCTGTATGACTTGGTATTGGATTGCACTGACACCCCCATGACAAGATACTTGATCAACGATACCTGTGTCATATTGGGCAAGACAATCGTATCGGGGTCTGGTTTGAAAACAGAAGGTCAGCTATCGATCTTAAACTTTAACAACCGCGGCCCTTGCTACCGCTGTTTCTACCCGAAGCCGCCATCTCCAAACTCTGTTAAGTCTTGCTCCGATGGTGGTGTCATTGGCCCATGTATCGGCCTCGTGGGCACTATGATGGCTGTCGAGGCCATCAAGGTGTTAATTAACTGGTATACTGAAGCAAATTTCAAGCCTTTCTTGACCATCTATGATGGGTTTAACGATGATGAGGGGTCTCAGTCCATGAGAACGTTTAAAATGAGAAGAAAACAGCCAAAGTGCGTCGTCTGCGGCGACAACGCCACCATCACCAGAGAGCGTGTCGAGAACTTTGAGGTCGACTATGTTGTCTTCTGTGGATCCCATATCGATAAGTACAACGTCGTGACCAAAGAGGAGCAGATCTCCGTGGAGGAGTATAACGCTAAGTACCACAATGTACTCCTATCGTCACCAAATTTGAACACAAGGACCGTGCTTATAGATTGCCGTCCGGTGGAACACTTCAATGTCGTCAGTTTGCCTGGTTTTATCAACATTCCGCTAGAGCAGATACAGTACGCAGACCAGATATCTGACCTTGCTGGTTTACCGCAGAGCCTATCGAAGGAAAATGACGAGTTATTTTTAATATGCCGCCATGGTAACGACTCGAGGATCGCCACGAGGATCTTGAAGGATAAGTTTGGGTTTCAAAATGTCAAAGACATCAAGGGCGGCTTGTCTCGTTGGTCTTCGAACGTTGACCAGTCTTTACCTACTTACTAGGCAATACTTGTTATTGTTGATATATTTACTAAATTTGATGTGCTGAACATAGTACATGCTCCTATATATTATATGAATGAATACATAATAGATCTTGCTTAGCTAACGTTGAAAGCTATAAGCAAAAGGCGGAGCGATTTGTTAAGAATTCTGTGGTAAAACATCTGGCAAAAACCGTCTGTTCTAGGACAGGAAAGTAAATGTTCAAGCTTTTTGATAAGGTTGTGACAATCGTGGTGTAATGTTTATGTGCAAATATTTAAAGGGTACAAAAAAGTTTGGAAGAATGAGCTAATTGGTTCGTGTGACTGTCCGTATATGAGGCTTATATGAAATTCATGAAGCAAAATAAAGGAATAATAGAAGCTATAACAGTAACAGCGACTTTTATTTTTGTTCCGGTTATTTTAAATTTTAGAAATTGCAATCAGAGAGACGGTGCTTGCATGACATGGTCAAAAATAGCGTCCTTGATAACAAATCCATAACTGTTCCAATGCTCATCCACCAACTGGCACAATTCGGTTACCAGACATTGGACTTCCTCACCAAAGATAACGTTTGCTTCTACAAGGTTTTGGAAAAAATTATGCTCTCTTTGGTTCATACGAGTTTGTGAGTCATTGTGAAAATATTCACTATGCTCATTTGAGTTTACTGCCGACATGTGTTTCGTTCCTTGATTTTCTTTAAAAAGTGATTTCGGCTTGAAGTGCTTGGTACTATGGTGCTCTGAAAGGCCGGCGTCGGCTGCATTAAACAACTCAGCAACGCTTAGCATCTTATCCGGAGGCACAGAAGCAGTGTTCTGATAAAAGCTGTTTCGAACCATGTTCGAAGATGTGAGTGTGCCAGAATTGGGTGAGAGTAAGATGTGGCATTTTTTTTGTTGCCGCTTTGCTTTTTCAGTTACAGAAGCGACTCGGTGTTTCATTTCAAAAAGTGGCTCTGGCTTTACAATCTCATTGCCTACTTCCTTGGTTTTGCCCGTTTCCACTTCACTTTGCTTTTTTAAAATTGTAGGTGTCAAAAAATCCTCAAAATAGGTTGATTTTTCATGTTTTGAGCATGATTTTTTCTTCTGTTTGGATTCAAAAGTTGCCGCTTTCAAGGCAAGCTTTGGCTCTTTCTTTAACCCGTTGAGCTTCCGGCCTTTTGCTGTCACATTATAAGTTCTTTTCTCATCTTTGATATTACTTCTCTTTTCCGACCGAGACACCTTTTTTTTACTGGTTATGTTTTTTCTTTCTAAGATTTTACGTTGAAGTTTTCGCTTGTTGCCTGACTTGGCTATTCCTCTAGTACCACTCTGGCCGCTGCAAGAGCTTTGGCTTTTGCTTGCCTCGCTGTCATTCTTTTGGAAATGAGAAACAGTATAGACTATAAAATTATTTTCCGTATTTTGGTTATCAAAATACTTCCTTTCAATGTTTCCTGCTGCGAGTTGCGTATTGGTATAAATGTTCTGGTTGGAGTAATCGCGCAATGCAGCAGTCAAGCAATCATTCAAATTCTTGTAATAATCGTAAAAATAACTTTCTGAAAGCCCTTTTTTGATAATCAGCAATTGTTCAACTTTGCAAAATAGCAGAAATAAGCACCTTCCTTCCCTGGCTTCATACAAGCCACTTCTCATGGAAACACGCTCCCGTAACCAGTCTCGCAAACCTATCTCAATGTGTGCTGCCCTGAAACTTTGAACAATAATAGGCAATGAGAATCCGGTCTTTGAAGAGATATATGCTTGAGCAAACATGAGTAGCTCTTTGAGTATAATATCCAAGAACAATTCGCCTTCATTAAAACAGTAGCAGTGGACGAGGTCCTGAATGGTCTTCTTGGCATGTTCCAGAGTATCGTGTGCCATCGCAAGCAATGTACGCCAGTCTCGTCCCTTGTGCGAGGCGTATAAATAAACTATGCACTGATCGACCATAGAAACAAAGCACTCCAAACACCCTTGGGTGACCAGAATTTTTCTGACAATGCTGCCCAAATTTAGAAGGATTTGTTGTGAAGATTTCAAAGTTTCTGGTATAAGTTTTTCTGTAGATACATTTGACAAGAGCTCGCATATTCCTTTGGCGGTGAGGCTTTCCACATACATGTCATCGCTAACATCGAGAATCTGCCCCAGGTCCTCGTGCATATCCACAGTTGGTGGGCCATGATATATTTTGTACACCAAAACTGCCCATTCTTGGAGTGGTATCAAATTTGGGCTACTAGGTGTCATTTCGGTTTACTGTTTTGTATTTTTTCTTTTCAAACTTAGTTTCTTTTTTGCTTTGGACCTTTGGATAATGTTTAGCTAGTATCGGCTGTAGAAGCTTTAGCAAAGTAGATATAGCCTTATGGTGGCACCTTCAAGATTTCAAAAACTATCATTAATCTGTCCTCTTGTTATGACTTGGTATTTCATGTTGATGCCGCATTTTTCCAAATTACCAACATCCTTCTCCAAGTTGCACCGGCCGAAACCAACCCAATATCCATTTTCATAAGCTCAGGGCCCCATCCTGGTCCGTCCCCCAGTCTCTTTAAAAAAAACATATCTCCACAAGACACCACAAAATCGAGAATATCTACTGCATTACGCGCCACAAACAACCCCTCTGAAAGCTTCCTTATTGATATTATGCATGCTGGAGCGATGTTCTCTTTTTGTAAATGGGGGTATCAAGTGGAAGAGAAGGGGTGGTTGGCAATAAGGTTTTTCAACTGACGACAGGACCCTGGATTTTATTTTATAGCTGGTGCAATTGGAGCGTAAAATTTCCAATTTGCGATGAGCCGCGTGGTTCGCTGGGGGAGAAAAGTGGCAAGATAAACTAGCGTTAGCAGTTTTGATGAGGGACCCAGTATATTATTTTTGAGAGCAACAATTTGAAAAGACTAGTCATAGAAGTTTCATTCCGATGTTTTAAACGTGTTTGGTGCTTTAGTTCAGATATCTACAATCAGCGGTAAAAAAAAAAAAAAAGAAAAAACACACAAAAACAAATGTCAATGAAAAATGTTTCTATAGAGGTCAAAAAGCGTTTCCAAAGAAATCAACTTTCAACTAATGCAAAGAGAAAAAGTATTTAGTTTCAAAAGTAACCGTAGGAATAGTAAAAACAAAGAGGGGGAATAAAGTGAAATGCATAGACAAGCTAAAACCAACAGCTTCTCAGAGCAATTTTTTGGACTTAAAGTAGTATTTGTAGTAGAAGGACTGGCATATGCCGGCGGTTATTAAGATCACGATTATCAAAATCTGGTACTTGACGTATTCCGCCTGGGTGTTCTCGTTAATGTTACGCAATCCGCTCTCTGACTCCACCAATAGCGCCAACTCCTGCTCCATGATCTTGTGCAAGTTTTGCACCTCATTCAACTCTTGAAGCAAGGGGCTGTAGATCTCGTTTTGCTGGAAGCTGTTCTGGTTTCTGGCCTTGCGGCCGACCTCGACGTCGACCACGATACCTTTCTCCTGGCCATACCGCGACCACGAGGAATCCACCATGTAGTTTTCCAAACATATATCGAACCAATCGCCCGAGGTGGTGGTGAAGGCGATTCTCACCTTGCCTTCCAAGTTGTCCTTGGCGCGGTACAAGTTGCCGTCAACGTCAAAGACCCGTAAGTTGAGGGACTGGCCGTCGATGCGGGGGCCGACATTGAGACGGAGCACCACGAGCTCGTTGGGCGGCGCGCTATACCGGAGACAGTGTTTCTTACCCCGCTGTATGTCTTTCTGCCTGACAGGGAGCAAGTTGATCCCCAAGGCGTGCACCTGCGATATCGTGAATGCGCTTATTGAGGAGAAGAGTAGGAGAAATGATATTATGTTGGTTCGTACCATGCTGGGTGGGAAAGTGCTATTGTGGACGGAATAGTGTATATACTGCAGTTTTTGTATTGTGCTGAAGCAATCTGCGAAAGCGAGTGGCAATAGGCCTACTCGGGAAAACGTAGTAGTAGCAGTGTGTGGCAGCTGGAAAGTATCCTCGGATCTGCCTTCTCTTGTTGGAGTGTCTTGTGTTTTAACGACTGTCTGGTAAGGCTTCTCGATCTGGATCGCTACTGAACCATTATACTCTATGCTGTTCGATTGTCCGGAGTTCTACTGCTGAGATGTGCAAGCGAAATGCTCTAGGATGTAGTGAGGAAAGAGGGCTGGAGATTGGATCAGCCTGTTTTCAAGTGCTGGCTGGTAGTGGTAAGTGCCCTTGGAAAAGCTGTGGCGGCCTGCTGTGCTCTGCACTGATGTGTTCCGGTGTCCAGATCACCATTTCTGCCAGCTACACAAATGACGGTTGAAGATTTTTTCCTCCTGTCGCCCTGGGAGGTTCGGTCCTGCTTGCTTCCGCTACGTATCCAACTTTTTTTTCTGGGCGCCGCCTATTAAGCGCTGCCACATTTGCCGCCCGTACACACTCCCGCCTTGGAGGCGTTGCAAGACATTCAATGTTTGGGCTGTGCTTTACGGCTTGAAGGTTGGAAATAATGGAAGTAAACAAAAAGCGTAGTGTGTGAATAAGCATTGCAGGTAGACCAAAAGGTTCGAGAGGCGTTGGCTCGACCGTGCATTTTGTACTGCGTTGGATCTGATCTCATCCAGATTTGAGGAATGGCCTGGTCGCTTACAAGCCTAATGGCTAACTGGCCAGAGTGTGTCAAAGCACTGTTATATTGTGTTAAAAAGTAAGACCACAGAGAAAACTACTATAGGCTATATGAAAAAATCAAATAATGAAGAACTTGAACGTAAATAAAAACAACGGGAAACCAGCTGGAGATCTGGAATATAGTCTATGCAGGGCTCTCTAGTTGTTGGAGTTACCGCTCTTCAAGAAGGAAGAGGCAACAGAGCCGATAAAGTCGGAAGCACCATTGCTGTTCGAGTTGCTGCTACCGGAACCGTCCAAAAAAGAGGAGGCAACAGAGCCGATGTCGAAATCACCATTGCTGTTAGAGTTGTTGTTTTGGTTTTGGTTTTGGTTTTGGTTTTGGCTGTTGTTGTTGTTTTGGTTTTGGCTGTTGTTGTTGTTTTGGTTGCTGGTAGAGTTACTGCTGTTGTGGTTAAAGTCTAAATGAGTACCATACTTGGTGTTGATCTGGGACTCGACTTGGTCGATAACAAAGTTTTCGGCAACTTCTTGGAAATTGTTGTTGTTAGACATTTTAAAATGCAAGTATGTAGCGATTGAGCAGCGTAAGGGTGGAGCTATGGGGATACAAAACAGAAGATGGATGAAACAAGAAGAAGAGCTGTTCTGGGAACAGCGAAACCCCTTTTTTTTATAGCGCTTCCTTATACTCCTGCTGTGGGAGGCCAACTTGTCTTCCGGAAGGCTTTGCGCTGCGCGCTGGATCGCCCCAGCCCAATTCCAGCAGGTTACGCGGCCTTCTTTAGAAACGCAAGCACTCTGAAGCGGGCTCCTCAGGGCAATTAGGGACAATCGCGGACATTTCAGAGGGAGCTGGGCAGTTCGTAGGCTTAAATCGGTACAATGCGGGTTGTCCATCTTGCCTTGCGGATGGGCTCTCAGGAGTAGAAGACATGGTCTTCCAAGGCTAAAAGACAAGATCTCGCGGCCACGTCATAGATGTAAGGTCTGAAGACAACTTCAGCAGCTCCTTTACGTGGAATGCCCTAGCATTTTCAAAAAGTCTGTATTGCCTACCCTGCCTCTTTCGACGAACCACTACATCTATATCCACACAGGTAAATAATCGATCGTAAACAATTTTATTGCGGAATAAAATAACTAATGGAAAAGTGTAATGTTGCTAGCAGAAAAAAAATATGTGATTAAAAAGTAAGCCGTCCTAAAACTAGTTCCAATATCAATTCTTGAAGCTTTGGGAAGTGGCAGCACTCAATATGCCCGGCAACGGCTCGCTATCCATCTTGAAGACCAACGCGGTGGCGCCAATAACAGTCACCAAGAGCACTAAACTGGACCAGAACAACAAGTTGAATTCCGCAGAAATGTCAATCTTGTTGCAAGAGGAGCCGGACCAGTGCGTGGTGGACTTGGAGGTCTCATTGAAGGATGCAGCGCATAAACAGGACCACTTACCGCTCACGCTGTTCTTGGAGCACAAACCATGGGTGTGACAGTTGTTAGTGTTAAAGATACACTCTTCTTCGGAGGCAAAGGTCGACTTGTGGGATGAGCCCTTCTTCTTGTCTTTGCTCTTGCTCTCGCTCTTGGCCCTCTTGTAATTGCTATTATTGTCGGCGACAGCGACTTTTCCGTCATTGTTGACCACAATGGTGGAGTCAATGTCGTATCTTTCAGAGGCTTGTCTGACTAATTCAAACAAGTTTCTTTCGACAATAGCGCCGATCTCGTAGTCAGTAGCATCAAGGTCAAGTCTCAACACACCATAAGTTTTGTCGTCGTCGTTAGAAACGCTGAAAATCTTCTTTGGGAAAAACTTGTCACCCAATAATGCAACCTCAATCAATGCTTTTTCATTGACGCTCAATGGCTTGCTGCCAGCTTGTTGCTGGTACAATTTCAATTTTCTGTACTCTTGTTCCTCATCACCGCTGCTGGCCACATTGGATACCACCTTGGCACCTGGCTGGTTCAACTTGATTTGCAAGTCATCGTGCTTAGTCAACAACAACTCAAGAAACTCAGTGTCCTTGATCCCGTCTATTTTCTTATCACTTTCAACTTCAAAAAGTGGAGCAGATGACACTTCCGCCAACAAGCTTTTGATCGTGTTGCCGCCATTATTCACTATAACCACAAGGTGTCCATTATTTGATGCGCCTTGCTCCTGGGACAAGTACCCTTCAATGTTGGCGGAGGATGAGCGCTGGCCATTCAATTTCTTCAACTTGTCAAAGTCAGTGGCGCCAATATTGAGATAATCGCCCACATTGATCTTATCGTATAAAATGTAGCTGAACTCATTGAAGGAATCAAGCATGCTTGGCTTTTGGTCGTTGGAGCTGGAGCTCAAGCCTGGATAAGAGTATATCAAAAAAGAGGCGCTGCTGAGCGAGAACAAAAGCGCACCCGATAAGCAATTGGAGAGCTTCATTCTAGACAAAAAGATAATATTATTTGTGTCTGATAGAGTATTCTGTATTCTTACTTATCCTGTTTTCGATACTATGTGCTTCAGATATGTTCTGTTGATTGTGGCTTTTACCAATAAATCTTGCAAACCTGATAAGAAGAATTATCCAAATAGATAATCAGCAAATAAATAATATCTCTTGATTTTAAAAAAGACCGCTATAATCTCCCAATTTGTGGCGATCCTCACGAACGTAACAATTGACCTCTTCCACGTAGCACTTATAGACGGTGAAATGTCCTCTGTCGATGAATGTCTATGTACAACACATCAACGTGAATGATGTTCAGCACAGTGTATCTGCTATTGGCCTGTTCTTTGGTTTTCTTGACTCTCTGGCAATCGCTCACAGACCCTCGGAAATTAATATTATCACATGATATGTCAGGAAGAATATATATTTTCCGAAATGCACCATGCACGTTTTCAAAATTACCTGCGAAACTTACAACTTTGTATCAATAGAGGTAAACGTATAAGTGTTATTAATGTGGACATAAAATGTGGTTATGCTATATATGAAGTATTAAGTTTGAGTGAATCATAAGAATTAAGGATTCATATGAAACGAAAATTAAGAGGGTCGTTAAATGGAGAACACAGCAACGAATATTCGGCTGTTAGTTTTTGATTTGGGATATCACAACAATTGAAATTAGGAACAGCTTGGACTATAATACTAGGCATATAGAAAAATAAATCAAAGTATTGCTTATTTTACTTATTGTTTGTTTGTCAGGACTCGACAAGCATCCTACGACCTTTGAAGAAAGGTTAAGCCCTCTTTTGAACTGTTTTGGTATCAGTCAATTCCGTGCCAAAAACACGGTCCCAGAATTTGCTAGTGACGCCAAACCCCAACTCGTAGTTTTTATAGTGATGTTCCAAGTGGTGCTTCTTCAACTCCTGGAAATATTGGGGTAACTTGGCGTGGTGCAACACATAATGTGTCAAGTCGTACATAATGTACCCCAAATGGCCGCCCGCGAATGCCGAACAAGCAATATAGAAAGGAAAGAGGCTGAATACCAATTTATAAAAAGGAAACGCGAGGATGATGAATAAAGCTGGCGGCATCACGAGCCTATTCTTGTCCATTGGTACGTAGTGGTGGACGCCATGCATCAAGAAGTGCAACGTGTATGCCACATGATTCCGCGGAAGGTTGAGGTCAAGATGGAACAAGAACCGGTGCAACCCATATTCAATCAAGGTCCACACAAATAAGCCGAGAGCCCATATGGGGATCGACTGGTGCACTGGCAAATGCGTGAATCCGAGATAAAACAAGTAAAAGTTGACCGGGAGCCACACAGCAGGAACGACCCACCAGGCCGTCACCGACAATGGTTCGAGAAAGTTTCCAAAGAGTGGAGCGGAACCTTTACCGTAGTGTCTGGGTCTATGCACCTGATCAACATAGAACTCCTTGGTGAAGTTGCCGAAGAGCACTTGCGGCAAGAGTGGCTTGTTCAAGTCGAGGAACTTGTGCTTTTTGTAGTCTGAGGAGAAATCAGTCTGGACGGAAAGCTTGTCTGCCGTCGGCAAATGGTCCAAGTCAGTTGGATCATAATTGGCATCTATGTCATCACCCGTGAGATGAACGTCAACCTGGTGGTTCGGATTAGACAAAAGTTCCTTGCTTTCTTCGTCGGTAGCCAAGTACCCTACAAGGTATGAATCGTCCATGATCTCGTACGCGGCCTCGGAGTGCTCGTGGGATACAGGGTCCCGCATTATTTCTGTAATATCTCTACCGGCCCATTCTGATATTATCTCGCCTCCGCCAGGATGCTCTTCAAGAAATGTCGTGATATTGTAGACTTTTCTATTGTAGAGCGTCACCCAGCAGTCTTGCTTGGTGTTATGCTTAGAAAGCTCCTGCTTGCTGATCAATGGAAGAGTTTGGACCATTTTGACTCAATTTTGAAAACTCTTTTATTATTGGCTTTCTGGGTTAATATGTATGAGAACCGTGGAAAATTGGTGGAATAACTGGTGGTCTAAATCCGGGGTATGAAAATTAACGAGATGCGGAAACCAACACAGAAGAACACAAAAATAGTTTCTTTCTCAATTGACCTGGACTTTTCCAGTATCTTATCGCCAAAGTGGTACAAAAAAGTTTTAAATTTTAAAAAGCAAAACAAAAACAAAATTCACTTTTATAGAACATGTCCTGAATAAGTGTCTCCTGGGCCTTGCTCTGTGTGCTACAACAGGCTTCTGCACGGGCTGCGAATGGGCGTTCCGACACGTACCGCGCGCAGACAAAATAAGTGAATAATTCGGGCACATCACCCTATTTTTTCTCTTCCCGTACTTTCTCCATCATCCGACTCATGCTTGCAAAAGTTCAAGCTGACGATATACCTGAAGGCGTGACAACGGTTATAAGCTAAAGCTATCAGTGTTTCTTGAAACCAGTGACGTTGAAGGTGGTGACAAATGGTGGCAAATGGTAATCTCGTTACAGGTTCAAGAAAAAATGCGTCGTACATGCTAGCAGACAAAACACTCTTTGATCACTCTACGCAGCTCGCGTCCTTCATATACCTTCTAGCCTATAATACTTTATTGATTCTTGTATAAATATCTATTACTATGAAAATTTTCCCAAAACTTCTTTATTCTTTTCTTCAATGTCAATGTCGCATAAGAAGTAGAGTATATACCGCAGGTATGACTCCTATAAAGGACAATTCCAGTATCATCGCTCTCTGTAGACGCGTTATAGTCCCTTTTAGCCCCCTCGCCAGCTTGAATTTTAACTCTCGTTAATTGCTCTCAGTGTAAGTTCAGGACGTTATGGAACAAGGTTGCTAATTGTGTGGAAGTGACTAACTTTCAACGGGCATGAAAGTTTCCATAGGCCTTTGCACAACGATTTCCATTTATGTTCAAATGTAGATATTGTTTTAATGTTGATGGCAAAAGAAAGAGGCCATACAGCAATAATTGCCAGTTGAGGTATAAGATAATTAGGGGCTTCTAGAGATAGATTGTGGTTATATTAATAAACGCTCGATAAATTGAGCCAATTAGGAGTGAAACCTGAAAGGCTTTGTCTAATCAAAATTTCGATACATGAATAAGTATTTAAAAATAGATATAGTAAGTAAAAGGCCGGAAAGCATTCAAAGCACAAGCATACCTTATTTTCTACTTAGGATTTGAATATTTTGACTAAAATTTTTGTTTTTAAACTGTATCTGATCTGCTCAACACTTTAAATAAATTTATCCTATCAACAGCCCAACGTTCAACCTAATCGTTTCACAGAACCTTTGAACACTTAAACGATTTCTCTATAGCTATTCACTGAAAATAGAAAAGCCTTATTTGAAAACACTATTTACCGCCCATGTATCATTGACTAAAAATTCGTTAAATTCTCAAATAAATTCTGCCAAACTTAATAAATCCCATAAAGAAATCAACCTTTCTTATCTATTATCATTTCATTTCAAGACAATAGTTTCTGAAAAAATTATTTTCAGGACACTTACAATATTATTGGTTTTGAAATAAGAAGATCAAGCATTTTTAATATCTGTATGTTAGTTACGATTCAAAGCAGCGCTGCAAAACCTAGTTATAAGGACAATATTAAAATTGAGAATTTCAAGATCAATATTTAATATGTTATCATATTCAAGCTATTTATCTAAAATTATTATCGAAACAACCCATTTAACTCCATAAACTCCTGCGCCCACATGTTGCTCTGCATCTGGAACCAGCCTGGAAGCATCTCTTTTGGCGGAAGTTTGATCTTGATATGGTTGTTGATATCGCCATATTTCTCCTTCAGCAACGGCTTATAGTAGACCCGCTGGTACGCCTCCACATCCTCCTGGCTAACGCTTCCTTCTGTCTCGGTATCAGTACCGGTACTCGGTGTCACCGTATCCCGAGTGTCGGCGCTGGCACTTGTGCCCGGTGGCGGATTATTCACAATCTGATTGTTGATTTTCATCAAGCTAAGCTTTGTAAGATCGATGCCGCTGGAGTCTAATTCGTCAGCCTTTTGCTTTTCGCTGGTATTAAGGTGAGCTAGCTCGGCACTGAGCAAAGACTTGTGCTCTTTTTGGTTTCTGGCTCTAACTTTCTCGTTAGAGTCAAGACGCTTGATCCTTTTGCCGACATCGGCATTAAAGATCACTTTTCCTTCGCTGCTAGAGTTATTTTGGAAAGAATCTGAAGTTGAAATTTTATCATTGTCACCGTTAGCATCTTTGACGGTTATTTCTGAGGTGTCCTCGTCAGTGTTCGCCACAGCCCTTTTATTTTTTTTTCGTAACTCCATCATTCTTAGTAAATTGTTCGGAATTTGCGGCGAAGACGAAGTATCACGTTCAGCCCTGTCTGTAGCTGACGCAATTGAGTTCCTACATAAGTCGTCGTATGAGTTGCCTCTGCTTCTGAGACTTTTATAGGAGTTAGTCAGCTGAAGACTGTACGTGTGACTAAGACTGTTGTGATTACCCTGGCTGTTGGCGGTATTGTTATTGACAAAGTTGCTCACCTTAGAATCAAGATGTCTCAATGCAGTTATGTCTTGTGGGCTTCGGTGAACCGATGGCGAATTCGCAAAGTACTCGTAACTGTCGGGACTCCAGTAACTACCAACTGAGCTTTGCCTCTGGCTTTCAGACATTTGAGTATTAGAAATATTAATCTCTGGGGTCTTTGGCACTTCTTTCGGCTTGCTTTTGCTATCATCGCTTGATTCAAGGTTGATGTTGTCAAAATACTTATCGATAAAATCAGGCGCTTGCTGCAGCTGGTCCTTCTCATTTGGCACCAACTCAATCTGTATTATATCTAAATAGTTCTCCACTTGGTAGGTTTTGTTCTTGTTTGCGTACAATCTGTACTCGCTGATGAGGTTGGAGTAGTTCCATTTCTGGACCTTTCGCAAAATTGACACAATCATGTCCATGGAGTCGACCACCATAAGGTTGTAAGTATCCTTATTGAGTAACACCTCAAATATCTTGGAAACTAAGTTTTTCTTTATGACCATCCAGTTGTCCTTTCTAGAACTCTGCAGGGTGTCGTTATAGATGTAGATTATACTCTTTTCATAATCTTTGAGCTCATTATCAGCAAATTGATTATCGTATTCCCCAACAGAGGAGCCTACTGGGTCTAAAGACTCAAACTCATAGTTATCATTGATAACATCATTTCCAGCTCCATAACCAACGCTGCTCTTGTCATCCCCATTGTCGAAATCTTGCTGCTGATGGTGATGATGATGGCGATGATGGTGATGTTGATTTACTTTGAGTCGCTTGTTGCTGATTTGGTAAAGCTGAATTTTGTTTTTCTGCAAAAACTCGTAAAACTGTTTCTGTGGCCTCTCTACATCTAAGAGAAGTATTGATTTTAAAGAAAGTGTTTCGAGAAAGAGATAGTTGATGGAGTCAATGTAGGATGCTCTGTAGAGCCCTTCTTCGACAATCCCGAAATTTGCTGGCGGAACCAACATTGGCAAACAGAGAAAAAGCAAGAAAAGCACAAACAGTAACAGGAACACAAAGAGCACTGAAATTTTGTGCAGAGTGGGGTATATTGAGGCGTGTGTGACTATGTGGTCCGTTATTAATTCGAATTGTTCTGTCGAGAATGCCAATACGATTCGCTTGTGTCATTTTGAAACATTTGGCCCGTTTCTGCAATGCAGCCCCCGCACGTCCAATCGCTTAGCAGACAACATGAGAAGCGCCCTTCGTTACCCAGAACAGAACGCTTATACTGTGTAATTTCCATTATTATTATTGCATTTTCATATGCTTTGCAATTTTCTATTTTACCTTAGGATACTTTCGGGTTGTTCAAAAAGAATACCAAGTGTATGTTTATTAAGTAGCTGTTGTGATCCAAAATAAAACAAAACCAATGAACAAAAGTCGGTGAAATCAAATTCCAAGGAATACCAAAAACTTGCTATTCATATGGTAATAGCTTTTGGCACCAAGGAAATAAAACAAAATAGGACATCAAGAATAACAAATTAGTTAAGAGAACTATAAAGACAAAAGTACCGTAGAAATTTATATGAAACAAAACGGTTTTACCAAAAAGAAAAGCAATAAATGCTTACTAATAAAATGGAAAAACCGAACAAAAAATAGCAAAAATTAAATAAAACTACCAACTGAGGTTCACACAAGCTCAAGCGTTGGAAACAAAAGCCTGGAGAACATGAGCCGATTAGTCTTGTCTTTGTTCTCTCTTTTCCCAGTAGATTTTAGCTGGAGTTTCTGGCAAGGTGACCATGCTCTGGTAATCTGGGCTTGGGATCTTCGTAGCACCTTCCACGAGCCTCCACTTCATGTTCTTGACAAAAGTGGTCAAGATAACACCTAACTGACAGTAAGCAAATTGTTCACCAATACATCTGTGTCTGCCGCCACCAAAAGGTAAATATGGAGAGCTGACACCCTTGGAGACAGCACCGAAACCATAGTCAACGGTCTTCTCGTCGTTGGTGGCTTCAACAGTGTCCCAACGGTGGGGGTTAAACTCGTCGGCATTTGGGAAGTAAGCGTCGTTAGTCATGGCAAAACCTGGGGAAACAAGGACGTGATGGCCTCTTGGAACGACGTAGGAGGTACCTGGGACAGGCAAAGACTGGGTGACTTTTCTGAAGATAGAGTGCAATGGCATGTGCATTCTCAAGGTTTCCTTGATGATATTGTTGGTCAACGGCATCTCGGCCAAGTCGTCGTAAGTCAATTCTCTGTTACCGCCTAACACTCTCTTTTGCTCCTGGTACAATTCTTCTTGCAAGTCAGGTCTTTCAGCTAAGTGCAATAAGAACCAAGAGGAGGTGGCAGCAGAGGTGTGCTGGCCACCCATCAAAACACCAATCAACAAGTTGGCGACTTCCTGGTCACTCATCTTAACACCGTCCTTGTAGGTGGAGACCTTCATCAAAGTATCAATCAAATCACGGTCCTGGATGTCGTTGTTGGCACGTCTCTTGTTGATCAAGGACATGTAAGTGGCCGAAATCTTTTTCTGAGCAGCGTCTCTATTCTTGTAGATGGACAAAAATGGCAACCACGGGAAGACAAAGTTAATTGGGGTAAAACCCTTGTCCAAGTCAGAGTAGAGCCCAGCAAAAGAAGCGTCAAATTTTTCTCTCATCTCGTCACCTAACAATGATCTACTGGCGGTAAAGATGGTGATTTCCGGCTGGGTGACCATCACGTCAGCAACACCGTGGTCCTTGGTTCCGGCGCCAAAAAAGTTTTCAGAGCTGTTCAAGTACTTTAAGATCTCCTCTCTAATTTTAGGAACGTACGATCTGAAGGCGTCCCTGGTCAAAGCGCCCTTGACAAACTTCTTTTGTTCCATGAGTCTGTGGTTTGGACAGTCGTAGATAACACCCTTGCCAAAGACCGGGGTGGTCAAGTGCTTGTAGGCCTCTTCAGCGCTGACACAGGAGGCCTTGCTGTTCAAGACGAACTCGTGGCCCTTTGGCCCCAAGTAGACTGTCATGACTCTGCCGAGCAAGACAAAAGCAAAAATGTCACCGTACTGTTTCTGGCACTTGGCAAAAAATTCATATGGCTGCATACCATATGGAATGGCAGAGCCGAACCACGGGATCCAGTACCACACCAAAGGCACTCTGTCTTTTCTAAGCTTGTACAAGAGCTGAGACACAATGTTGTAGACGAAGGGGACGGCAAGCACGAGGAAAAAAATTTGGAGTTTGGACAATTGTTGGAATTGCTCAATGAGACCGACGCTCGCGAGGGCGCCGATAATCTGCTCGTTGAGCGACACCATGCTGAGGAATTTTATGGAAGCAAGTGTGATATGATGGAGGGGGGCAGCTCTATGTGGTATGCTGTGAAGATGGTGAGAGAGACACTAGTTGTGGCTGGAAGAAGATCTGGGGTGGGGCTGCTTATATAGAAGAGGACGTCGAATGTTGATACCTCGTTCCTTTCGTATCTTTTTTTTACGGTTGCGCGCCCTGCTCCTGCAGCCCTGCCGCGGTTACGCGAATAAGGCGGTGCGGTTGGAAGGGGGAATATAAGGAAGAAGAGACGTGCACGGAAAAGAGAGATAATATGGAATGCCAGATGCACGGGGCTGCGCCTATCGGGCTGCTCCAATGAGATGAGCTGATTACCAAAGCACCAGAGGGCCATCGACTGATCCCCGTCTCTGTGCTTCTCCAGAGGCCCCAGCAGCACGACAGCAGCTTCATGATGGTAGCGGCAGATGCTGGCTAACGGCGATGCCTCGTATAAGCTGTGTACGGGGATACACCGTGCGGGAGGTTTTCGCTGGCGGGGCAATGTGGACAAAAAACTTTTCAGACAGGAAGCTGCTTGGACATGTCGTACGAGCTGCCGCTGGTTATGAGGAACTTTAAGCAGGAAAAAGCAGTACTCAAAATTACAAGAAACAATTTTATGATCGCGTGTATATAGGAACATGAAGAGTATGGATGTGCACATTAAACAAAAATGGACGGTCAAAATGATGAGAAACCTAATTATTATACAACATGTAAAGTAAGAGATAAAAAAATAAAATAAAAGGGACTTGGGTAGAATATGACAAGACAGAGAAGAAGCTGCTGCGACCACAGACGCCAGACAACATTCTTCGTATGCGGCCCTCTCCTCAATATTGAAAGGTCATTATCACATAAGGATGATCAGGCATTACTAGAAACCAGCAAAAAGCAGAACGAGAAGGAGGATAATTTTTAAATGAAATAAAGGAGACAAAAAAGGAAAAAAAGATATCAAAAAGTCAATCAAGCCAAACTTGAGATTTCCTTGACAATTTCGTCGTATCCCTCTTTGTAGTCTTCCTTGGCTTCGCTGTTCTTGCCCTTCTTACCGCCGCCTGGAACAATCATGACACAACTGGTTGGTCTCTTGGTGGCACCGGCACTGCCCAAGTCTTCCTTGGATGGGATAAACACAAATGGAACGCTGGAGTCCTCGCACAATACTGGCAAGTGACTTATCACGTCCTGAGGGGAGATGTCACCGGCAATGATAACTAAACCCTTTTCGCCCTTTCTGAGGGCCTTGACAACTTCCTTCACACCTCTCTTGACATGCTTGGCCTTAGAGGCTTTCTTCACGGTCTTAAGAGCCTTCTTGTTCAACTTCTTGGACGCCAAAGGTTTGGCGAACGGCAAGAGAGCTGGTAATCTCTTTTCGTAGTTGTCAACAGAATCGGCAGCGGCCTCTGGCTTGGCCTCGGACTTGGACTTCTTAACTACGGACTTGGACTCCTTGCTGACCTTGCTCTTTTTGCTGCTACCCATTTTGCTGTGTTCGTTGATTTCACAAGTAGTACTGTTGGCTGAGATGTAGCAGAACGTCTAGTTGTTGTAGGCACCTTTCAGCATCTCATCTTCTTTCTCTGAAAAGTTTCTTAAAAAATTTTTTTCTTTATTTTTTTCTTTCCATATCGACTGTACAGAAGGTGTTACCCGCGCGGGAGGGGGGGGGGGCCAGGTATGCGCAGCGCCAACGGCCATACAAGTAATAGTTATACAGCCCGGACGGTGTGGATGATATTCCATAGTTTGGCTAAATCGGAATGGCAGCAGAGTCATAACCATATAAAGCACTAAATTGCAATGCCACCGAAGAGAGGATTACCAAAAGATAGCACCGCGGCGAAGAAGGCGGCGAAAGTCGCCAAGGAGTCCCAGCCAGCTTTCCAGCCCGCCTCATCAACCCCGGATGCCTACATCCCTCAGAGCAAGAAGAAGGGCAACAAGGACAAAATAGTGGCACAAGCTCAACAGCGGATCAGCGCGATAAAGTCTCAGGTAGTGTCCAGCTTCAAGCAGAGGGGTCAATCTACCCAGATGCTGGCGTCTGTTTCCTTTTTGGTTGGAACTACTGAGTTGCTGTTGATAAAGTTACTAATGCTTGAGCGCTTAGGAGGCGACGCTGCTAAAGTTGCCCAAACTCTCGGCGTGACTGAACTCAGGCTTCCGCAAGCAAATAAGATTGTGAACGACTATGTGGAACAGGAAGTAGAAATCTTGGGAGAAGCGGCATCGGTGGCGGCTGCTGTGGTATATATCGCATACCATCTCTACAACAAGCAAGCCGCCCTTATATCCGATGACGTGGGGACGCTCGACACACATTACAGCATCAACATCCTTTTAAACCAGTTCGTATACTTGCAGATAGACAAGAGAAACTCGCATAAGAAGTCATTAGTGAAGGTGCTTAAAGAACAGGGCATTACTAATATTTCGGTTTCAAACCATGTGAATTACGAGTTCAGCAACTTGCTTCTCGTCGCCCTCACCGGAACCATTGACAGTCTTATCAACGGTATTGCCGCCCTTGCTCAAGAATCCGCTATTGCAAAGCCCCAGCTTCTTTTGAACGACAAGCTCACGCACGCAAAAGACGAAAACGATGTCTTCATCCCATCTAACTCGTACTTGCATTATCACGAAAATCCCACCCACAACATTGACGCAAAAGAAGCTTTTCTTCAGCTAATAAAGCTGTCCCGGGAGAAAGGCGGCGCTAATGATGCGTTGGAGGAGAAGATTTTGCATGACTCGGTGCAGAGAAACAACTTTTTGCGGGTGCCGTACTTGGGTATCTTCGAAGATCCGGATTTAATCTTGAAAGAAACAGTGTAATATAGATCTACTAGCTTATAATGAATGATAATAATTATGATCGTGATACATCGTAATCCAGCTCATGTTATCTGCGGGTATTGTTTAGGTTATGTGATCAAGAGCGTAGTGTAGACTAGTGCAATGCAACCCGTTTCCGAAAGCGTTCTGTAAACTTATAGTCTCGGATGTTTCGTATGTGTGCTATGAATGTCACTCCACTAATATTTCGTAAAATTAAATGAACACAGCCTAGCTGCTTTAAGCATTTCAACACGCCCAACTAGTTTACATCAATAATACCTTACTGAACTCAGATCAAATGTGTATCGTCTACCTATTGCTAGCAGCGACTTTTGTACATTCATAAAATCAGATAAAAAAAAAAGATTTCAACACCTAGGAAATAAAAAGGGAAAATTACATTTCCTATACATATGTAATCTAGTTACAAAATCAACCCAGCTTAACGGTTGTACGGATGGTATCCTCCATTCTTACCGTACCCGCCGCGGCCTCTGCTGAAGTTACCTCTGCCGCCTCTTGGGCCCTTTGGGAAGTTGAACTGTCTTCTAGGCTCGCCGGAGCTTCCTGCGCTGCCGCTGTTGCTGACATCGTCATTACTACCGGTTTCATTGGAAGAGTGCAATCTGAGAGGTTTTTCGCTTGGCAATTGGCTGTAATCGTTTGATGGCGAGCGTTGCTGGGAGCCAGGGGTGTTGCCGCCGTGTGGACTTCCAGCATCGCTGCCGACACCACCGCCCATGTACTGATCCTGTTGTTGTTGTTGCTGAGCCATCATGGCGGCAATCTGGGCAGGATTGGCCTGGCCTCCCTGCATTTGCTGCATCTGCAACCAGTACTGCCAGTATTGCTGCAACAACTGCGGGTTATATCCGGCAGCGGCAGCAGGGACAGCAGCGCCTGGAACACCACCGGCACCAGGAGGTGCTCCTGGTGCTTGGCCGCCGTAACCACCGTACTGGTATGCACTCTGGCTCATATGTTGCTGCTGTAATTGCAAAGCAGTGTTGGCATTGTATCCTCTAATGCCGCCGGTTCTCTGCTGTTGCTGGCCTCGCGGCTCGGCTCTCTTAATTTCCATTTGCCTGCCCTTCAATAGCAAGTACTTGTTTTGGGTGACCTTGTCAACAGCAGTTGGGGAGTCGAACGTCACAAAACCAAAGCCTCTGGATCTTCCGGTGTCTTTGTCAATCATCAATTGGGCATCAATAACGTTACCAAACTTGGAGAAAAACTCGTCAAACTCTTGCTCAGTGACTTCTGGGGCGATACCACCAACAAAAATCTTTCCGGTCTTATCCTGCTCTTCCTTTGGAATGGCTCTTTTTGGATCAATGACTTTACCATCAAGGATATGCTGTGTCTTCAAGACTTCGTCAACAGAGCTCGAAGTGCGGAACGTCAAGAAACCAAACCCTCTGGATCTGCCAGTGGCATTATCTCTCATGATAGTGAAATCAATGACCTCACCATACTTGCTAAAGTAGTCCTTCAATTTGTCTTCAGTAGTGTCCCAGTTCAAACCACCAATGAACATTTTACCCTGGTCTCTGTTAAAGTACTCTGACTTTTCTTGCAACTGTCTGCCTATTGCCACACTGGTGAGGCCTGGCAGCTCAACATTATGCTGAGTTTGAAACTGACCTTCGGTGCTTTGGGCCTCTGGGGCCTGTTGCTGCTGAAGATTGGCGCTCTGGTCGTTGCCAGCACTGTCTTTGGCGTTCTCATCCGAATCCTCGGTGGTCATCTTCTCGTTGCTGCTGTTGATGCTGGCGGTGTTATTTTCCTCCGCTGACTCGGACTTAGCAGGCTCTCCATCTTTAGCGGCAGGTTCAGACTCGGCCTTTTTTTCCTTACCCTTGTTTTCGGAATCGCTGTCGTCTCCATAAATGTCCTGGAAGAGAGCTTCATCATCATCAAGCGAAGACATGGCTGTGTGCGCGTGTTTGTAGCTTGTGCGGTATATATAAGCGGTGCTCCTGCGTAAGATATAAAATGTAGCGTAAATAGCTTAGTTCAATTGAGCTCAATCGATGGATGTGTAGGTCAACAAAGTTGGTGTATTAAGTATTAGTCGAGGATTAACTATGATTAGTACTATTATGGAAGCGTATGAACCTGGGTCTAACACTAGCACTTAATAAACTAAAGATAATCTAAATAATCAGTGTGCTAATTAATCAGTCTGACGGGATTATATACACTTCAACAGTTTACTTAGTCTGATGCTGTAAATAAAAAGTTGTCTGTGTGAGACTTTTGCCTCTGCAACCTTTGTTGAAAAGAAAAACAAGCAAAATGTTTGAAAAGATTGCCAAACGGTGGGAGTTGGTGTAATGTTCAACTCAATGGAAGGAACACGGTCAAACTTGCGATAGGTACTGGACGGTCAACCTGTTTGTCCAGCAGAAAGAGGGTCAAATGGCGTAGATGGCAAGAGCAGAGCAGAGCAGAGCAGGCAGCCTTCCAGGAACTTCACACAGGCCTCCGTGCAGGCCTATTAACAATTCTTGCCTGCAATTTTTTCTGGAGAAGCGGTCCGCAGCTACCCGCACCAGACAGCGAAGGGCGAAAACGACGAGCGGCAAACAAGAAAAACCGCCACTGGGTGATAACACAGACCATCAGCACCACTAGAGTCAAGTTCTCCATCACACAAACACACAGCGCACACATACAGAATGGTAAGTGAACACTCAATTGCATTGTTTGCAGCACCAACAAGGTCCAGCTACTAACATTCCCGCCGTACAGTTCAGAAACAACTACGACAGCGATGCGGTGACTTTTTCACCGACTGGCCGCTTGTTCCAGGTTGAGTATGCCCTTGAGGCCATCAAGCAGGGCAGCGCCGCCGTCGGCTTGACCTCCAAGACTCACTCTGTGTTGGTGGCCTTAAAAAGAAACGCTGAGGACTTGGGCTCGTACCACAAGAAGGTCATAAAGATAGACGAGCACTTGGCAATTGTGTTGGCCGGCCTCGCTCCCGACGCGCGTGTGTTATCCAACTTTCTCAGAACTAAGGCCATGGAGTCTAAGATGTTGTTCAATAGACCGCTCGCCATACAAAAGGCGGCTAACTTGTTAGCGGACAAAGCCCAGCAAAATACCCAGAGTTATGGGAGCAGACCGTACGGCGTGGGCTTGCTTCTTGTTGGCTACGACGACAGCGGCCCAAACTTGTTTGAGTTCCAGCCATCCGGCAACGTGCTCAAGTACCGTGCCAACGCCATTGGCGCCAGATCGCAGGGCGCCAGAACGTATTTGGAGAAGAACTTTGAGTCGTTTGGCGATCTAAGCGATAGAGAGTTGATAGCCAGGGGTGTTGAGGCCTTGAGACAGACCCTCAAAGACAGCGAACTCAGTAGCAGCAACACCACGATTGCCATTGTCGGCAAGGAAGGCTTGAAGATATACGAGGATGAAGACGCGGAGCCCTTCCTCGAGCAGCCTCAGGAGGAAAGCCGCGCTGACGACGAGGGTGGCAATGCCGACGAGGACGCCAGCGTGGACGCCTCGGGCGACGCGAGAATGGAAGAGGCAGGCAGCGAGGCCCGGGAGTAGATGACGCGCCGAAGATACGCCGTGGTATATTCTTACTATAATAAACAGAATTTTTAATTGACATCAATGGTGGTAGAAACGTAGAAGCGGTTAGTTTAGGGTACGAAGGACGGTTGACAGCATGCATGGTGCCGTACCCTATGACCAGGGTAGTCTCTTCCAGAACTATCACCGCACGCCAGATGCTAGACGCCCCCTAAACTAGCCTGAGCGGCACGGAAAGAACAACGAACAGCGAATAATGTCTGAATATCAAAGCTTCAACTGCGCTGATCTCGGGTGCGCTGGTGGTCGTTCTGGGGTCGCTGAGCATCTTCTCCTGTACACGATTTGTCTTTTGTTGTATGTGCTAGCTATACACGGTCCCTTCTGGAAAGCCTGTAATACTGTACTTTTTACCACCAAGAAGCGCTATCTATCAGATCCAGGCACCAAATAAGAACAACGAAAAAAAATTCAACCTGACAAAAAAGAAACGAGCCCATATATTATTAGTCGCCAAGGTCCACATTTCAACGACTACGTCTCAACCCACAACAAGGCACCTCTCCAAATCATAGCATACGCATAGCATAAGCCCCTTCCCCACAATGAATATAAAGGTGCTCTTCTGCTCCTTGTTGTTGTTCGTTCTCGTGGATAGCACAGCAGCCCAGAATTTCGACCGCAACTGTCAACATGCCAATGAGATCCCTGAGCGCGACTACGCCCAGAAGGATTATTTCACCGTCGAGCTTCTGGACAAACAGCATCTCGACGTCTTTCTTACAAAGTTCCCCAAGTTTCAGTACGAACACGAGTTCAGAGGCCTAGACAACCATTACGTCTTCTCTGTGTTGAAGAGCCACAACAGCATACCGGAGAACACCATCCATGGGATCAACGACCAAGAACACGAAGAGTACGACAAGCATACGCTACAGAAGCGAGAGGCAAGCACGCTACACAAAAGGTTGGTTGACGACGTGACAATAAAGTCGTTGCATCTTTTGGAACCACGGCAGCTAGCCAAGAGAGCACCGATTCCTGAACAGGCGTACGACTCCTCGATGGAGCCTGTCCTTGCTGCCAAAGAAAAGTACCAGATAAAGGACCCCGAGTTTTTTAGGCAATGGCACATCATAAATCCAGTGTCCCCGCAAGACAGCGTGAACGTTACTGGTGTCTGGGACATCGGCATCACCGGCAAGAACGTTACCGTCGCTATTATCGATGATGGCTTGGACTTCACTTCCCAGGATTTGAAAGATGCTTTTAACAAAGAGGCGTCCTGGGACTATAACGCCAATCAGAACTTGCCAATGCCAACTTTGGATGACGACTACCACGGTACTAGATGCGCTGGCGAGATTGCCGCCCAAAAGAACGATTTTTGTGGTGTTGGTGTTGCCATGGGCTCCAAGGTCTCCGGCTTGCGTATTCTCAGCGGCAAGATTACTGCTGAAGAAGAAGCGGCAGCTTTGGTATATCGTTCAGACTTGAACGATATATATTCCTGTTCCTGGGGGCCTCCAGACGATGGCAAGTCCATGCAAGCACCACCATTGCTTGTCAAGAAGTCCATCGTGAAAGGTGTGTTAGACGGAAGAGACGGCAAAGGGTCACTTTACGTCTTTGCCAGTGGTAATGGTGCTTATCATGGCGACAGCTGTAATTTTGACGGTTACACTAATAGCATTTACTCCATCACTGTCGGTGCCATTGACTGGCACGGTAGCCACCCAGCTTACGCCGAAGCCTGTGCCGCTGTGCTCACAGTCACCTACTCCTCCGGCTCCGGCGAACATATCCACACCACAGATATCAAGGAACAGTGCAGTAGGAACCACGGCGGCACATCTGCTGCCGCTCCATTGGCGGCTGGAATCTATGCTCTCGTGCTTGAAGCTAACCCTAACTTGACCTGGAGAGATGTGCAGTATGTGACAATTTTGAGCAGTGTGCAGGTCAACGAAAAAGATGGCGAATGGCAAGACTCTGCAATGGGAAAAAAGTATTCTCATAAGTATGGCTATGGTAAAATTGACGCTTACAAGATTGTCGAGTTGGCCAAAAACTGGAAAAATGTCAAGCCTCAAGCTTGGTACTACACCGATGAGAAGAAGGTGGACTCTGAAATTGCTGGCGATACCAAGGTGGAGAACACCATCAAAGTTGAAAAGTCAAAGTTGGAAGCTGGCAACTTTGAAAAGCTTGAGCATGTTACCGTGACCGTGGACATTGAAGCATCTGTCAGAGGTCAAGTGAGTGCAAACTTGTACTCTCCATCAGGAAAGAAATCCAGACTTGCTGTTGTTAGACCTTTGGATAATTCTAGTGAAGGTTTCAAGAAATGGACGTTCATGTCTGTGGCGCACTGGGGCGAAGATCCTAGTGGCGAATGGAAAATCGAAGTTTTGAACCATGACAAAAATAACAAAGTCGTTTTCCATAACTGGCAGTTAAAGTTTTTCGGCACCACTATCGATGCCACCAAAGCCAAGAGATTTCCATTGCCTGGTGAAGAGGAAAAGCAGGAAGAAAATAAAGAAACAGAAAGCAAGCCAGAAGAGGATTCCAAACCAGATGAAGGTTCCAAGCCAGATGGTCATTACGATGACAGTCACAAGGGTCAAGGCAACGACCACGACGAAGAAGACCATGAGGACGACTCCGAAGGCAAGCTCGAACATAAGCTCAAGAAACACTATGGCGAGTACTTTTTCTTGCTTATTGTTATAGGTTTCTGTATCTGTTTGTTCTACTTGAAGGCTGTTAGCAAAAGAAGACCACACCGCAGAAGAGCCGAAGACTACGAATTCGACATAATAAACCCAGAGTCCGACGATGAGTCTAGATTTAGCTCAGCTAGCCCGCGCTTTAACTATGATTCCGACAACGAGTCACTCAATATTGACAACGCCAATAGGCCAAGAAGTTACTCTGACGCACAAGAGCACAAGAGTAGTCATGACAACCAAAATACTCGCGACCACAGTTCTCACAGAGTCGAAGATTTTGAAATTGACAGTGAAGACGAGACGGAGGTATTGACTGGTCAAAGCCGCGATCAGTCACATAAATAAGTTTAAGGGAAGATTGCTAGCTTACATATGACACCTTTTTTCTTGTATCTGTAATTATATTACTTCATATTATCGCACGTTCATAAATTCGTTTTGTCTATTACGCCCATTGTTTATTACACGCATTGTTCCATATTCATGGAAAAACAGTCTTTTTCTTTCTTTTGTAAATTTATTCAATAAACTGTTTCTTTGGTACTGATAATCTCATTATAGGCAAAATTGACAAAAGCCCCATAATGTATAGGAAACCTTAGAGGTTGTGCGTCGCCTGCAAGGACCCTCCAGCGAGAGAGTTCAGAAAAACGAGGAAAAAATAAAAAAATCTGAAAAATAGTTGAGCTCAACGAAAAGAAAACAGGCAAGACAGGCGATCACAAGCATAATAATAAGACTCTTCCACCAACAAAGTACCAACCTGTCTCTAAAAAATAGTCAATTTTAATAAATTCACAGTATAAAATAATGAAGATATGATGGATCAAGACGCTAGCCAGACCTTAGAAATATCCGACGAGCATTTGGTCTCCCTTTTAAAGGAGCCAGACAACTTGCACAAGTGGATTCAAACAATCAAAACAATAGAAGAAGCCAATGACGGTCTTTCCAAAAAATCACCACACATCACCAAAAAGTTGCTAAGTTCCATATACTCTGCTCTCTTGAACAGATTTCCAAACTTGGAAAACTACTGGATTCTATCTGCAGAGTGGGCGTTCAAGCTCGGAGACACGCCGTCAGCGCTTAATATATATACCGACGGCTTGAAGACGTTGCCTTATTCTTTGAAAATATGGGTAGGGTATATCAAGTTCAGAATTGGACTTTCGAACTTTGCGTACCTGGAGTTGAAGACCCTTTTTAAGTTTGCAGAGCTCAGAATAGGAAGCCATTATCATTCCAGCGAATTTTGGGACTTGTATCTTCTGTTCGAGGAAAACTACAACCTATCGCCAAAGAACCAAAAGTATGAAGTTTTTCTCATATTGAGGAAGTTGATAGAAATACCAATTCACAACTACGCCAAGTTTTACCAGAGGTTCATCAAGTTTATAGAGGAGGAGCTAGATTTGTCCAATGTACTCGCGTTCGTCAATCAGAGTGACCTTAACAAAGTTGGACTTCAGTCAGCGGATAAATTGAAAACGGTCGCTAATTCAGAAGAAAAAGAATTGATTGAATCCACCGTCAAAGAACTCAAAGTCAGAATCAAAAAAGTGTTTACGGATTTATACATTGCCAACCAGTACGAAGTCTTTAAAATATACCAATACGAGTCCAAGCTCAAAAGGCAATATTTTCATATTACAAAATTAACAGAACAAGAGCTTGGCGTCTGGGATGCTTACTTGACATATTTGGAAATTAAACTTATTGCGGCAGGAGGCACAGAAGGTTCCAATACCAACAACTTAAAGAACGGCGTGATTTACAGGAACTTGCTTGTCAGACTTAAGCTCACTTATGAAAGGTGTTTGTTAACTACTGCATTATATGATAGATTTTGGATACGGTATTTCTGGCTCTTTGTCAGTTTGAACCAGTACTCCGATGCCAAGAACATTCTCACTAGGTCGTCCTACTATTTACCTGTCCCCACGCTAAGTACGAAGCTTTTGCTAGTCAATCTAGAAAATTTTAATGGCAAGCATTTTAACGCAAGAGATTACTTGATGAAATTGCTTACCAAGTTTGCCGAGTGTCCAGAAGTTTGGAAACACTTCGTGAACCACGAAAACTTGCTATTTGGATACAAAGAAGATAGCTCCACAGAATACATTTTAGACTTGATGGATGAAAAGTTACAAAATGTAATTGCTTCCAAAAAGAATGGACAAAACAAAGAGTCAAAAGATGAGAATGGGAATATTACAATTGCTGATCAAGGTGAGTCGAACCCGAATATGGAAGAAGAAACTTTTGACATATTTTTCCGTTTCATATTATCTTATGACAACATATCACTTTCCAGCAAACTCGAGTTTTTTAAAAAATATGAAAATACATTGTACACTAAATCAGTAAACTATTGGCTTTCGCTTATAAAGCTTTTAACTTTCAATCGTCAACAGTTAGAGTTTCATCCATCGGACGAAAAAGCCACCAAAGCTACGGGTGGCTCTAAATCTGAAACCGGTGCCCCATCTTCTCTTTTAGCGAATGTTACCGTGAAATCAGACCAGACCACATCAAAACCAAAAACTAAGAAAAAGGATGCCAATGTGGCTAATGATAATAACTTGAGCTTCTCGTTCTTAAGAAAAGTGTATTTCACAGCAAAGCAAAGGCTTCAAAAAGGTCGAAACGCCATTGCAAAACTTTCCCAATTTTATGAATCGCTCATCTTTCCACTATATACCGAGAATACGGATGAACTGGGCCCAGCAGAATTGCAGCTGCCTATAGACGATTTGCTTGATATTGCATTACAAGACAATTCTGCCCAAAAGGAGGAGTTCTGGTGAATATCATAATTAAAAGAGAGAAAAGCTTCCGAACTGAGGTACACTAATGTATAAGGTATGTATTATATTGATAATAAGATGCGGATATTAAGCAGGCTTGACAGCCGGGCCTTGCAAAGTTTAAAGTAGTATCCTGTCAGAAGAGATTAATAGAGTGGTTTTTGGTTTTAACGTAAAGGTTAGTTAAGCAACTCTTTTTGAAGCGCCTTTTACAAATAGCATTTACAAACAACATTTACTTGAGTAGTTGGCTGGAAAAAAAAGGTTACATTTATAACATGATCATACAGAAGTTTCCAAAATCTACAATTATGTGGCGGTAAGGCAAAATTATAGTATTAATATAGAGCAAATTATGGAATCAAAAAGAGATAAAAAAATCAAATTATTTTCGAAATTTTATCATTCACGTTAGATAAGAACCCAGTTGGCCCCACTTCGAAAATGGAGTCTTCGTTGTAGTTCTTCATATTGATCCAGTCGTGATCCGTCTTGGATTTCTTCTTACTCTTGCTGTGATTTTCTTTTTTGAAACCTTTGCCCTCGGCGGCCAAGTTTGGACTGTAGTTGTAGGCTGTGTTTTCCCTCAAGAGGACGTCTTTGGCGAGGATGGAGTCTAGCTCACGGTACGATTCGCTATAGTCGAGTTTTGGCGATTGACGGAGATGAGTGACTTTGGGAACTTCGAGCTCGTTCATGTAATTGCTTGCGCCAACGTTGGAGTTGCCGGTATTAGCATAATTAGAGTAATCTTCGTCAGATTCTTCATCGTCAGATTCTTCATCGTCAGATTCTTCATCGTCACCACTGTCTTCATCGACACTATAAGCATCATTGTCTGTTTTGTTCTTGTTTTCTTTGCCTTTGACTTTGTTTTGAGCGGCGCTATTCTCCTTATCCTCTTCCCCTTCTGATGATAGAATCATGCAGTCCTTTGCTACGCCTGTAATTTTGGTATTTTTAAGTGCGTCCTCGCTGAAGTGAGCTTTTATCAAATGGTCAATCACTAGCCACCCGTAAGCATTGGAGAATCTTCTGCGCACAATGATATTATTATGTGCGTCTGGTCTAACATTTACTAACACTTTCCTCCAAGGCATTGCATCGTGCCACTCCATTGCAATTTTCTCTTCTAATTTCTCAGTGTTAGACTTTGTGTTGAAAAAGGTGGAGAAGTTGTCCGCAAAAGGGTTCAATGCAGAGCTTCCGTCATCCTCTTGGTTGGCCCCATTTATGGATGCGCGTCTGTTTTTTTTGAACTTGTGGATATCTTCATTGGTATACACTTTGTCGTGAATAATTGGATTGGCTCTATCGTTAGGCTCAATAAGATATTGTTTCGGAGGCAATTGTGGTAGTAATATGCTTTTAGCACTATCAATGACCGAAGCCTTTGGAAGCGGATTGTCGTTATCATCGCCACCAACTTTTTTCTTCGTCCCTTGAGGGGCAACCCAGGAAGCCAATGCATTTTGTATGGGCGTCAAAAAGAATTGAAAATTTGACTCAGCAGACTTTTCTGATGGAATTTGTCCGACATTGGAATTTGGGCCTTTAATGTCTTCATAATCTTTGGGTATGTTGTTAGGTGCTGAATTACTAGTGAACTTTCCAATGATGCCCACTTGACTATCGTCATTTTGTTTTGTTTTTAAATCGGTTTCCTGGTTTTTGTGTTTGCTTGTGTGGCTGGCATCATCACCATCTGACACAGGCATGTTTTCTTGATCCTTCAATGTTTCCGACACCGAATCTATACTAATTCTTGCTTTACTTTCCGGAGAGGCATTAGCGTTTTCATTGTTGACTGAAATGACTGGATTGCTGGAATATATGAACGGCATTGAGTTCATAAACTCGGGTATATTATAAAGTCGTTTAGACAGTTTCTCGGCTACCAAAGACAGGGGGTATAAAGGATCTTCATTTCGGATTGCGTTTTTGCTACCTTTATTTTTGAAGGTCTGCTCTTCCCTCTCTTTTTCTGAAGACATTTTCGAACTAGCCTCGTCTCCATATTTCAAAACTTCCGCCACTTTGCGTAAACCTTTATAGTCCAAAAAGAGCAAAGCCGAGGTTCTTAATGGAACGATGCCATCGTTAACGGCGTTAGCGTACACTGTGCGGTTCTTGAAGCTCTTCAACACTTTATGAGTGGTTCCGGTTGGCAAAAGCTCTAGTAATGTCTTCTTGCCATCAATTTCGGTGGGTATCAAGCTCAATTCCTGACCTGTGCGACCAATGGCACCAAAACTTAGAGCCGCTTGGACATAGCCCGGACTATCAATGTGAGAAATTCCTAAAAGTGGAGACGCAAGGGTTATGAAGTTAACCGGGGTAACATTTTTGAAAAACCAAGGGAAGTTGTTTTTAATATAGGCGATGGCAAATGTTTGTATTAGGCCGCCCAATGAGTGAGCAATAAACGATATTTTTTTGATGTTCGGCACAACATTATAGACATCATTGACAATGTACTCCGCCACTTTCATGCCCAAGTACTTGATTCCTCGTTCCGTTCTGCAAACGTTGCTGTGGTAACCTCGTACTATAAGATTCTCACCTGAAATTGCCGCTGCCTGCTCGATTTGGTCTTTGATATAAAGCATGTCTGCGCCTACATTAGAGTGCAAACCGTGGGTGAGCACCACAAGGTGAACTGGCTTTTGCGACACAGGCGGAGGAAGATTCCATATATCGGTGGTATCCATCCGTAGCACATGGATGTTGTTGCCGTCGAAGATGCCTTTTTCTGTGGTCTTAATGTTGTTCACGGCGCTCAACAGTCTGCCCACCGCAAACTCAAACTCGACCTTAGTCTTGGAGGAGAAAAGCATCTGGGATGCAATGTCGACAATCCAGATATACCTGTCTTTAATAGTATGGCATGAGAGCTCCACGTTGAATGACTGCGCCGGCTGGAGGTTTGGCTCAAACTGTGGCTGGTCGGCGGTTATGTAGCAGGGCATTTTGTGGGTATACTCGAACGGCCGCACATCAACATAGAGAATATAGGGCCCCATCAAATAAGCGGCTCGCTTTGTGAGAGACTCACAGTTCCTCACCTTGAGGTATATCGAGGACTGGTCCAAGGACGAGTACGTCTGGCCGCCTTTGGATGTGTAGCTCTTCTGAGGTGGTTTGTATGTGATGATGTATCGCTCCACCTCTCCAATCTTCACAGCGCTCTGGTTTCGGTAGAGAAGGCCATCATCTATTGTTGACATCGCGTTGCTGCTACTGTGTCTCGCTCATATGGGTGGCTGTTGGTGGTGAAGAGTAGAGCTATTGCGGCACCAGGGCAGACCACAAGAACGGAATCTTCTTTTTGACAGCGTCTATCTTCAGTCGCAAGGCCCATCGCGAGCTCTGCAGGGTAAAGAGCGCTGCAGTTGAACGAAAAAAAGGTTGTCGACCTTTGTGCTCCGATCCATCTGGAAGGGTCTCCACCACATGTGTCAGCACTCAGGACGCTCTTCCATAAGTTATATCAGCAAGCACGATGGGATTCAAGGAGACTAAGACGATCGGCATTATTGGTCTCGGCGACATGGGTATCATGTATGCCCGAAGACTCAGTGAGGCCGGTTGGAAGTATGTATCTTATTTATGGCTGACTCAATCGTTTTGACCCAATGGGTCCTGTTGATTGGCACATATTACTGACAACGAGTTTTTAGTGTTATTGGATGCGACAAAGAAGAGCTTTTTGAGGAGACTAAGAAGAAGTGCGAGCTTGAAAAGTTTATCGTGTGCAAAAACGGATACTATGTCTCCAGGGAAAGCGACTACATCTTGTACAGTGTGGAGGCCGAGAATGTCAGAAAGATAGTCTCTTTGTACGGCCCAGCCACGAAGATGGGTGCTATTGTCGGAGGCCAAACCTCGTGCAAAGTGCCAGAAGTTAATGCCTTTGACGAGTATGTTCCGCTAGATGTTGATATCATCACGGTGCATTCAATGCATGGTCCAAAGGTGGATCCTACAGGTCAGCCATTGGTGCTCATACCCCACAGGGTTAATAACTCAGAGAATAAAAAGTTTGTGGAGGAGGTCATCGACGTGTTTAACTCCAAGGTTGTGGAGCTCACCGCCCAGGAACATGACCGTATTACCGCTGACACCCAAGCTGTGACTCACGCCGCGTTCCTTAGCATGGGTAAAGCCTGGAGCAAGATTGACACTTACCCGTGGACTGTGTCCAGATGGATTGGAGGTATAGAAAACGCCAAAACTAATATTGCCTTGCGTATCTATCTGAATAAGTGGCACGTTTATGCTGGGCTTGCTATAACGAACAAGTACGCCCATGAGCAAATTTTACAATACTCCAAGTCCACGACTGAGCTTTTTACGTTGATGATCCAAGGAAAGAAACAGGAATTGAAAGAGAGATTGAATAGCGCCAAAAACTACGTGTTCAAAGAGGTTTTGGAAAAGGGGAACAAGCACGAATTGTTATTGGACGATGACTTGCTCATGCAGTTTTCGTTATCGAACATGCCGCCAAATGCTGATAACTCCAATTCTCATCTTTCGCTTTTGGCCATTGTTGACAGTTGGTTTCAGCTTAAGATGGTTCCATACAACCATATTATTTGCTCTACGCCGTTGTTCAGAATCTTCCTTGGTGTTACTGAGTATCTTTTTGTGCAGGACGGATTGTTAGACGCTGCTATAAACTCCGCCATTGGCGACTACCGGTTTAGAGCCGACGACTTGGAGTTCACCTTGGCCACCAGAACGTGGAGCTCTGTGGTCGGATATGGGGACTACAGATTGTACCAGTTGGAATTTGAAGAGGTTCAAAAGTTTTTTGACACAAAGCTCGCGGAGGCCAACAGAATTGGCAACCAGATGATCAGAACGATCTTGGATAGAGTGAGAGAGCGCGACAGCAGGGCAGAAAGCGAGAGGAGCTGACTAAGGAGCTAGCAGCTAGAATGTAATATACTTTTTCATTACAATTTTTTGAAATTTGATGCAGAAGACAGTGTTTTTTTTTCTTTTTTTCAGCGGTAGAGGTTGATGCTGCATTGGCAACTTACACTTTGATTATTGTATCAGTCGATCAAATTTTTATATTTTTGGAGGATTCAATGGACATGTATTAGAGTGACTCAGGCTTTCTCGACAAAAATAGCCATCAAGGCGAATATACTATAGAACAATAACAACGGGTAGGCTATTAAGAATCTGCTGTCGGACAAGTCCATCATGAGCACAAAGATCCCGCTGGCGGAGTATGTGGACCAGAGGGTACAAAGCAAACTAAGCACGTAGCCCCAGAAGTTATCCAATGTGGCGACTATCCCAAGGGAACTCAATAGCACTAGTGGCAACAAGCAATATCCGAGCACGGACGTGCTTCTGATGTAGTCCAAGTCCTGTGTCTGGTTTCCCACGTCCTGGCCATGGGCGACCGCTTCCTTCTGCGAGGCAGGCACGTCATTATTGGACATGAGTTTAAAAAGGGAAAACAACGACACGGTGCCGAAGAGGCCACAGCCATAGATGTAGCCAAAGTGGATCTTGCCCGCGAGCATCAAGTTGATGCCGTATAAGAGGACAAAGAAGATCGGGCCGGCCAAATCGGCATCGTTGAGGATGTTGGAGGCTGCGGCGGCGCTGTTGTAGCTGGCCAACTTGCGGCCAAAGGGGTTGAGCACAGCGAGAGTCTTGACCTTGATGTGTGAGAAGTTAATGTCAAGCTCTTCGAGCAATGAAGGCTCGCCGGGGTACCCCGACGTGCTGAAGGCGGCGAGGATGCCCTTTGGGAGCTGGCCCTCGGCGCCATCGGCACTGAAAGAGGCCGCACCGGCACCGTAGGACGGGTTGCTCAGATATTGGTTGTCCATAGGCCCGGACAAGTTGCTGAAGAAGGGCGGCCCATTGGTAGGCACGTCCGAGGAGTACTGAGAGGAGTAAAAGTTCAAGTCGTGGGCGGTGTCTGCGCTCTGCTGGGAGGCAGCCGCGACGTGGGGATTGGCATACGCGCTGTAGTTGTTGGGATTGTACATTATGCCAGAGATACGAGCCTAAAGGCTGTGCGTTATGTGCGATTGAGGGAGGATGTGTTGAGAGAAGTGGTGTTTGGTAGCTCTGTGTTGTGCTAAGTCCTCCTGTCTTTGGTGTTAACATTTGATGCCAAATTCGGCAATGTGCGAGGAAGCGGAAATCCACGCCGGTTGTTCACATGGCATGTACACCTTCTCCGCCACGGAGGCGCGGATGGGCTTTCTACAGCGTCGAGCGTCGAGCGTCGATCGCGGAACGAATGTATGGCGGAAGGCGGGTGGGCGACGGGGGAACGTTCATATTATCGTGCTTTGTCCTCTTCTTTCCTCCCGTCAGCTGTCCCTAGAAACCCTTCTACATCTATTTCTCCCTCCACTGCTATGCACTTCAAGACCAGACCCTCCGTGGACCCCGACACGCTCTTCCTCAAGGTGCTGGTTGTTCAGGTACGTCCACAGTTTTCTCCTCTGCTAGCTTTTGTCCTGCCACGGATCGAACTTGGCGGTAAGAAAAGTCCGTCTTCCTTGCTCTACGTACTAACCGCTAGTGTTCCCTTTAGGCAAAAAATGTTGGCGCCAACGAGTCAAACGTCAATCGCAACTTGGTAAGTGCTCTTTTTTCGGGCAGGATCTTTATCTCTGGCCGCTAACAATTCAAGCGCCCTAAGCGGCATGTTTGTCTTCATCCCTATTAATATATTTGGAAGATATCTTGGAGTAACCTTTAGGGCCTTGTATCTATTTAGCTCGCAACTAACACTGTCTTTGGGCTCCTTAGTTTGTATCTCTCAACTTCAATGACCAGAGCTTTTCCACAGACAAAGTCAAGTCGGTGAGCGAGCCTCAGTGGAACCAGCACGTGAACTTTCTATTGAATAAGACCGCAAAATCATCCACCTTGACCGCAACCTGCTGGGACCGCGATGTCTATGGAACAACGTACATGGGCGAAACCAGAATAAACCTCATTGATGTCCTTGACAAGCCTCTCAACACGTTGCCGCCCTCCGAGAAGGACGGCAAGCGGAAAGCTGTCAAAGTCGAGCCGAAATGGTTCAAGCTTTATTCCTCCCAGCTACACCAGACCTTTGTAACGGGCACAGTGCAGCTCGGATTCCAATTGTATGGTAAGAAGTCTAAAAGGGGCGGCCTCAAGTCAATATTAAGCAAATCCAAAACCCGCTCTGACGTGGCCGTAGAGAACATCGCAGACGTCAAAAAACCTTCGATGCCGATAATAGTGACCTCGTCCCAGACAACTCGAGGACTGTCTCCTCCATATTCACGAGCTGCTTCTCCTCTGGTGAGCAGCGTTACTAGTCTCGTCCCTGAAAACGAGGATATTATAGCCGCTGACGAGATGATTGTGAAATGGAACAAGTGGGTGGATAATCTCGCATTCAAGGACACAATAAAACCTAGCGACCAAGGCTTTTACGTAAACAACTATGATTTGTACTCTCTCAATCAAAATTACGAAACCGAATACACCATTGACGACCTTTCAAAGTCAGAGAATGACAGCGCCGTCAAGCTCGCCTCGCGCGTTGACAAGATCCCAAATTCAAGTGCTATGGCGATCAAATTGGAGCAGGATGATGTTTCTGACTATTCAGATACGTCCGATATTTCCAGTATCGGCTCCGATTACTCTGGCGGTTTGTCTGACCCAGAAAGCAGTCAAAAGATAAGCGAACTTGGGATCAACAATGAAAATAACCTCAGTACGCTTAGTTCTGATACCAGTTCTTACTTAACTCCTCCAGATTCAAAACTGAAAATGGGAAGAAAGCACAGACTTAAAACTAAAAAACTCCGCAAGAGCCAAAAGAAACCCGAGGGCTACCAGCTTTCATCTTTCACTCAGGTCAACGGCGTTTTGTTTTTGGAGATTATATCTGCTTCTGATTTGCCTCCTTTCAAAAGCTTTACTCGTACAAGTTTTGATATGGACCCTTTTGTTGTTGTTTCCTTTGGTAAAAGAACTTTCAGAACGTCTTGGAGAAAGCACACCCTCAATCCCGTTTTTAATGAGAGACTTGCTTTTGAGGTTTTGAACAGAGAAACAAACTTTGATATTCAGCTCTCCATTCTAGACAAAGACGCTTTCACGTTTCACGACCGTGTTGCCGACATTACAATCCCAATCAGCGATATCATTGACATGAGTACTAAGTTTCTTATTCATGATCAGAATGATTCAAACGAGTCCATTCCATCATTCTCTGATATCTCTGCAAGAAACTCTGAAGCTGAAGATAATGGAAGCATAAGGCCCAAAACTTTAAGAAGTGGCCTACTTCGGAAAAAGATCAAACCACAAAAAGTTTTGCCAGCTGAGCAAGAGGAGAGATTTCTCAAATTTGATTTGCCGTTGGAGTTTTCTGAGGTTAATAGCAAATACAAAGAAAAGTACCACCCAATTTTGAAAATTCAAACAAGATTTGAGCTGTACAAAAAATTGAGGCAAGATTTCTGGAGACATTTGTTGAAAAGTTATGACATGAATGACGACAACTGTTTCTCTTATCTTGAATTAAGTGCCTTTTTGGATATTTTGGGTTCCACCCTATCTCATAGCACTATCATAAGCTTTTTCAAAAAGTACGACAAGGGCATTGATAATGACTCTTTAACTGTCGATGAAGTCGTTTGCTGTTTAGAAGAATTAATCTCCAAAAAACAACGTCATGTTAACAATGATAGCGAAGAAAGTGATATAGTACTGCTGAGGCCTTCATCGCCTTCTGAAAGCACTGGCGATATTATCAAAATAGATTATTGCCCGGTTTGCGGGAAAAGTAGGCTTTCCAAAAAGGATGATCTTGATATTATTACGCATGTTGCCATTTGCGCTAGCAAGGACTGGAGTAGTGTTGATCGTCTCATAAAATCAACATACGTTTCTCCAAGCTATGCTACTAAAAGATGGTATTCAAAGGTGTTTATCAAGTTGGGCTATGGTAAGATGGCTCTCGGTAGCAACAATGCAAATATCCTAGTTCAAGACAGATACACGGGAGTCATTTTGGAAGAAAAAATGAGTGTCTATGTTAGACTTGGTATCAGATTGCTATACAGAGGCTCGACCACTATACAGAGAAGGCAAGCCAAGAAATTATTGAAAAAATTGTCTATTAAACAAGGAAAGTACTTTGACAACCCCAAATCCGCCAAGGACATCCCTTCATTTGTCAAGTTCCACAAGCTTGATTTAACTGAATGCTTGTTACCTATTGAAAAGTATAACACTTTTAATGAGTTCTTTTATAGAAAGCTAGTCCCTGACGCTAGACCAGTTGAGGCCGTCGAAAATGAAAATATAATCTGCTCAGCAGCTGACTCTCGTTGCACGACTTTCAACTCTGTTAGCGCTGCCACTAAAATCTGGATTAAGGGCGATGGATTCACAATATCAAAGTTGTTTGCTGGCAAACATCCCGAAATAATGAATCTTTTTGCGACAAACTGTTCTGTGGCCATTTTTAGACTTGCCCCCCAGGATTATCATAGATTCCATTCGCCGGTTGATGGAATTATTGGTGAGCCTCAATTTATTGACGGTGAGTACTATACTGTCAACCCTATGGCTATCCGCAGTCATTTGGACGTTTTTGGTGAGAACATTCGTTGCATTTTGCCAATTGAAACCAAGCCTTTTGGAACTGTTGTTGTGATTCCTGTGGGAGCCATGATGGTAGGCTCCACAATATTGACGGTTAAGGCAGGGCAAGAAGTTAAAAGAGGTGAAGAGTTGGGGTACTTTAAATTTGGTGGCTCTACATTGTTGGCTTTATTCCAGCCAAATTCCGTACTTTTCGATTCTGATTTGGTGTCTAATTCGATGCAAGGTATCGAAACCTTGGTTAAAGTCGGCATGTCTATTGGCCACAAAATTGACGTGGAAGAACTTGCTAGAGAGAAGAAAAACTTTGACAATGAGCCAGAATACGTTAAACTTAGAATTATTAGAACTATTACCGGAGGTGGTGGTGCCTTGGCTGATGCTCAATTAGGTGATATTCGCAACATATCTTGGGAAGCTTCTAATCTCAAAATCTCCTCTGACTTGAGTGATGTCAATAAAATATGATTGAGGTTGCTGTAGCCGGCAAAACTATGCTGAATTATATTGTAAATTTTTTTTCTTACAATTTACTAGTATGTGTGTATCACAATCTTTAGACCTAATAAACATGATTCGTAATATTGAGTTGATTTGCTATGGTATTTTTTGTTCGTAACTACGAAACGATTTTTGAGTATTGTATCATAGAAACTCTTTGAATTGCTTCTCTAGGGCTGTCACCCATTCTGACATTTCATTTTTGCTGCTCTCCAACTCCTTTTGCATCTTCTGCAAATTTTCATTAGCTTCGCTGAGCATCTTCTCCCAGCTTTCAAAATCCTTCTCCAAGGAATCTACCACCGCGTTCGCATTCTTCGAGAGATCCATCGTGCTCTTATACTCCAAATAAAGGCCATTGAGAGTATTAAGCCTTTTAATAATAGACAAAATATTTGCAGCGTTTATCACTGAACTAGTCTCAGTCATCGTAGTTCTTGTAGTAGTAAGCTTACCGGCGACGTTGCCGGAAGCAGTATCTAATCTATTGTCGCTATCGTTAAAAAACATATTGAATAGCTTGTTAATTTTAGCAGATTCTGAAACACTAGATTCAGAGGGGTTTTTTGGTAACAGCGTGTCTTTGATTGCCAAAGCATCCAAGCTTCCATAGTTGTTCAAATAAAATGACTGGTGTGCGGAAAGCTTCTTGTTGTTAAGCAATATCTCCTTATTTATCGATTCCATCTTATTTAAAAATTGCGAAAGTAGCTCTTTATTACCAACGAAATCCAGGTTGTCTGCTCCACTGGCAATGCCTTCCTTTCTCTGGTTGTTTCCACTATGGACACTGTTGTCCATGTTCAAGAGAAGTTTGAATTTCCGGTCCATGTGATTGATGAGTGACTCCAAGTTTTGGATACCTTTGCCGGCAGTATCGTTATCGTTTGAGCTATGAAGGTTGAGGAGGTCTATATTATCATTGTAGCCGATTAATTTTTCCAACTTGAAGATTCTATCTTCGAGCTCCTTAACCTCTTCGGGACTAACGTATTGTTCGTCGTTCATAGACTGTGATCTGCTCACTGATGTTAACTCTGAAACCCTCACTTTCTCGATCGGCACCTTTGCGGCAGTATAAGAACTCTTTTGTGCAGCCTGATTAGATCTTTCTACTGAGCTGATAGAATCTAATGCGGCAAGTAGTTCTGATACCTGCGACTCGTCTATGTCTTCAACAGGCTGTAGACTTAGCTTTTTCTCGTCGTCTTGGTTAGCCGCCATTTTCAAAAGCTGCAACTCTTTAAGCTCCTGCCGTATCCTCTTCAACTTCATATCGTATGTCTCTTCCACGCTTACCACCTCATAGCTGTGGTCACTTGCATTCTTGATAACGTTATCTGAGAAATCAAGGTTTTTATTTCTTTCGATGAACTTTCTCTCGAATCGGGATTTTGAGTCCTGCAACAGTTTTTGTATCTTTGTAAAATCAATGTTCTCCCTGGTGTCTTGGTCCAAGAATTCATCATTAGCGTCATCAATACTATGTATTGTTGCTATGTTCTCATCCACATGTTCTGTGTCCGAAGTCTCAAAGATTTCTTCACCTGGATCAGACTCCTGTAATTAGATTAGGGCGTTAGTTTCGCTTTGTTTATATTATAGCGCTAATGTAACCTCGAGAAGAAAAAAATTGGTACATACCGTGTCAAAGTCCGCATAGCGTTGCTGATCTGAGCTCATTGTCAACTAAGTCAATACTTTTAATGACCATCTGCTTGGGTATACTTTATGTTATAGCAGGCTCTCTTTTGTCGGCATGTATGCCGCGAACAAACCATCGTCAACCTGAAGATGTAAAAAACCAAAACAAAAACAAGGGTGTATACCAAATCTATGGGCCGCCCTTTTCTAAAACATACATTTGTGCTCAACATTGTCTATATATAAATTTTGATTTTAGTTCTCGTATATCCCCTATTTTCTTTAAACTTGTAAGTTAAAAACAAAGGTGATACTAAAGTTATCACTAGTTATAAGTAATGATGTAATTTTGAGCACAAGCGTGCTTTAATGTTCTTATTCAATATAATTCAGCAGTTGTAAAAGAAGTACCTGGCGTTATCTATATCGCACTTTTTGCTCCTCATAGAGTTCAATATCCTTGTCGCATGTCACTCCATCCCAGGAGTAGCAACAAATTTGTCAAGCACCATAAAGAGATGTTGAATCGTGGGCCAGCATCAAATGCCAAAGAGCTGTCCTCAAGTGTTCCGAACTCAAACATCTTGGATTAAAAAGGCAGCCTTGGAGTTTTTGGAACAAAGAGATCTTGTTGACCATTTTATATGTTAGTTTCTTCATGGACCGAGCTACATATCTGTTGAAATTTGGTTTTTTTTTTTCAATAGCAGCTATCGAAAGAAATAGAATCGTAATCTTGACTATAATTCTCTCTCCCTTGTGGGGACCGACCATATGGGATAAAGAAAGTTTCTCCGTAAAAGATTATCTTAAGCATTCATTATTAGCCTTTGGATGAGATAGTTTGCGAGAAGGAGCGTTATTGGTATTGTTATATTTCCCACATTCTATTCTCTTCCTTGTGAGGTAAGCATGCTTTCTTCAATTTCTTCTTGGGTCGTGATAGATGTTGAAGCTAGTCCGGGGTTTCCACAGAAGGCCCTCTTCAAAACTTGGTCAAATTCCGACTTCGAACACTGAATGATATAGCACACTCCTCTTGTTTCTGTTCAGTTTGGTATATAATGAAAAGATAAGCCAGGTTGATGCTCTCATTAGTGTTGTCAAAATAGCGCCCTTGATGCCCACGAGCTATGCTTGTAAAAATCGAGAAGCACTGCTGCTAAACCGTTGTGTAGAGATTAAACTTCTGACAAGGCCAATAACATAACTAAGCTGGACCACTTTCTTCTTCTTTTTGGCGGCATGACAAAGGTTTGGTACCCTCTCCCCTTCAGCAATAATTACAGCATGTATTAATCCTACTGTAACTCAAAATTTTTCATTGAATATGTTCTAGTAAAAGCCACTGCTCATCTTTACTACCGTTCATTTCGCTCTCTATCGTGTTCTTATGAAGACGTATATCTATGCAGAATTCTTTTGTTGGTGGTTTGGGCATCAAAACCTGCATTTCTGCAGTACACTTCTTCTTCTTCTTAAAGGCCACAAAAGAACTTGTTCTAGTAACATGAAGGTAACTGATCTATTTGTGTATCTATTGTTTTACAAAAAATACACACATATGCAATATAGCGTTGCAAATTCTCGTCGTCATACACGTACCTTTCAACTTGATCAGTGATAATCACAGTCACAGAAATTGTCACCAGAAGTCTTATTGTTGATAGAAGACTGGCGGATTTGAGCTCCATCCTGCAGTTCTTGTAATAATACAAAAATTTTTATGAACCTCTCCGTTTACCTGGGGCACAGTAGCTGTACCTTATTTTTCAAAATCAGAGTAATACTCCTCTTTATTTTCTCCTGCCTTGTTAAGAGCCAAATAGGACTCGGAGCCCAGTGATGGCTCATACAGGCCCGACCTACTTCCCTTGGGGTTTGACCAAGATTGAAGTAAGAGGAAGCTCCGGCTCGTCTCGTATAAGTCGTACAAGTCATAGTCAGAGAGAATTTTTTACTTTTCAGCATCATTGGTTTTAAAAAGCTTCATTGTGGCTTGAGGCAGCTAGTGTATATTCAAATAGGTGGACAGTCGACGAAGAAGAAAAAGGATTTAAAGTGTTTACAGAAGCAGCAGGCTGTAAAGGTATTTATTGACAGCATTTTTCGATCGAGGCGCATAGAATAGAAAGATAAAACGAAAAGTTCGAAAGATGATGGATGGCGCTCGATCGTCATGCATGTTCAAACTGAAGGAATAGAAAAAAAAAGATAACGTCTTGCGCACGCTTAGATTACGGCTAGGAGCATAGCGCTGTACTTCACTGTACTGAACGAAAGACAAATGGAAGTTTGGATACATATTAAATAACTGGGCATTAAAGACATAAAACGCTGTGAATTAGTAAAATTGAATGTGTAGGAGAAGAGGACGGAAAAAAAAGAAAATAATACTTGAAACAAAAAGGCTTGAATGGGATGTAATGAGACAGCAATAAAAGAAGAGCATTAAAAGTAAAACACAATATAATAAAAATCTACATTTTTGAACTTTTGAAATCAGAAACAGAAAAAAAGTGATAGCAATAATAAAAATAACGAATATTTCGAAAAATAGAATTTTTAATCAACGAACTCCAAAAGCATCTTGCTTTCATCTTTTGGATTCGCGGCTAAAAACATAAAGCTTCCCAGATTGACGCTGTCGTGGTTGACAATCTCAAGATTATCACCTGTGATGAACCCTTTTGGGGAGGGTGAGGCATCCATGCTTGCGATATCGAATACTTCTATAGCATTTTTGCTTACCAAAAACAACGTGTTATTCTCTATGGCGGCTCCGGTACATTTTATGTTGAACTCTATGCATTTCACCTTTGAAAGAAAGCCTCTTTCGTTACAGAAGACAGCGAATGTGGCGAAAACCAATAAAATTTCTTTGCTGCTGCGGATTGCAAATGAGGCAATAGGCTTCTCATTGGTGGCCCTGTAATGTATCATTTCGAAAAACTCTGCTTCGCGCGAGTGCGAGCCACCCAAAGAGCCAAAATCCACCTTCGGAATTTCGCCGGGTGCGAAACTTGGATCAATCATCATGAACCCTCTTTCAGTCTTGATGATAGCGGAGCTATCGCATATAGTGCCACCTGTACATTCAACTGAGAGAAAGAACTTATTGAAGTCCGGACTTACTTTGAAAGTTTTGCGTCTCATGTCTAGCGAAAGTCTCTTGAACAATCGGCAAGGACTTCCAGAACCTGAAATCTTGACTTTCATGTATAGCACTGAGAAAGTGCCCTTCATGTTCCCAGCAATAAAAAATGCCACATTTTTGTTCGACAACTTTAATGATGAAAGATTGCCGTTGCCCACATAAAAGTACTTTACGAGATCTTCCACCATTATCTGCATGAACTTCTTATCAGCAAGTACTAATACGAGATTTGCATTCGCGACGTATTCGAGCTGGCTAATGTAAGAGAAACTGCCAATTTTTACCCACGGGTCAAAATCAGACCTCAAAAAGAGACCTGCATTAGTTCCTATCAAATAGAACTTTTTTCCCTCTTCAACAAATACGCTTGAGCATAGAACTCTCTTAACTTCCGCGGATGTGATCGAATACTGAAGGATATTGTTGCTAGCACGAATAATTGGTAACGTACTTGGGGATGAGCTTAAAAGATTTTGGTATGAGGTGGCTTGCAAATTCGTGGCTACAGCGTTGAAATGGAACTGCAAGTTGTTTTTCTTGACAGCCTCCGAAAGCGCAGCAGAAATGTCCCTTATCCATAGTCCTCTGCTATGCGAAGTAGAAAATTTAAATGTCCAAACAGATTTCTGGCCATGATGAATAAGTTTCAACGAGTCTTTGACCTTTTTGTCAGGATCATTTGGGATTCGAGTAGTATTCTCTTCAAGCTCTGCCACATTAGGTATTTCCCAACCTACCAACTCTATTGGAATAGGTTTTTCTATAACTTTGAAAATTCTGTTTTCTGCGTCCACTTCAGTTAAGAATAAACTATTGGAAAATAAGATCAAGTAGTATTTAGTAGCTGACCACCTTCCGATAGTACTCTTTTTCAAAACATCTCCTTTGGTGATAAATTTCATTTTTCCAGGGTTAAAGTCAATATTGAAGTTAGTTGGTGATATTTTCCACACAAAATGCTTGAATAACTCATGAACTTCAGCAGAGCCAAACCTTTTATGAATCTTGTCACAAAAAATGGTATTGATAGCAATTGCCTCATTCAAACTAGCCCATTGAAGGTCAGTGGGCAAGACCTTTTTCTTGATATCGTTAAGAGAGTCTTTATTTTGGATCAACCCATAGAAGAAATGATTAGATAAAAGTTTTCTGGGGTCCCTTTGCTCAACTTGAATAGAATCTAGCCACTCCAAAAATAAGGAGGTCTTTTTCATTTTTTCGAAATCAATAAATAATAAGGTACCTGCTAAGTGGTCAATGTACTCGATATAGTGTGAGAAACTATCTTTAGTCCATTTCTTGTATAATTCAAATATTCCAGAGTGAATGAACTTTCCTTGTTCAAGTAACACTTTTTTCATTGGTTGAAACAAGTATTTGTCATGCGACTGAATCAACGGTATAACGGTTTCGAACATCGAATAGTGGATAACTTGTTTCAGCTCAGGATACACGAGCTGTTCGCTTCCAGGGTGCTTCTTAAACTCTTTGCCAATGTAATTCACTAAATGGTTTGCTTCATCAATAAACTTGTGCTGCTTTTTGATAAGGTCGTATGTTCTGCTCTGGAAAATAATAATCCTATTATCTAGTGATTTCATTTCCGATTCTGAAATAGACCAGTACTCGGCCCAACTGTCTTTAATATCATTTGGATTTTTAACTTCCGGGACAGGGATGCGAATGTGCTTTTCTGGCTCATGTGGACAATAAATTGAATAACACAGCTCACTGGTAATAGTACCATCACTATCTTGGATACTCACATTATGTGTGCAAAATTTACTAGAATAACATTTGAGAAGAGGAGTAATCACACCAGAAGGTGGTATCACAGAGGTGTTGAAGCTTATTATGAGCATGTCTTCAAAATCATTAACATGCTCTCGAGGGCCTCTACTTCTCTCATAAGCAATGTCAACTTTTTCAGATATGCACTGACTTTCTTTAAATTCATTGGTCAAAAGAGCTATTAATTCTCCCAAAACACTGACATTAACTTTCGGATAGTGGTATTTAATAAGCAACTCTAGCGATAAAACAATTTCTTTTTTTCGAAGCATCTGACCTCCAAACCATCTGTTGAATTTCAAAAGCCAGTGGAAAACCCCGGATAAGGACCACACTTCGCGGCACTGCTTCAAGTGCAAAGGTTTCAAAGACGAGGCAGAGAAGTCAATGATGTTGATAGTATCGTCAGAATTAGTGCCTTGTATCGCATCCAAGTCTTCCGAAAGGGTGTCCAGAATGGTCTCCATTGGAGATATGACTGAGAAATTGGTGAATACAGAATTTTGGGTGTGCAATGATGAGCTTCTGCCAAAACTAGTAGGCCTAGTGGAATGTGACCTGCTAAAATCAATTAGCACTTGAGCCTCAGGATTTTGAGCATTGAACATAGTATCTATCAGATCTTCCGAAATTGTTGTTATTTTCCTGGTTACCTGCCTTGGCCTATTTTGTAATATCCGAGTATTCTCAACTAATGAGCTACCAATATTTGTGCTTGTGAGCTTCTCGTTTTGCGGACTTGAATTATTCATAGCCATAATGTCACTAGAGGATGTAATGGTCTTTTGGCTGCCATGCAGGTATTCTGTTTCGCCTGGACCCGTTATATTACCATCGTGTGCCTGATTTGGGGTATCAAAGTTTGGAAAAGTCGGCATTTTCGTCTGGCCAGATAAACTGGTCCTGGTAATAACTGAAAAATTTATAGACGAGCCCCCAACAGTTGAAGCTCCATCACTTTTATTACTGAAATCGTCAGTTTCTATGTTTGCATCCAATAGGGGAGTTTTGCTTTCCATATCAGGTAGCAAGGAATAAGTGATATTCTTTCTATCCAAGCACTCAATTATGAGCCTGTATTTTTCCAATTCGCTCTCTAGTTGCAGATTTGCGGTCAGTAAAAGTGAGCTGCCAGGAGAACTTTTTGTCAGCCCATTATGACTGATGTCTGCACTTTTGGAACTTTTGGAAATATCAGTAACCTCGCCCAAAATGATCTGAGCATCCTCTTTTTTCTTGCATTTTGAAATAACATTCTTCAAATTGATAGTGGCTTTGCGCTCCAACTTATCAAGTAGCTGTTTTTTGCTTTCAGTGTCCCGAGTGTCAAAGGGCACATTGAAGTGGTCCACTTGGTTCACCAAGTCACCAAGAGCATCGCCAAAGCTCAACACGCTATCATCAATGAGATAGCTCGAGCTAGAAGAATCATTGCTAAGGGATTGGCTTTGGATAGTGTCTGGAGACTTTATCTGAAATTCATTAGAATTTTGATTTCTACTTTCGAATTTATTCTCCGATGAATCATTTCTCAGCACCGGAGCCCACAAGCTGTCGAGGAGATCCTTGAAAGATGACCCTTCGTGCAAAGAAGGAACATAGTTATCCCCAGAGGACGCTCTTGTATTGCTTGGAGGGACATTAAAGGTCTTAGTAGCCGTTTGTTGCGAAAAATGCTCAGGGGCTGCCACAGGGACGGATCCTGACACGTAGCTGAGTGGAGTAGCGGCGATTTGAAATGATATATCCATATTTCTAGGGTCGTAAATATCATTTAGCTGACTTGCCGTCGGCTGTGCGTTTACCGCAGTGCTGTTTTGAATAGAACCGATGACTGCATCCGGGCTCAATCTGCTCTGATTTCGATTGACTGAGGAATAGGCAGAGCCCTGGGCATGTAGCTGGTCATCAGTTTCTGCGACATTAGTGAACGGAAGCCAATTGGAGACCCTACGCTCACTCCGAGGCGGTATTTTATGCGGGTTTTCGAAGGAGAGGCCTCTAGTCAAACTTGGAGGTTTGCGAGAAATACAGGATACGCTGGGTACGCTATCATTGCTGCCGAGGACAGAAGAAGGAGTGTCTTTCCGCTCATTTCTTCTTGGAATAAAAGACCCTCGGTAAAATGTCGAATTGGGCTCTATACCAGACAAAGCTTCCAAAGCGCCCTGCCTTCCGTCACTCGTTTCGGACTTTTGGTTCCAGCTGGGAGGCTGCGACGGACTGTCACAACTCCCTCCAAACGGGCCTGCAAAAGGATGCCCATTTAGCCCGCCTTGTTCGCTTGGCGTCGCCAAGGGGCTGTCCTCTGCAATCTTTGGAGGCACTTGCGGAAGCGATTTGTCCTTAAAGTTGGCTTTGCGTATGCTCCGCCGTCTCTGGACGCTATCCTTTCGGCTTATCTGGCGCTCTGCGGAGCCTTTGGTCGTGGTGCGGCCATACTCGCTGACAGATCTTGGCGGCGGCCTGCGTTTGTATACTTCACCCTGCGGTCTGGTAGAGGTGATGTTGCCGCTGACGCACTGGTACTGGCTCTGATTGTAGCTGCTAGTTGTGTTGCTGTAGAGAGAGGTTCCATTGGCGTAGACTGAAGGAGATGACGGTGCAGACCCTGGGGGCGCGTTTGACGTTCCTCCGGGACTGCTCTTGGCGGCAGGAAAAAGAGAACAGCCGGTCGGCAGTATGACCTGCGACTGGGGCCTGAAGCTTCGAGAGGCAGCTGCTGGGATGATAGGCGAAATGTGAGATAAGTTGTAGGCTATGGGCAACAGAACAGAGGCCGGAGGAGGCGGAGGCGGTGGAGTTGAGCTCTTCTTCAAGGCGAAAGAAAAGCATCTGCTGCCGCCATTCGGTATGCTGCTACTGCTTCCGGTGTGGTGGTCTTTGCCTTTGCGGGAGAAAAGACTCATGGGCGCGGGCTGGCGATGGCTGCAAAGGGTCTGGGGATACTCCAGGATAGGTAAGAAGGGCTTGCTTGGAAGAATGCTAGCAATGCGAAAGGTTGGTTTAGCGCTAAGAGACGAAGAAGTTCTGATGTTAACCGCCAGCATCTTAAAACACCCATAATGTAGCAGGAATTGTTACATCTGCACGGAACACAATGTGCCAGATCCCGCAGCAGCAGAGCGCGTAAATATGTGATAGCAGCATATCGCTACAGCAGTTACGCATATTCTGAGAAGACACTCTGGCAAACTTTAAAAATTAGAGCCATTGCAATGGTATACTAAAGAATCCGAACCGGGCGGAATGGAAATCCTGAACGGCTCATGTGATCCGACTTCTTTCCGTCCCGACCTTTCTTCCCTCCTCCACAGACGCTGGCATACAAGAAGCTTTTGCACAGTGCAAGCTATGATGGCGACGCCATCGCGGGCGACCAATAGACGCCGACACACCTTGTCATCAGCTGGCACCGCCGTAACATCCTCCGATAGGGCACATCCATATATCCGCCAGTATAACAGCCTGAGATGCCCACAGACAACATTTCCCAGCTTAGACAGTTTCTTCTTGAGCTCCCCCGCAAGTACGACTTCAAGTACTCGCGCTCCGTTGCCTCCCATCTTCGCAGGGCGCTCTACTACGCTTTTACCAATAACGGCGCCCATTTGCAGGAGTTTTTCAATGACTACAGCCCAGACAATATCCCCTCCTGCTGGCTGCAGGTGCACGGTCTCCAGCCCGTGAGGGAGAGCTGGGTTCTTCATGACCACCCAAATCAGGATCCCGCCCACCCCAATGTACCGTGCTCGCGGCTTTTCAGAAAGAATGAGCCTTGCTACCGCTGCTTAACGTGCGGGCTCGACGAGACATGCGCTCTCTGCTCGTACTGTTTCCAGGAAGAGGACCACATCGGCCATGAAGTGTATGTGTCAATCTGCTCCAGAGACACCAGTGGCGTCTGCGACTGCGGTGATGCCGAGGCCTGGGTGGTGCACAACCACTGTAAGCACCACGAGACTGGCGAGATCCACGAAGACGAAATACCCGATGACTTAAAAAGTTCAATGTTTAGCACTATAGAGTGCGTCCTTGATTACATGATTGATGTATTGGCCAACTCCACGCCTTCTTTTATCCCGACTCAGATCAAAAGTGTCATCTTTGACCATTCCAATGCCAGCAACTTGTCCGCCTCCAAGTACGGCGCTGTTGATGAAAACTCGCTGAAGTACTATTTGGTCTTGTACAATGATCAGTCCAAGCACTACAGCGATGCTGTGAACAGAATAAAGCTCGCAACCTTGAAGGTCCCGGAGTTTGCCGAAATGGTGGCGAAGCAAGTTCATAAGAATGGTCGAGGCATAGTGCTTGGCTCTGATAACCTTGACTTTTTATTGCAACGAAAAAACATTTTGGAATCAACGGGCTTGTATTCTTGCATACGGAGCTATAGAGACATCTTCAGGGAAGAAATGTGCACTGAAATTACTCGTTGGATCGACGACATAACAAAGGGTCCAGTTGCTGGCAACTACAAATTTGTCCACAAGCTTCTTTGCAAAGCATTGTGTTGCAAATGGGATGAAGGTGTCGAAGCTTCTGATGATGACTTGTTGAGCCACTATCTCACCGGCACGCTTCGGCGCAATAAGATTCCTGTCTTGCCGAGCCATTTAAACGATATCACTGTGGGGCGCAAATTCTCGTGGAAGTCAGACGACGAAACTGTAAACGAAAATGAACGTGTTTGGAATATTTCTCCTCAGTTGGCCAAAGAATGTGAATATGATCCTGCTCTATCCAGTCAAAATCAGGAACCTATACATGGCTCAAGGTTACAATATTTACTTCTCTTCGACATAAGATTATGGAAAAGCATACGGGTTTTGCTACATGAAATCTATGTCTCCGTCGTTGTTCCAAATATTGTCTATAAATCGCTCTTGGCATGCCAGTATGCTGATATATATCCTCTCATTGCAGAGATCTACTTGGTAATTGACAGAGAATCAGATTGGAATTTTATGTGCAATCTATCTGTGCAGCTATTTACTTGTCCTACAAATGCTACAATGTTGAGTAGACATGGCGAATTGAAAAAGTTTCTAACTGTTGCTCAGACATACTTGACTAGCGGTCATGTTATTCTTTCTTCCCCATCTTCAAAGAAGAAAATGCCGGTCCAATTATCTTCTTTGAAAGTGCGCAGATGGAACCAATTGTTTTTTGATATCAGTTACATTTTGCTGAGAAATGAAGATGCCCCATTATTTTTTCAAAAGGATTTTGTCTTGCAAGTCACGGATTTAATGATCCTCTTTAATGGCCTACCCATCATGAAAAGAGAGTCAAGCGAACATGTCGAATACGAAACCAATGATTACCCACTATATTTCAATGGCGTGAGCATAATTGCTCATTTTTGCAAACTCATTTGCAAGAGCGCATCAAAACTACAAGATAGAGTATCTATTGTTGCACCGGCTATTCAATTGGTTCTTCAGAAGTACCTTGAACTAATCTGTGGCTCTAGTCCAGCAGCATCAACCCCTTCTATTCAAGAAGGGAAAGTTGATACAAGCTCTGTCAATCCGCTTCATACTATTAAAGTTTTGGGAATCGAAGAGAAAGTAATAGATTTTAGGGTTGACAAAGATGCCATTTCTTTTTTACATCCATTATCTACATACCTCACATATTTGATTCAGGAGAGCGGCATTGAAAATCCTCAAGATCTTATAGTTCTAATAAAGCTGGTTCAATCTCCAGCAAGTCTCGGACAAGTTATTGAGCAAGATTCAAGAATTCCCATTGAGAGCGTGCAAATTAACAAAACTTATTTGTGGGAAATCATTTGCGATTATTCCATAAGGACTGTGGTGCTCCTATCTCAAATCAAAGTAGGGTTTTGGGTCAGGAACGGATACAGCGCTAGGTCCCAATATCACAATTACAGAAACCTAGGATTGCGGGAGTACGGTTTTGCTAGAGATATCTATATTATCCAAATGTTTTCTGTAGTGGTAGATGCAAACACGACAGCAGCGACTATTCTTGATAGATGGGGATTAGTTCCATGGACAAATGAGGCTTACGAAGACAATTCTGTTTATGACCCTAATACTTTGAAATTTATTGTTGAAGAATGCCTCAATTTTTTCATAATTCTTTTGGAGACGAATGATCACTTATTGGGCTTATCCGATAATGACATAAATGAGAGAAAACTTAAAAACGATATTATTCATTATCTCTGCTTTAAGCCCCTAACATATACTGAATTATGCTCTGAGTTACCGGACCATGTTGTCAATGACAGAAGATTTGAGTACATTCTACGCAAACTTGCAGATTATGTCGTACCTTCGGGCTCAGTAACTCACGGCCGCTACAAATTGAAAGAGCAGTACCTTGAGGAAATTAATCCATATTATATTCATTACCACTCAAACAAGAGAGAAGAAGCTGAAAAATTAGTGAAAGAAAGAATAGCCAAAAAGACTGGTATTCCTATTGCTGATGCTTATTACACACCAAAACATATTGAATTAACAAAGTTGTATAAAACCTTTCCAAGGTTCACAACATCGCTTTTTTTTATCCAGTTTTTGAAAAGTACCTTGAATTTTATTTTAAAGGAGAGCTCGGAAAACATCGAAGTGATTATTAATTTGGCATTAAACTTAATTTTTATCTGTGTTAACGAAAATTTCAGCAGCACTGATGACAATTTTTCAAACTTGTGTTTTACCGAGTTGGATAGCACAGACACCTCCGATGAATACCAAAGCATCAGCTCACTACTATATATGCTCCTTACATCCAGAAATCACGGTCAAAGTCACAGCAAGATTCGCGGTATTTTTGATAAGCTCAAAGAAAACTTTCCACTTTGTGATCAATATCTTACTCAGAAGTTTGGAGATTTCAATTCACAAGTGTTGAGTAGTCAGATACAAGACAATTCCAAGACAACAGATTTTGAAAGGAAAAAGAAGCTAGCTCATGAGAGAAAGGCAAAAATCCTAGCGGTTTTTAAAAAACAGCAATCAAAGTTTGTCGAGCAGAATAATATGGTAGAAGACATAGTCGATGACACGGAAATGGAAGACGAGTCCGACTTGTCATGGAAATTTCCTGAGGAGATTTGTATTCTTTGTCAAATGCCAGGTGAAGAAGATGAAATATTTGGCATTTTATCGTATGTCTCTGAGTCCTCTGAGTTTAGAAATATTCCGTTTGACAATAAATACTGGTTATACAAAGCGTTTTCTGAAGATGCCAGTCTAGATAAAGCTTCTCGTTATTCACGCTCTTTGAATCCTGTTGGAAGCCTTCAGGGCAAAGGTTATGTACCAGCGAGTACTGTCCATTCAGACCATCAGAAAACTACATGTGAAAGATTTATCGAGAAAATTGAAAAAGATGCTGTTGTTGGACCAGGTTTCCCAAATAATGACCCTTTCACCACTATGAGTCATGCTGTTACCACAAGTTGTGGTCACGGAATGCACTTTTCATGTTTTAAGGACCATTTATTGTCAGTGAGAAAACGGTTTTCAAACTTTACGAGAACATTACCTGAAGACCTTTCCAACAAAGAATTTGTTTGTCCATTATGCAAGGCTGTAAACAATGTATTGATTCCTATTTTGTCTCATTCCAACAAGAAATCCTTGAAAGACTACATTCAACCCAACAAACCACACTGGTACTGCCCATTTGATAATTTCAACAAATTTAATACTTCCAAATGGTTGCAAGGCTATGAAGAGACAATTTATGAGAGCTTTTTGCTGTCGAGTCTTGAATCTTTGTCCGGAATATACAAAGACCTAATACAAGGCAACGATGAGCGTTCTCAGAACTTTGAGTCTCGTGTAACACACTCTTATAAAGCTTTATCATATATCACACTCTCTTACTTCAAGGAAAACATAAGCGGATTACTCGCTCACACCATTGAGTCGATTGAAATATCCTTGAGGGGAGTATCTTATGATATGGCCGACCCAAATATTGTCATTTACCAATTGTCCCACCACGTTATCACAACCTTGCGAGTGTGGTGCGATTACAAAAATCATTTATTAACGTTAGAAGCTAAACGCCGCATAACAAGGCAGGCTGGCAACTCTGGGGATGTATTTGAGCGTTCATTGGGTGTCTTGAAATTGTTATCATCGAAGGAAATTTTTAACATTGGTAATGTTGACTTTTTTGAATTGTTGGTTGCTGCTGTACCTTTGACACCTTACAACTTCTCTTTCAACTCAATCTTGACAATGTGTTTTCTTGGAGAAATCTTCAAAAATGCAATTGTGCTAACTGCACGAGTATTTCTGGACCCAAAACAACTCAGATCTAGTAGCAATACCGAAGACATGTCTATATTTGACTTGCCCGTAGTAGAAGACATTACGGAAGAAGCAGCTGAAGACGCCAAAAACATATTCAAACTTCTAAGAGGATGCATGTCCAAGCCGGAGGCAGTCAGCCATGACCCAACGGAACATCCGTTGTTTGGCAAATTATTTTATTCCTTGCTTTTGAAGTGTATTGTCCCATTTTTGAGAAAATCTGCAATCTGGGCTTTTGTGAACGCTGCTGATGACAGTGAAATAACCAAGAACTATTCTGGCAACTACAATGAAGCAGATAAACTTTGCGACTTTTTGAAAATTCCAAGTTTTGCTATAATGTTGCACCGTTTCCTTGACAACTCCACCTACGAGGGTCAAAAGTTTAAAGGCTTTATTGAACGCATGAAGTTATACTCATATTTGAACATTTTGGCAAAATCTAACTTGCAAATCAAATACCCATCCAAGGTTGAATTGATAAGTTTGCCTTCAAGAATGGACTTTTTCTTCACCAAGTACTTTTATCCAAAGTACGATAACGATGTTTCGTACGACCCTGCAGTCTGTTTATTCTGCGCCAAGGTTATGCAAGTTCAGGAGTCTGTGATCGGTTTTCAGAAAGGCGAATGCAACCTACATTGCGAGACTGAATGTATTAATGATTGCGGATTATTTTTGTTGCCTAAACACGGATCGATACTTATTTTGTACAAAGGAAATGGTTCATTCTACGATGCGCCATACTATGACCAGCATGGTGAGTTGACGAGAGACTCAAGAAATGGACATCCGCTTCATTTGAATATTGAAAAGTACGAGGAATTTATTCGCAACATTTGGCTTCTGCACAATATTCCTAATTTTGTGACGAGAAAATTGGAAAGCGCAGTCGACATTGGCGGTTGGGACACATTATGAAACAAGCATACAACGTTAGAATTTCGTTAACACATGGAAGACTCATCATTTAGACGTACTCGTAAATGTACAGTAAATAAAATGTTTAAAAAAAGAAACGTATCTATATTATATAAATAAATTCTTCAAAAATCAAGCAGCTAATAATCGTAAAAATAGAAGTGAATATAAGGTAGTAATCCATAATTCAAATGCCAACCAACAAAATAGGAATAACCACTAAAAAAGATAACTTTTTCATAAAAGGGAGTATTAGTCACGACATTCAATCCTCATTTGCTGATAGAAGTAGTTTCCAACTTGTTCAAGACTTCTTGGTCATCTGGAACTTTTTTTTCTTCAACCTTGACAGCCTCCGCTGGAGTTTCGTCTGGATTGGCCTTGGTTATGGCAGAAGCAGCGCCAGGATAGCGGGAACCCTTGTTCTTAGCCTTCTTGACCTTCTTCTTCTGTTCTGGCTTCTCTACTGGGTATCCTTTTTCGGCAGTTTCCTTGAACTCCTTGTTTTCCAACAACTCCTCTCTGATAGGACTTAACAACTCATTGATAGCGTCAGCGACACCGCTCTTCAAGTCAGGTGGGGCCAACTTCTTCTCGGCGAAATCGCTCTTGATAGCATCAAAAGAACTATAGGAGATGTCACCACCGTATTTCTCAGGTCTGGAGATTGGGAGGCTGAAGGCGCCCTTCTTCAAGATCTGTATTGGCACCAACACATATTCTATAAAGGACAACAAACCGTTCTCGGTGACATTGCCTGGCTCACAAAAGGCACTGTTGATCTTCTTCTTCACAACCTTTGGTTCTTCCAATAAGTCAATCTTGGAGTTTGGATCTGAGGCAGACATCTTGCCGCCCTGGCCCAAGCCTGGCACCATCGGGTTCATCAAGTGGGCTCTCTTCTTGTATCCCAAGGCTTCCAAGTTTTCCTCAGCGAGCACGAAGATCTTACGCTGGTCGACACCGCCAAACTGCACGTCGACGTCCAAGAACTCCTCGTCCAAGGCCTGCATCAATGGGTAAATCAAGCCAGACAACAACGGGTTGGCGACCTGCTTGACGACGTCGGCACCAGCTCTCTTGGCGTCGTTCTGGGACACCTTGTTAGATAACCTGAAGATGTCGAGGGTGTATTGGGCAGTCAACTGGTAGGATGAACCAGTAACGAACTTTAACTTCTCGATTGGAACGTTTATGGACTTCAAGATGGCCTTGATGAGGAACTCGTAGTACCTGGCACGGTGCTGCACGACCTCCAATGGAGCCTTCATGTTGTCCAAAAAGGCATGCAAGTCAGCCAACAAGACAGTGACCTCACAGTTGGCCTTCAAGAAGTGGGCGATCTTGGTCATTGGAACAAAGTAACCGCAGTGTGGTTTACCGGTAGGAGCGGAACCCCAATAGATTTTCAACGGACGCTTCTCGACCTCAAGCACATTCTTGATGATTTGAGGATTGAGTACCTCCTGCAAGTATTGTGTAATGAGTTCGTATTGTTCCTTTGGGTCCTGGATGGTGGACATTTTTCAGGGACTATCGGTCTATTGCGCTTTAAAGAAATCTTGTATGAAAAAGCACCGGGTGTTGAAGTTTACAATATTCACTGTTGAACAAATGTAAACCGAAACTCAAGACTTTTCCAACTACTTTTTTTGCGCAAAGAGAAGAAAAAAATTTGAGTCAGAGATAGAGCAGTGCTGCTAACCGCACCATCTCGCCGAAACAAGGCTACGCTCTGTGAGACCTGTATTGCCAACTTCAATGGCTGTCAAATCAGCAAGCAGACAAGAATAGGCACAGTCAGTTCTAATAGACCTTTACTTTTGTTTTTATCATGTCTCAAAATCAAAGTGACGAGATAGTTGGGGGAACGAGGCGCGCAGATGGGTCCCTTAGGAAGACGGTAAAGATACGGCCAGGCTATATTGCGCCTGAACAACAATCGCGATACAGCGTTAGAGAAATGATGGAGCAAAAGCGAAAGCAACGGGAGAAACAAGTAGGGAAGATTGAAGAAAAAGATAATAAGGTGATTCTAAACGGTGCGGATAGGCAAAACACTGGCCCACAATCAGGTAGTGGAAAAAACAACGGCGATACGCTGGCGATAAGGCATAAGAGAGGTGATTTAAGATTTCAAGGTATCAACGATATCTTGTCTTCTAATATATATGCAAATTCCAGCTCGAAGCCCCAGAAGAGACAAGCAGCACGCCAAACTCTCAATAATGACGCCGCTTCTCAAAGCGCAAAAAGTGAGGTTGATTCGGATTTGAATCATTTGACGAGTGATTTTAAAGACCTTGGCATAAAAGACAGCAGGCTGCCCGCACGTCAATCACCTAAAAATACATCGGCAAGTGCTGGCCAAAAGGTATACAGACAAAAGCGCACTGAGCAAGAAGGCAGTTCAGTCAAATATTTCCAGTCAGACAATGGTCAATTGCGTAGCAGTAATAACGGGAAGAATGGTCAGCGTAATCAGAAGAAAAAGCTCACATTGGAGGAGCTAGACAAGCAGACTGAAGAAGAGTTCGGGAGTAAGTGACGCAAAAGGGTATTTATCTTACAGCATTTTGTTAGCATGTATACATCCGAGACGAAATTGAAAACAATACAATGACATGCAGGTTCCAAGAAAAGTTACATTAACAGCGGGTTCAACAAATTCGGTTCATAAATCTAAAATAAACATTTCGCGAAATATTGATTATTTGAGTATTTACAGTAAATGCAGTTTGACAATTAGAATGGCTAGGAATGAGCGGCGGTTGATGGGATATTAATGTAGAAACTGGTATAGAGACTAATGAAATGGGATTGAAAAGAGAAGAAAGAATGGAACGATAGACGGATTTGGTAGATGGCACGATGCAACGACGGTTACTCTCTGTGCCTCAAACTAAAAACGGCAACACTTTTGGATATGCGTCTAATTCTATGAGTATCTCCAACCTTTGTAAACCTCGTCACTTCACCATCTATAATATTTCGTTGTTTCTTCAAATACTTCCACATCGATATCAAGCTAGCGGTTTCCCTAACGCTTGGCATTCTGAATCAAACCAATGTACGTTTGAGAGATAATGTTCCAGGAGACCATGTATTTCTGCACACACTGGCCAATGCATGCGTCTTCGCCAGAAGGGCACTTTTCAAAGCAGGTCTCTGTCAACCTGTTCACAAGCTCTGTAGCGTTAGCAGTGGCAAGTTCAGTCTCGAGCTCCTTTTTGATCTGGTCTTTCACGGCGTTACTGGTGGAGGAGCTGGTCGAGGTGGAAAGCGGGGCGCTTGGGGCGTTGCTGGAGCCGGAACCGCCAAAGATTGAGGTGAAAGCAGACATGTTGTGGGGGCTGTGTATAAGCAGGATTTGGTAATGTTTGACCTTGATAGGCTGAGCGTGGCGCTAAATGAACTAGTGTTGAACAGGCAGGAGAAAATAGAGATACCTGGTGCACAAAAGTGAGCCAATGTTGAATGTTTGAGCGACCACATTAAGACTCTTGCTTTTGCAGAGTTGACAAAAAAAGACCAAAAAAATTGTTAACGCTGAAATCCAGTTACCCTCTGTGCAATGCGTGCGTTTAATCGTGCTGCTTTTTGAGGTCGCGAGTTTCTCTAGCATGGCCGACTAACAGAGAAGTGTCTTTCTACTCAAAAATAGAATATAGCTCAAACCATCTTGGTTTTTCTATCACCGCAGAAAGCTACAAGGGGCTGTACTTTTTTTCGATAAACATTTTCATGGTAGAACAGTGTCCTCGCGACGTATTGGTACTCTTTATGGAGTATGTGCGCTTGATCTTTTCCTTCAGGCTAATCATGCATGACCTGCGGTACTCATCATCCTCGTTCTTCTCATTATATCTCCAACGGCGTGAGCATATTTTTGACATTTATTGACTGTATCAGATCATAATGAAATTTTTCAAAATCAGCGACAATGGCAAGTGTGAAACCTCTTTCGTGATAGTGAGCACGCTTCGGAACTCTAGAGAGTGTCTGGTGCTAGGTTGGGCTTGAACCGGCTGTTCTTATCGCCGTTAGCTTGTGTTTTCATGCAGTGCTGGAAAGTTGACCAGTATGGTGTCGAGGCTCTTCCCGGCCTTTTGAGACATGGGCAACGAGGCACCGTTTACGCCAAGGTTCACTGTCCGAGAATACTTGAGCTGTGTTGGAGTTAACTTCTTATTCCATTACACCCATGGCCACTTGTACCAGCTTGTAGACCGCCAGGGGCGATATTTTGACTACTCTTCTGAGAATCTCGTTGGCATCTGAAAGCGAGTGCAGAAGAAAAATACTTTTTTTTTTGCAAGGTACGCGGTAGCGGTTTCTTGTGTTGAGGTTTTGATTTTATAATCTTTTTTCTAGTGTTTATTTACGTCGCTTATAGTTCTGAGCAAAGGGCGTGCTTTACGATAATAAAAGGTATAGCAGCAAACAGCCAAGCAACAAAAAGACGAAAAACAAATGATATTTGCTACTTTTATATAAACATGAACAGCGAGGAAAAATAAAATAAAAGGTACGATTACAATACCAAAGTATGAAAATAAAAAAAAAATAGTCATTAGGAAAAGAAAACTAAACTGAAATAAATCAACCGTGCGTCATTATATGTAAAGGTTTTACTGCGATCTAGGCTCGTTTCCTTGGGCATTGCCGTGCTGCTGCTCAGATTCCGACGCGGTCAAGTTCACGTTGGCACTATACAGTCCAATAGGCAGCTTCATATTCGGAAAAAACTCGTTATTGTTCTTGTAGGACAAGGCCAAGGGTGTCATACAAATTTCGCTTCCAGGGGTCTGCACCGGCCGGAGCACTGGCGATTCGTCGCCCTTGAACGTCGGGGCTGGCCCAATATTGATGTTTTTCGGCCTGGCTGCGGTATACTCGGGGAATGCGGGCACCCTGGAGGCGGAAATTTGTCTAGAGAGCGAGTTTCTTTCGGTGTAGGAACCAATGTTGAAGGCATTAGCGTTGTTGTTCAGGCCTGATAAGGACAAGTGGCTAATGTTTCGCGGTAGATCGTCGATGCTGTTGCTGTAGCTGCCGCGGCGGGCGTGAAACCAAAACTTGGAAGGGGAGTTAGAAAAGGACGTTGGCTCCAAGTGTGGGCTTTCGGGGGCGTCGTCGGTGTCGTCGTCGACCAATGATTCACTGCTCTCGGTGACGCCCTCGAAGCTGGCCATCGCATGGCGGCCCAGCACCCTAGGGCTTCCTCTGGCCTTGTAGATTGGGGAGTTTGCGTTTGAGAGCTTTCCGGTGGGCGACGCAGGGCGGTTAGCAGCACCAGCTGCTGATGCTGCTGCTGCTGCCGCCGCGGCGCCGGAAAGATGGGTGGACGAGTTTTTGGGCGATAGCAAGTTTGACTTTAGTTGGGCGGAGAGGCGGGAGATGTTGGGGCTGCTGTTCAAGCCGCTGTTGGAGCGGTAGTACTTGTGTCTCTGTTGGCTGATGGCATTCTGGCCCCGGAGAGAGGTTGTGGATATTGGGTTGGGGTTTCTCTTGGGCGAGAAGAGAGGCTGTTCTGGGGGGCTCTGGGCATGTGGCAACGCATAGTTGCTATTGTCGGTGTCCTCTTTGCTGGCATTGTCGCCCGGATACTGGTCAGCGCCTTCGTCGGAGGCGCCCTTGGCCGGGTGGTACGACGTGTAGTTGTTGCTGCTGCTGTTGGCGGTATGCCCGACACCGGGCGAGCCGGGCGTGTTGCCGAGAGACAAGAGGCTGATGGCGGACGACGAGGGGATGAGGCAGCCGTTGACGTTGACGTTGTTGTCGACGGAGGAGGCGACGAGCTTTGGCGACGAGAATTGCAGCACATGGTGGTCGCCCTGGTGGATGTTGTGAAGCTGGAGACGCTGGTGGGGATCGACGGCCAGTGGCGACGTGAACGACTGTCGAGGGGGGATGGAGGACAGGCGCTGAGGCTGGTGGCGCTGGGGCTGGGGCTGGTCGGGCGAGCTCATGGTCATTACGGTAGAGGGAGATAGGAGAGCAAGTCAGAAGGACAAGATAGACCGAAAGAAGAGAGGAGGAAGCTTGGCTGGTCTTCTTTTCTCTGTCTTCTTTTGCGTTTTTTTTTCTGGAGAGCAAAAGCGGCGGTGGAGCGGAGTAGAGAAATAGAGAGTATGGAGTAGACAGACTAGACAAAATACAGGCAGACAAAAGAATACAGACAAAAGGACAGAACCGTACTACCCTTTTCTGTTGGCACACGTTCAGCTACTGTGTTTTATTCAGACAAAGGACATCTCCGATGACTCTCACTCGCCGCTATATGAAAAGAAACCGAAACTAAAAGCAACTGTAGACAACAAACAGCTGTAGACAACAGAGTACTATATAACAAGACAACAATCAAACGCTACATAGCAAGACAATAAAGACTATATAGTAGTGTATATCGCGCAAACCAAATCGTAAGTGAAATAGTAGGGGGAGGAGCTGTAATTGCGGCTAGGGCCTAGCTAAAGGTGAACGTCTTTGGATCCAAAGGCATGCCGTCAGGGCCAATCTGGTTGCTGGTCATCATCTTTTTCGTGTGTCTGGCCCTGGCCTCGTCGAACGACACATGCTCGCTGTTCATGATGGCAATGATTGCCTTCTTGGCCTCCTCATCCAAGCCCTTCCGGGTGTCGCTGCTGGCCACATTGCCATGCAAGTCGAATGTCGCCGACGAGAGGCCGCTGCTGATGTCGTCCTGGAAGCCCTCCCCAGCTGCCTGCGGTGCGCTGATGAGCGAGAGGTAGCGGTTGTGGCGGTTGTGGCGCCAGCTCTGCACCCGTGGGAGCCAGCGCGCCCGCAAGTGGAATGCCACGAGCGCCGCCGCCAATAGCACGAAGCCAGCAAAGTGCATTGAGTAGGTCTCGGAATAGTACTTGAGGCTCTCCATCCGTGAAGGTATACTGTGTTTCTGTAACAGGGTGGTGGTCCTAGGATAGATAGTGCCAGCCTCGCTGAGGGACAACTGTCTTGCCGTGCGTGGTCTCTTTGCTGCGCTCCTCGTTTTCTCACCCAGCGGAGATGTCAAAATTCCCTTTCGCGCTGTCACGTTGCCGGGTCCCGCTATAGTTGTCAGGCGACCTTGCATGCCCTCGTTGAGGATACCGTCCCTCAGACCGCTACGCTTGCGGGCCCTACAAACATGGCTCAGTTTCTATCGTACATTCGTTACACAAAGATGCTTTTCCAGGCACACCCCGAGGCACTCGCTCAGTTGTGCGAGCGGGGGTCGGGATACGGAAGCACAAGCCGCCGCTCGACCTCAGTCTCCTTGCCAACCTCCTCCTCGCCCTCAAAACGTAGTCTGCACCGGCCATCTCGCTATAATTGGTGGTTAGTATTTGCCGCAATCAGTGGCTGGTGCTTGTCGCAGTACGATAGACGCACACACGAACGCTCGCCAGTCTCCGGCGCCCAGAGACCGTACAAAAAATCCGACATCACTTACTTTTGTTCCGATAACCTCCGCAGGGTAGAAAGTCGTGGTCTCAGGGTACCGCGCAATGACCTTGGTGCCAAAAGGGTAGCTAATCAACTCGCGGGCATCGGCCACCGTAGGAATCAAGGACACCTCTTTCCAGCTGGCGCGGTACGTCCTTCCCGGGTTGTTGTTCTCGTCCGGCTCGGGGTCCCGCACGTCGAACTTGGTGTGGTCAATCACCTTGGTCACCTCGCACTGGATCCATTCCTCGCCCAACACACTCTTCAACCGGAACGCGACCTCCGAGCCCACCACAATCGGCTCGGACGGGTTGTACGGGCTGCTGTAATAGCTCCGGCCCTTCTTCATCACCTCGCCCCGCCTCTTCTTCATGCCCGCGCCCTTGCCTGCTGAGGACGTCGAGACGCTGCTGGCCCTCGTGTATAACGGCGATGCTCCCCCGCTGCCGCTCGCTGGCCCCGTGCTGCCGTTTTCGCTGCTGCCCGGCCCTGTGCTGGTGCTGCCGCCGCCGCCAGCTGAAGGCGATCCAAGCACCGTCGCGGTCGTTGCATTGGTTGTCGACGACACAGAGGATCCTGCGCTGCGCTGCGGCAACGGCTGTCTCCCTGAGCTGCTCTGCTTTAAGTCAATCAAGCGCTGCAAGTTGTCCAACACCGGCTGTATCAACCGCAAGCTCTTGTCGACGCTCTCCTTGTGCTCCCTCACGCTATCGCCGAGCGTCCGGAGCTGCTCCTCGCTGCCGTGCTTGCTGAGCTTCTCCGCGTCCACGGGCTGGTTGTCAATGCTCCTGCTCTGGTTGGACTGGCAGACGTCCTGCAACGACGATATGATAATGTCCCATTCTCCATTCATGCTGTTTATTATCGCAGTTCTGAGTGCGTGCTAGCTGGTTCTTTGTATCAGATTTCCAAGATTATCCTCTTGGTTGCGCCGCGTTCTGGCAGGCTATAGTGTCCAAAGCAGCTATTGACTGTCCCCAACTATGTTGTTTGAATGACACCCTCTCCCTCTCATCTATCTATCTCTCTGCCCTGTTTACATGTTGGCTTCCTTTGTTTTTCAGCGTCACCTGTGTAGTGCGCATGCAACAACACGCACATTCTGGCTTATAGTACCCGGCTTTTCTGATTCTTGATTTTTTTCATGAATTTTTCAAAACCGAAAGAAAAAGAAGAGGAGGAGGAAGAGAAGGAGTCCAGATACCAGCAGAACCAGAGAAAGCTCCGGCGATTGCACCAACAGGCTAGAGTCCTTTCACGCGCAGCCCCACAGCCCGATATCTGCACTATGAGCGCCTTGTTCACCTTATCTAAAACGTCCTCTTTGGCCAGAAGCGCCCTTGTCGGCGCAAAGCTCTTGGCCAAAAACGCTAATGCATTCAACACCAGCTTGGTCGCCAGCAGCCATTTGTGCCCCCAGGTCCAGGTCCGTACCTCCACCAAAAAGGCCGCGGGCTCCAAGACTCACATGAAGGACTCCGCCGGCCGCCGGCTTGGGGCCAAGAAGAACGAGGGCCAGCTTGTAAAGACCGGCGAGATCATCTATAGGCAGAGAGGCACCAAGATATACCCCGGCGAGAACTGCGACATTGGCAAGGACCACACCATCTACGCCAAGGAGCCAGGTTTTGTCAGATACTACTTGGACCCGTTCCACCCAAAGCGCAAGTTTGTCGGCGTGGCGCTCGCCCAGGACTTGCGGTTGCCGACGGACCACTGGGCCCCGCGGGTGAGAAGATTCGGGTACGTGGAGATCACCAACGCGGCCAAGGCACAGCAGGAGGAGGAACACTTGAGCAGAAAAGACTGGGTATTGAAGCAGCAGTTGGAGGCTGAAATCAAGCAGAGAGAAGCCAAGAGACAGCAGAGAAAGCAGGAGTTGTCGAAGCAGTTCGCTGCCTTGGCCAAGGACAGCGGCAAGCAGTTCAGCGAGGAGGAGTCCAAGATCATAACCGAGAGACTCTTGGCCGCGGAAAGGTATGTCAAGAACGGGTTCAGCACGTCCGAGGCATCTAAAAACGCTACTTTCAACCAGCTATACGACTACAAGTTGGCTCTCAAGAGAAAGGAGATCGACGAGACCAAGTACAATGAGCTCGTGCACCAGTACAAGTCCTTGGCCGAGTACTTGGACGCCAATGTTGCCCAGGACTGGAAGTACGGCCTTGTCAAGAAGTTCTCCGACCAAGAAGTTGCCGCTAAAAAGCAGGAGTCCTTCAACAAGTTGAACGAGTTGACCAAGCTTGAAAACTTGCCTTTGAAGGCCGACACCAAGAAGGCTGTTTCCGACTTGATTTTCAAGTCTCACGTTTTCAGCAAGTCGGAGATTGCTCACATGAAGAGAAAGTACTTGAAGCCAGTTTTGCCTGAGTCCGTCGCTGTGCTCGATAAGCCAGCTAAGAAGTCCGTTGCTTACAAGAGATATGACTACGAGTTGAACAAGGTTGTCACTATCAATAGATCCAAGGACGCATTCCTTGCCAAGGTGAAATAGGTTTGCCAGATCAGTTTAAGCTACAAGTTTCCCCTCATATTCCCTTCATTTTTACCTTAGGTGATCATTGCTTTATATATACGCCCGATGAACTGGTTCGTATATTGTCATGTCTCTTTTTCATTTCTTAGTTTTCATTTTATTATTTTTAAGTTTTGTTTCTCTTAAATACAAACATAAAACGTGTATATATACGATCAAAGATTCATATCTCACCATATCTGAACAAAATTAGCACCACATTTTTTTAACTGGTAGTCTCCAATTGTCTTGTCCCGTCTCTCATATGGCAGAGTTCTCGTTTTCTTTCCACGTAGCTGACGCATCGTCATACACCTCCTTCTTCCAAATCTCCGTCTTCGCCTTGATTTCCTCCAATATCCACTCTGCACACTGCCACCCTTCCTTTCTATGGCTGCTGCTCACCGCAACCATGACGCTCTCCTCCCCGACCCCCACGGTCCCAAGACGGTGCGTCACGAAGACCCTGTGAATCGCTTCTTTGCCCGTCACCCGCTTCCCCTTCTCTTTTCTTTCACCTTCTTCCCTGGCTTCCTCCTCACCATTAACACCACCACCATCATTACAACCACCATCTGTCAGTAAAGCGTTCCGCGCTGGCAGATACGTAAACTTCGACTTTGCAAGTTTCGCAATCGTCGCCATCGACTTCAACGCCATCGGCACATGTGCCTCATAGTACAAGTACTTCACTGTCAACAAGCCCTCGCCCTCTCCATCTCTCTTCTCCGTCTCAATCGCAACCCCAACTTTATCCTCTGGCACGTCCTCCTCAGACCGTATCCGGTCTGCCCTCGTGGTCCCGCCAAAGTAGATTACCGCGCCCGCTGCTGCGGTGCTTACAAAGGACAACGCGGCGGCGGCGTCGAGCTTCCCGGTCGTCACGGTGACTTTGATGCCGAGGTCGCCAGTGAGGTCCTGGGAGGCCTCCCACGTCTCTGGCACTTCATTATCTCCGATGTCATTACTATTGCTGGCGTTGGTGTTGATGGCGGTGCTGGTGGTTTTGGTATCGGTGTCGTTGTGGGTGATAAGCGGGTCATGGAACGAAACTTCCAGGACAATGTTTCGTGACATTGTTGCAACAGTTTCTAGCTCAAAATTGGCAATGAAACGAGACCAGAAAGCGAGATTTGGTTGAGCTAATAGGTGAACAAAAAAAATGGCAAATGTTGTGGAGGTTCAGCAGAATTGAAAAGTTTAATATTTGTGCAGTGAAAGTGAAGCTCAGTTGCTCTATTGTGTGACACTGAGAAAGACGAATGCCGAGATAAGCCCCACTGCTGCGAAATGTAGGGTATGTCGCACCCCTTGTTTATGCAGGGATGGTGTGCACAGTTTTTTTCAATTTTAGCATGAAGGATCATTTGATAATTGGAATTACCAGTTGAAGGACGAGTATTTACAACGCTACATTGTAATTATTTTTACGATTCAGTACATTTATTGCCGTTACCATGTCTAAATTGGACGGCACTGCCTTCTGGATATAAGACATGTATCTGTCAAGTCAACAGCATCTATTTTAGCTATAGGTATCAGAGCTTCCCAGCCATCTGGGCTGCCAAGACATCGTTTTATGTTGCGATTAGGAACAGTTCCCATAATTTGCCTCCGGCATCAGTAAAACCATTCTTCTATCTAATAGTCATGACTTTGCGCATCTGCTTGCCGCCGTTGGTCAATGAGCTTTCCTCATCGATTGCATCGCCGTTGGAAACATCAAAAATCTTCCAAAACTTCAAGTTCTCGTCTCCGGCCGCAGTTGCCAAGGTAGTGCCATCCGGACTGAGAGCGCTGTACAAAATTCTTGCGTCGTGAGAGTTCACAATCTCGCCGGTTTTTTGTAACGTTGGATAGGAGTACACAGAAATGCTATTGTTAGGGTATCCACTAGTACATACAATCTCTTTGCCGGTACCATTCGAAATACCCCAGTTAAGCGACGTTATCTGCGAGCCAGTATTTATGGAGTTGACTCGTGCGCCAGTAGTGGTATTCCAAAAGTGGATGCACTTATCACTAGAGCCGCCGCCTGTGGCCAATAAGGAGGATTGGTAGTCACACCAGCTGACGGCCTTTACAGCAGCAGTATGTGTCGTCTTGGTGAACTGTGGGATTGCTGATCTAGCATCCCATATGTTCACAATATTGTCGTTACCTCCAGATGCAAGCTGGTTTCCATCTGGCCTCCATTGTATACCACAGACCTCAGCGGTATGGTTGTGCAATGTTTGCACAATATGCTTGGCGACTCGCACATCGTTATGGTGAATTTCTCCTGACCTCGAGCCGTTGGTGATCAAGTGATCTGACCATGAGTGGCATGCAACCCTGGTATCCGTGGTTCTCATTGTTCGAAGTTTTGTGTGGTCTTCAATATCCCACACTTCAATGGTGCCGTTATCCTTGCCAATGGAAAGGTAGGAACCATCGTCAGACCACGATACAGAGGTAACTTGGCAATCGCATCTTGTGAGTAAATCAACAGAGCCTATTGACGCTTGCCATATATACACTGAGCTTTCCAATGCCACTGCGAGCAAGTTGTTCAGTGACCAACTCAACAAGCTGAGATAGTAGTCATCTATTAGTCCTGGGGCATCGAGAATCCTTTCTGGAATGTTTGGTATTCTTCTTGCACGGGCAAGTGCAGTAGAGGGAGTTATTCCGTTATTGTGTAATCTGGAATTTGCCAATACGCTAGACAAGCCATCATTGAACGTATTTGAAAACTGTGAATGTAAATCAATAATCTTTTTTCTTTCAGGTGGATCCGGCTGAAATTGCAAAATCTTTTGATTAATGTTCACGCCGCAAACTTGGGCCACTGAATGCTGGTAAATTTTGGTTGATTGGAACTCGATATGCTTTGATGGCGAATCCGTAGGCTGTGGGTTAACTTCTTCGTTGAATAGTTTGCCTGAAGAATTGTATCTGGAAGGAATAAAACGGTCAGTTGCTGATGCCGCTCTTTTCAAAGTTCGGCGGTTAGGCGATGGGGGACCTGAGCTGGTGTTACTACTGTTACCTTGGTGATGGCAGTGACGATGGCCTGATGCAACAAGGCCGCTATTACCCTTTCCGGCTTTTATATTTCCACTGATTGTACTAATGTTATTATCAGTAGTTGAAGGATTTAGCACCGGAAATGGTTTGCCTACGAGGGAAGAATCGCTCTTATTGCTCCAGTCTGCAGTAACAACATTTAGTTTAGTTGGTGACGAGAAAGTGGGCTTTGACAAGTAATTCTGGCTTCTTGAAATGTTCGGCGATCGACTAGTGAATATGAGTTTCTTCGATGGAGAAGTTGACCGGACTGGGGAGGAAGACTTTCCAGACCTGCTATTTTGTGGTGGTTTGTAACTGTTCAAAAAAGGGTTGTCACCACCGTATTTTGAAGGCGAGTCGAATATGCTAGACATGTTTTATTTTATAGTATGTGACGTGATTATGCAGAGATAGGTCTTTGACTCATTAAGCGAAGGTACCAAGAGTTGACGGTGCCTTGAAAAGTGGAAGTTGTTTTTTCTGATGCTCCAACCAGTCAAGTCTAGGGCAAAATTATATTTTGAGTATATATAAGCCAGCAGCTATCAAAATACGTGATCAAAAAATGAATGTCCTTAGGCTAAAATGAGAAAGTAAAACGAATGAAAGTCAGTGCAGTAAACTGAAAAGCTGAAGGTAAGAATCTTGGTAAGAATCTCGGTCTGGGTATAGGAAGTCACAATCAATATTCAACAACCACAAGTGCACTAGAAAGGCATCAAAGCTCTGTTTGGCCCCGATTATGTGGCTTTGTTCGGCTTTCTTTTTAGTTGCCTTTTTGTATGTGTCTTCTGAGCTTCAGGTTGTTTACATTTGTCCCGTTCGGGAAGTCGTATTTGTTTGGGTCCTGTGACTTCGAGATCTTCTGTTTACAATGTTATGTAAGCGCGCACAGCCCTGCATGGAGTCTGACACGGCGAATTTGTGTTAGCGGAGCCGCTTCTTAGTTTCCACGCCATAATCATTTGGCACTCTCAAGCACTCTACGCATTATAATGATAGGGTATACCAAAGGTATACCAATTTATAAATAAATTCATAGGAAGTAACTGTAAAACAATGGTTAGGTAAAGTCAAGCATTATCGTGTAATCGAATTAATCGTAAATTTGTACAAAAGAAGCTGGAACAAATAACATGAAAGAAACTAACAACATAAACTAGAGAAGAAAGAAATGTATCACAAAGAAAGTAGGTAAAAGAACTTAACCCATACCAAATTGCTTCATCATGTTTTGCATCATTTGAGGATTCTGTTTCATCATTTTTTGCATTTCAGCTGGGTTTGGCATGCCTGGCATGCCTCCGCCAGCACCGCCACCGCCCATCATCTTCATCATGTCGCCCATGTTAGGCATACCTCCACTTCCACCGCCACCTCCAAACATATTCATCATGTTTTGCATCATACCTGGATTCTGTTGCATTTGCTGCATTGCTCTGTTCATGTTAGCAGGATTCAAGAGATTACCTAAACCGCCTCTTCCGCCCGCTCCTGGTAAGCCTCCAGTGCCTGCACCTGCGCCACCACCCTGTCTCTGCATATCCATCATGTTTTTCGATCCCTTGGCAATCCTTGCCATGGTCTTTTGTTGTAATAGCACCATTTCAACATCGCTTACGGAGGTTCCTGAACCTCTTGCAATTCTCACTATTCTTGAAGGTTGATCAATAAATATTTCACCATCACTGTCCAACTCTTGCTTAGTCATCGAGTCCATAATGAAAACCATTCTTTTTAATCTAAACGATGCTTCTTCTTCACTAAATCCGCTCATCATGTTGGACATACCTGGAATCATTGACGCTATTTTGGATAATGGACCCATTTTCAACATATTATTCATCTGCGTTTGAAAATCTCTAAGAGTGAATTTACCTTCTTGGAAATTCTTGATGGTGTCTTTTTGGTCCAAGTTCAATAATTTCACATGCTCCATCAAACCTTGAATGTCACCAATACCCAAAAGCTTGGAAATGAATGACTTTGGAGAGAATGTTTCCAAGTCGGCTATGTGTTCACCGGTACCAATAAAAATAACCGGCGTGTTGGTAGCCGCAACGGCAGAAATGGCACCACCGCCTTTAGCGTGACCGTCCATCTTAGTCAAAATTATGGAACCAAAATTAGAAGCTTCTTTGAAAGCTTTACTCTGGGCTTCAGCAGCTTGACCAATAGAACCATCAAGAACCATGATGGTCTGATTAGGATTCACCGCGCTGCCAATTTGCACCATTTCATCGAACAAGTCTTGTTCTTGTCTATGACGACCAGACGTGTCAACTATTATGATCTCAAATTTCTCCTTTTTGAATTTATCCACGCCACTCTTGGCCACTTTGACAGGATCAGTTTCTGTGTAAGAACCAAAAAATGGAATCCTGGCTTTGGTAGCATTTTGTTTCAATTGATCAAAAGCACCAGCACGGAAAGTATCGGCACAAACTAAACCAACCTTGAAGCCTCTTCTTTGATAGTAACTGGCCAACTTGGTGCAGGTGGTAGTTTTACCAGCACCCTGAAGACCGACAAACATGATGACATTGCTCTGGTGTTTCTTTGGCTTATATGGTTCAGAATCACAATCCACCAAAGCAACCAATTCATCAAAGACTGCTTTTTGAATTAATCTCTTTTTATTAACGCTAGCCCCGCCTTGAGTGTCGCCTATTTGATTTTTGATTCGGTCTCTCAACTTGGCAACTAATTTGAAGTTTACATCAGATTCCAACAACGCATTGCAAATTTCTCTCAACATGGAATTGATTGCGTTGTCGTCCACCACATCCGACTTGGATATGTCGGATATGGCGTTATTAATTCTTTTACCCAAGTCTGCTAAAACCATTGTGAGCGCACAATTGATGGTCTTGATAAACTTATTCGCTTGAAGGCGTTATTATAGCCAGTGGTTAGATAACGATGGTCGTGCTTGAGCCGCAAAGATTAACAAATAAATATCCTCGACAATCCGTCTTTTCCTCGGGCTTTTATATTGTTAGACTGTAGAACCAAGAACTATATTGCACTGATAACAACTGCCGCCAATTATTTTCGTCACTGTCAGCGCCCGTTTTCTCTCGACGGCGTCTTTAAAGGGCAAAAAAGATAGAGGAGAAAAGAAAAGGCGCATTACCCTGTCTTAAATCTATGTTCTGTTTCGGGTAAACCTTGAAATCTTCTAACACGCATTACGCATAAAGAAGCTCTCACATGCATATACGAGCGTTTGTGATATGGCATAGTTGTGCATTCCAAAAATCAAAGTACATGATATTTTAGCAACTACATGGAGAACATGTTTTTATGATGCTGAAAGCTCGGCAGCAAGATGTCCACAAGTCAGTAATAGTATTCATAATGGTTAAGTGCAAAGGTTATAGCCGTGTACAATCTTGCTTGTAACAACAGCAGCACCCAGTCAGGTGGTCCCAAGTTAAGCAATCTAGGTTACGCACCACAAGCGCCAATATTGAAACCTCCAATGAACGAGCTCTTTTTATAGTGCGGGTGAATGAAACTGTTAAAAACTTAAGATATTGCTCTATGGTGAAATTCTGAGGCTTGTGCTTGTCGCGTTTTTGGTATTCAGAAATAAGAAGAAAAGTCTGAAGCTAGAAATAAAACAGCCAATATACTAATTTGACTATCTGTCGGTTAATTAAAATAATAGTAAGCTGATTAATAGCCTAGTAGTATTTCGTAGCGATGGCAACTTTTTATCCCTATTTGATTTTACTCCATTAACCTAGTAACGGTCCAATTTACTTGCAATTAGATACCTCTCGATACGAAATAGAAGAGCCACCCTTGCCTTACGTACTGATTGCCAAAGCTAGCCGCACCTGGATTCTGCTTGCTCGTGATTTTTTAAAAATTGTAGACTTTGCCAAGCTCTTGATGTCTTTCTGAGGTTCTTTCGCATAACGATTTTTACAAATGCTGCTGCTAACTAGGGTAAAACGGTTATTGCACACGCATGGAATGGTGAGGAACAGTAACCTCTAGTGGTCAATCGTGTTGAACAAAACTAAAAACATTAATTCTGAAACTGGGTCAGTTGCGATACAAGAAATTTCAGAAGAATTCGGCTGAATATTATTAGAATTAATTAAAAAGAAGAAGATTTCTAATGCAAGCGATGCTTTAATCCAACTTCGAGAACTTATTTCTAGGTTACAGCAAAAAATCCAGCTTTCTTTTTGCTTAATATTAACAAAAAGTTTTCACCACGAGAGCCTGAAGCGCTAATTGATTTTCTAGAGGTTCTTGCAGGACTTTTTTCTTTTTAATGGCCCTTTTCATGTTTTTCTGCTTTAGAGACTAAGGTTTGAATAAGCTTTCAGTTTTTCGTGGCTTTGAGAATCAACTTATTCATAATCTTAGAATTTTTTGGGTCTTCAAAATTACTTGTTAGTCACTTTGCACTAAAGTACTGGCGATTTGAAGCCAACTAAGACGTAAGTTCTTAAACCTATTACCAGCAAAATTATCAACAGACCAAGATTCAAAAAGAACTTGAAAAGGTAAAAGAAAATAACATTAAGACAAAAAATAAAATTGAATAATATGCTCTGTATCAAAAGTAGCAATTTTATAACTTGATAAAGTAAAAAGCCTTCAGCGGAAGGAGAAAAGCTTTTAAATTAAGCCTAAAAACAACAGATTTTAGGAAAGTTAATATAATTAAAATTATTTTAACATGACAATGGAAAATGGTTAGTGCAAAATAAGTGGAGGTCATTAAGGGAATTATTAAGTTGATGGAAGAATCATTGTTTAATAAGTAAAAAGCTAAAGATTTCTTAAATAACCTGTTAAACATTTTAGAAACTGGTTTTAGTTAGTTGGTAACTCAGAAATGTAATTCTGTCAGAAATCCACATCGTCAATATATTCTAGCTTCACTATTTCGGTAGTTTCCCTTGAAAAATCCATATTCTGACCGTTTTTAAATTTGTTCTTAATGATCCCTGTCCCAAGGTCAGAACCATCAGTGGCAACATCGGCCAATCTGTAGCTGCAAAGCTCCTTAAATATATCAGCTTTGAAGATAACAAGGATATTGAGAAGAATAGCAATCATTAGGAGAAGTGAGAGAGCTATTATTCCAGAAAATATACTTTTGTAGCAGCCATGTCTGCTTTGGCGGTATCTCTTATTAGAGAATGAGGAGGAAGTAGACAAATATAAGGAGTATACTTCCAAAGAATTCAGTTGAGGCCTAAAATCTAGAGGAAGATGGTATTCTTCTTGGTGATTGGGCTTTTCTTTATTGTAATCAAGCATTATGTTCAATGTATTGTGTGTAGTGTCCTGTATGTGCCAATGTATGGTAAGTCAGTATTGAATTGGAAGATTCCAAATAAAAACAATTTTGAAATATTGAATGAATGTTCGTAATAGTAGGTTCTTGCTAGGAGAAAAAAATTAGGCTGTGAAACCCTGAAGACAAGAAAAGGTGTTATATGGACAATCACCATGGCCTACGAGGAGCATCACAAATTGGTTACCGCCATTTTTAAAAGTCCAAAACTATAAAGTGCCTGTCTTCAAGAAGGCGTGAAATAAAGCTCTAGATTTTGCTGTTGCATTAAGCTGCTGGGAGCTTTAGCATGGAAACGTGGCGAGGAATGTTTGCCTTTCCGCGTGGCCTTCTCCTTTAGTCTTTCTCTTTTAAGCCAGCACGCTATCTGCGCGCGACTCTTCACTCTTTAGGGTTTTCTGAGGGCCCTATTGTAAATTGCTAATTGAAAGACACCATTGCCTGTATTTTACTGCACCCCCAGGAACCATTTTCATATTAATGTGCTTCCGATAAACTAGTATTGCTCGTTCCGGCTCTGCAATCCTGCTACAATGTTGCGAGATGATGCTACAAGACTAACACTACAAGTAGGCCGAGCCCCAAGTAAGCCATGTAAATGATGTAGACACGTAAGAGTAAGAAGAACTCAACACGTGTTTACAGATTGGGAATTTTCGATAAGTCCAACGAGAACAAAAAATAATTATTTTAGGTTATTAGTGTCGAAAGGGAAGAGTTTTGATGTAAGCAAAATAAATAGTCCCTGAGTATTAAATGTCTATCACGACCTCCTCCTGGACTTGTCGTTCTTATTCATTCTATGCTTTTTTTGCCAATTATATTCCTTTGACAATAATTCTCCTAACTCTGAAACTTTTGAAAGTTTTACAACGGAGGCTTACTATTCTGGCTCGTTACATTGTCATTAACTATTTAGAAAGAAAAAGGTTAGAAGTCTTTGAGCTAGCCTATGTATAAACCTAAACGCTACACGAACTTATTAATCACTCAGAACCACAATCTTCGAATACAAGAAAAAGTCAGACTACAGTGGTACACAGCGTACTCAAGTTGGTTAATAAACTTGGTACTTATTCTGTATGAAAACTGATCTTCGTGAACGTGGCTGACATAACAGGAATCACCGAGTACACCCTTAACGATCCGTTGTGATGGTATGTGTTACCAAAACAATCCCCGGACATGTCATGGCACCAACTCGCGGGTTACCGTACAATGAACGGAGACGAAACTAGAATGGCGAACTGTTATTTCAACATGCGATGCGTATCGTATGAGAGACAGATTTGGTTAAAGACAGGAATAGATGGGCGTGCACTTCGCATTATTACAGTTCAATTCAGGTTTACTTTTTTCATACATACAATATACACATAATGGCAGACAGACTTACGCAGCTACAAATATGTCTTGATCAGGTATGAGTGAATATGACAATAAACAAAAGGTCACATCAAAGACCATTATAACCAATAGTCTTTCCTCATAATTGAACTAGTTCTTCTGACACTATCTACCATATAGCTTCTTGAACAATTCTGTGCTACAGTAAATTATGTTAACACGAATCACGATTACATACCTCCACCAAATGAAGAGAAAATGCCAGATAAAGAGGCAACAATCGCCGACCCCCAAGACTTCAAAGACACAGTAAACGAACTTTCTACAGACTTAATTCTCAAAACACGGCAAATATTCACAATTATCGAGTCTCTTCCGGGAGCGGGTGTCTCTACTAAGGATCAGTTAGTGACAATAAAAAGCTTGCAGAGCGAACTACTATCGATTGAGAAGGAGAGAAAAAAGGCCATAAAAGAGAAAAATGAGTTGTGCGACTGGTGCAATGAGTTGATTGACGGTGTAAGCGAGGAGATCGCTAATGCCTCAAGATTCAGCAATATGTGAGATTGAATTTGGCGTACTGAAAATTAATTATATTACAAAATGCATTTCCACATCTTGTTTCTCATTAATAGGATTTTGTTTTTATGCTTACTGGTAATGACTTATGGGTTTTTATTTTGTTGGTAGTATTACCTTTTGTAGCAGGTATTTTGACTCGAAATAGAGGGCTCAAGGAGCATTGCGAATTGATTCGTTGGCAAGCCTTTGCCCTTACAACTAATTCAATTTACGATGAAGAGAACTATAATTGTAAGTATTAATAAAGGGCATTTTTTAAATTGAAAATCAATACATCTAAGATGAAAAAGAACATTATGAAAGCAGAAACAAAGGCGATACCAAATGATATATAAATAGCCGCTACTAATCATAACAGCAGGAGCGCTTTTTCTATCTCAAGTGTGCCGCTGCGTGCTTGTATAGTGTTTGCCACATGTATGCTTCGCTCAACAATAACTCTATATCTTTGTTTTCCCAATTTTTTGTTGGTAAACTCTGCAAAAATATCATGATTTCTTGAAAGTCCATTTCCTTTAACTTTTCTGACCACTTCACCAAGAACGCAGCGCATACGTAAATATGAAATTCACTAAATCCGTTGGAACCTTCAGTGAGATACGTGTCCCACATACGGACAATGTGGTTCATATTCAATTCACGCATTAAAAGACAGTTCATCCAGCGAAATGAGAATTGCAAAAACTCAATACCTTCTGCCTCCAAATGCTTCACTAATTCACTGTCAATTCGGTTCGTTAGATCTTTTAGCTCATTTACTTGGCGGATAATTCCCGGTTGCGCATGGATATAATTATCTTGAATCGAGTCTAAAAGCTTAGTGAGACACCAGTAGGTGTCCGCTTCAACAATTCCAAAGATCTCACCAGGTATTGACGTTGGGTCTAAGTCGCCAATATTTAAGCAGTTCTCCTTATTATTCTCTAAATACTGTGATAAGTACACTTGGAAAAAAGGGGTACAGATATCATTGATACCCTGCACATAGCCGCTGGCAGGATGTCTCACTGCCCAAAGGTACAATATCCTTTCCAATGATCTTTGGATGATTGGATAACTGTATAATTTGATATGAGGGTTAGTACGAGGAATGTCGATCGTGATCTGATGCCATGTCATAGTATCTTTCTCCCCTTGCATCACGTTGGCAATCTGGTCAGCATATTCCTTTCTCTTGCGCTGCACTGAAATGTTTCTTCTGTCTGCATTTGTTGACAAGTATCCTGAAAGTAGTTGCCAAACAATAGCACGAAGCTCATTTGGAATACCATTCCAAGAAAGTTTCTTTAACTCGTCTAAGTTCACATTGGGTTCTTGTAGTAACACCTTTTTGAAGCGGTTAAACCTCGCTATCGAGGCATTCATTTCCTCTTGAGCACCACTTGTCCCGATTAAGTTTTCATCATATTTGGAAATGTTTGGCCCTTGAAATATTTGCAAAATGTATATTGGATCCTCCATAATTTTTTGATAGTTATGCCTGAGAATAGAGTTTTCGGTATTAGATTGTATGCAGTGAGGACTTTGTAAGCATTGTTGCCTTTGCTTGCTATAGTCACTGTCTGTGTCACTGTCTTCATCTGTACTATTCTGTATGATACCAGTAACACTGTTTTGTAAATTTCGCTGTGACTGAAATATTATAGATGACGGGTTATTGTGGCTGTAAACACTTGATCCAATGCCTGTGTTTGATAACGATGTGCTTGTTATGTTTGCTGCTGGAAATAAGCCAATTTCGCCTGACTTTCTGGAAATATCTAACGAACTCGATTTGCTATTCGAGATTGATTTATCAACACTGGCATCCCAATCGTCATCAGAGTCCATGTAAATATTGCTTTGAAAAGGATGCTGTTTTTCAGCTTTATGTTTTGTCTTTCTCATGCGTTCCTTTTTCTTTTTATCGCTATGACCGTTTTGACTTGTACCTGATGATGGCTTCTTCAAAGGTTGCGTTGAAGATATATTCAAATGTGAAAATGAGGCGCCAATAACTTTGGGGTCATCGGCAATGACTGACTTGACATTGCTGGAGTTGCTCGACGTGGTTCTTCCTGTATTTGACCGCGATAATGATTTCAAAAATGAGTTGATGGAGGTTCCTTTTCCTCCACCCTCGCTGAACATAAACTCATTTTGGTCTTTATAGAGTATTTGTTAGTAACATGTACGTCATTAAACGAAAATAGAATTGACAGCGTGTGGTTGCACAAAAAAGGAAACAATAATTGAATGAATGGCTTTGACTTAAAACTCTTTCATCCTTGCACTTTTGTTACTCGATTCGGTTACTTACAAACTTGAGTCATTTCCTATGGGAGAACAAATAAGCTATTAGTATTCTTGTTGGGGAAAGTCGAACTGTACCTAAACGAGCCGCCATGGCAACGTCGACACTTACAGGCTGCAAAGCCGCATTTTTCTTTGGCATTTTCAAAAAAAAAAGCAAGAAGAACTCTTGGGCTGCCAAGTTGTGAGTTGTGTGTGGGGCGTGCCAAAATTATTGAAGAGATGAGTTCTTATTTCAAGCGACTAGTAGGTTTTCCTGAGTATGAAGAGTAGGTGAGCCGAAAGCGTAATATTTGATATTCCGCTGACGTTTTGTTTTTTGCCCTTTGCTGGCATGAAGAATGTGGGGTGTCTGAGACCCTATAAGCGCATCAGTTTCCATGCCTGCAGAAATGAGACTTTTGGAGCGAAGCTTCGCTCCTTCACAAAACTCCTACATTAATTTAGAATTTTCTTTCATATATGAAATGTGAAAGCAAGTCACCACTATATAATGAGCAAAGCTCCAGTTAAGCGGAAAAAGTACTCGATCAATAAGATGCTTTTGAATAAGAAAAAAAGTTCCGTGAAAAAAGGCGCTGTCATGATTGTGTCAGTTGAATATCAGACTATATATACATGAGAAATAAAGAGCTCAATATGAAACTATATAGGTAGCGAGAGGTCCGAGAAATAATTACGCTTTTGGATTGTTGGAAGATTAAAACGCGGCTGTAGCTTTAAAGCTTTGATTCAGCCTTTGGTAACAATCCCTATTTTGTGTTGTCAAGTGCAAACAAATTGGAATAAATTAAACGTAACAAATAATCTATCGAGATATTGAAGTTATTAAGCATTACGATACCAGCTTTGTTGTCTCTTTTTGCGATCAAGTCTGGCGTTCTTTTTGTTTTCAGACCACAAGGATTTGATGGTCTCCAATCTGTTGTCCATATCCTGGATTCTGGCCTCAGTATTGTCTGCCACCAAGCCAATGAAGAATTCAGAACACTGAAACTTTTCTGCCAAGACCTTTCTGGTGTATTTGTATGGATCGGTTTGCCTAAGCTGTTTGATTTCTTCCGCTTGTTCAGCAGTCAAGTGATATTTCTTCTCTTTTGGTTCGGTTAATGGTGGCATGTACGATATGTCTTTTTTGGTATATTCTGGCACACTGGCCTTTCTTGGATCCGATTTTGGCAAAAATGCATTTGGAGTCTTTTGTAAAGGAGTAGGTATAGATGGGGAAGGTTGATAGTAAACACCTGGCTCGATATTCTGTTTTGGTTTGAAAGTGGATGGAGAACTCTTGGATCTGTATCTACTTTCCACAGCTAACTTTTTCACACCAGAAGCTATGGTACGCTTCTGACTCTGCATGCTGCTCTTGATAATATGAGTGTACATTGTTATATTGTATGAAAAAAATGCTATTTTGAAGGAACGCTAAAACTATGTGCTTGTATCTAACTGTGATTGCAAAATAATGATTATCTTTCTCTCTGCTTGAATACAAAACTTTTCAGATCGAAAAAAAAATTCAAAATTTCAACGTTTCGCCGGGTGAGACGCATTTTTTTATAGGCGCGCGCATTAATGTTTTGATTTTACTGTATGAAACCTTTTAATCTTGACAGCCATACCAATCCAACGGTCCTTTTGAACTTTTAATTACCATCAAACTCAACTTTACTTGGCTGTCAATAAACTAATGCGGGTATAACCTAAGCAAAGTTGATGATGCGCACAGATCTTTTTTGTTTAAATAAATTAGGTTGGGCTTGTTCTTCCAATTAGGGGTATAGCAATTCGTACTGGCGCAGAAGATGTTAAAATTTGTATACCCATTATGATCACCATTTTTCTTTTCATATCCAGTTACTGATATACCATCAGTGAGTCTTCTACTAAGGCCTCTACATTGCACTTAGCCTTGTAACAAAATTCCTTATATTTGACTTACACATATATGCTTTCATGAATCAGGAGAGAAATGCTCCTTAAATACCAAATCCGTTAGAAGGTATAGCGATATTCTTGTTTCTTTTAACTGCTTGCTATCTCATAGTTCCGTATATATGACAATATAAGGTCATTTATTTGTTCTTACTCTTAGATTAACACTTCTGGAAATACGTCAGGCCCGTCCATATGCCCGATAACTTGGTCATTATGGTGCTCCGGTGACCCATAGCTATCATCTTCCATCAACGCTATCATGCTCTCATCTTGCACCTTCAACCAGCAGTACAATACAACCCTGCCATTACATTCTAAATTGAACGTATTGTTTCCAGATGGATTTATTGCTATTACTCCATCATTGTGCGGTTTAACTACTGATAAATCCTTATAATCGTCCAAACATTCATAAAACAGAGTTGTGATATTGTTATACCAAGCCTGTGCTTGTGTTAGAGCATATACATTGCAACTTAATAAGCATATTGCCAATAATTTGCTTAAATTCATGCTCCTCGTTATTTTAATTAATGGGTTATCTCAATACTCGATTTTAATTGATACCTGTTATATAGATACTTGTTACTCGTATAGTAACAAATACTGTAGCTGATATTTGTTATCCTTACAAATGAAAATGAGGAAAGTTAAGAGTCATATTTAATAGTTGAGAAAAGGTAGCCACGCGCGCTACTATAGGCGCTCCGTATGCACCACCCGAGGGATAATTCAACATAGATGGAGTTCTTTCGGACCTAATTTTCAAAAACCTGGAAGAAGTATTCTTTCAACAATCAGTTTCTTTTTTTACCTTATTGGCACTTACAGCGTCCAAAAAATGAAGACCTGTAGGAGCTAGAAATGCGTAATCAGAAGAGCGACATTGGTAATTTGAATAGTGAATATAAACTTTACCATAGCTTCAAGGCAAAACTTTGTATATTGCAAAATTCTGTTTTAACAAAATGCCCTGGCACCCAGAAAAACATCTTTTAAAGGCTGTTTTGTATTAATAGTATCCTTACTCTAAAAACAGGCTGTGGCTTTAAAAAAATGGTTCAATTTTAAGTGCTCGAGATACACATTCATGAGCCTTAATTAAAATTGAGGGCGGACTCGCAAAAGTAAAATTATTTTGGAAAAAAGACACTCACACCAAATTTTATGCTAGCTAGAGTAATCCCAAAAAATGAGTGCTGCAGAGAAAATTAACCCTTGTTTTGTGCATTAAAAACAGCTCATTGTGGTGCTCTGATAACAAAAGTAAGCTAAATACACATCAAACCTTTTCTGTAAGTATTCAATTGAAATATTAATGATTTTTATCTTGAGAAATCGAGAAATTAGATCAAATGAATGAAACTGTAAAATAAAAGGAGCTATACTAGATTTGAATATTAATGGTCAAAAACCATAAAGAAGTTGTACAGGTACAGGAAGCTGAAAAGAAACGATTACTCTAACTTTAAACAGCAATTTAAAATTTTATTTATCTTATACAGTTACTTCTCTTGGTAATATGTTATTTGACTTAAAAATTTTGGAGGGACTATACTGGTAGCGCTATTATTTTCCCTTACATAAATTCTATCATATAGGCTATTAGTAAATTTTATGTTTATATTTATCAAAAAGTGCAATTTTTATAGAAAACTATGATATAGGCTCAAAAAAAAAAAAAGAAAAAAGAAGGAAAAAAGAAGAAAAATTATGTATCCGGCAAAAGTTTAAATCGGCTATAAGAGAATATTGTCTATCAATCTCGTTATGTAGCCATTAGATGGATTGGTCACATATATAGCACAAGTGACGACGGCACCTTCCCGTGGATCCACTGACTTGAGGCTATTCAAATTAGTCTTGTGGTCCACAGAAATATAATCAATTTTCATGATGCCTTCGTCAACAAAGGGCTTCAAGACCTCCGCCATCGACTGTTGCAATGAAGCAACATCATAAACCTTTTTGTCTTGAAATAAGTGTTTCCCAACAGTTAACATTTTGTAGATTGATGGGGAGACTTCTTTGGCTCTGGCGTCCAAGTACTTGTTTCTTGAACTAAGAGCAAGTCCGGATTCTTCGCGGTAAATCTCGCATACCACAACCTCAATATCAAAAAGCAAATCTTTAACCAACTGTTTAATGACCAAAGCCTGTTGATAATCCTTTTGGCCAAAATAGGCTCTGGTTGGGTTAACGATAATAAACAACTTGGATACTACCGTAGCGACACCTCTAAAGAAGTTTGGTCTCGTGGTACCTTCTAGCATCTCGCTCAAGCCAAGCACAGAAACAAAGGCGCCTTGTTGACGTTCCACATCGAGTGGAATCCCAGAAGGATACATTTGCGCCACCTGAGGCACAAAAACAGCATCAACTTTGGTTTGACGTTTGTTGTATGTAGCCGAAAGCTCAGAGACAAGTTTGACATCATTATCAATGGTACGAGGATACGAGCCTAAATCTTCATTTGGGGCAAATTGGGAGGGATTCACAAAAATTGAGATGATAGTAGCATCATTAGATGAAAGAGATTGCTTTATGAGAGATGTGTGGCCTTGGTGAAGAGCGCCCATGGTAGGCACAAACCCTACTGATTTATTTTCTAGTATACAAGAAATCCTCCATTTCCTAACTTGCTCGATATTTGTGAGAATCAATGGCTTATATTCTTCTCTTTCTTGATCAGACATACTGAGTGAAAAAATTATTCCTTTGGGTCTCGTGTAATTTTAATGAGCTGTACTTCTCGAAATTATAAAATGTAAGGTTAACTACTTGACTTAATTGTGCTATTAACTATTGTTTAGTGGATGAGCACAAATTATTTAAGAGATAAGGTCTCACCTTAGTCGTAAAGCCTGTAGAAGATAAATTTTGTCATTAGGTTTCGAGAATTTTTTTGTCTCGTTCCCTTCTGATGGTATAGGACGTAACTTTCTGTCGGCCATCAGGGTGCACCATCCTTTCGCTCAGTTGTGCGCATAACAGACCGCGCCGCTTAAATTTTTTGTTTTTATTTTGCTTTCAAAAATAAACAAATAAACAAAAACAAACAATGCAATCTTAGGGAGCTTCAACATCTTAACGGTACATCCAACTACGCCAAACGGTGCTTCTTTCAATTTCGCTTTATGTTAAAAGACTCATTTTTGGCTAGTAAAACTTTGGAAACTTGTTAAACAACATTCTGCTAGCTGACAATCATTATAATAAAAAATACCGTCCCTCTGTTGCACCGCAAAGTCTTAATCTGTCCTCTTTTATCGCATCATTCCCTCCCTTTTGACCTCAAATGTCCCAAGAATTCAATAACAACCATAGAAGTATTTATAAGAGGCAAAATATTGTTGATAGTCAGCCATATTCCGCTACTCCTTTGGCACCTATCGACGCAAACAGTTTCTCTAACCGTCACATGAGCGTGTTCAAAAAGAAGACCGGCGGTAACGCCACCAACGGCAAAAGACTTTCGATGATTAATTCTAGACAGTCTTTTATTGGCCCTCCTAGGCTTTCAAGCTACGGGCTCCCAAACAAAAAACTAAAGCAATCAGAAATACCGGTGTCAGCTGCGGGCTCAGCTTCGTTGGCACCAGCGTCAGCGCGAACATTGAGAAAAAGTTTAGCTCCATCATCAAGTAGAAGCACCAGAGCTTCAAGGGTGTCTGTATATTCCTCATCCGTAATACCTTTATCAAATAATACCAATCAAAATGCCAATGGAAACGGTAATAATAATAATAATAATACCGGAAATTATACACATCCTATACAGAAAGACCCGCGACCATTGAGAGATCGTGGATATCAAGAAGAGATGCGTCAAGACATATACAATTACTTAACAGAAAATAACTTTGAAATGGACACCAAACATTTATTGACAGAAAGAACACTAAAAAGTCCAACTCAAAAAGATTTTGTGATAATATTCAACTGGCTCTTCAAGCAAATTGACCCAGGTCACAGGCCAACCAGAACTATTGAGAGTGACGTCACTACGTTGTTAAAAATAGTGCAATATCCTTACTTGGATACCATAAACAAGTCGCAAATTTCAGCAGTGGGTGGTCAAAACTGGCATGTATTCCTTGGTATGTTGCATTGGTTAGTCAAGTGTAGCTACTTTAACCGGGCTACTGAAGATGAGGTTGACAATGGAGAAGAGAATGCTGAAACTGAAGAATTTGACCCAGGTGAAAAGTTGAATGATATGTTTTTCAAATACATCAAAAATGCATATCAACTATTTCTGGCTGACAAAGACAATTATGAGCCGTTAAAGCGAGATTTACAAGAGGAATTTGATAAATACTTAGAACTAATCAAAGGCTCAATGAAAGAAGTTGAGTCTGAGTATCAAGATTTATTAGCAAAATATAATAAGCTAGTTCAAGATGATGAAATAATTGAAAACGGTAACAAACGAAGTCAAGCCCTCGAGACCGACATTCAAAAGTTCAAAGAATATATCAGATCTATAGAAGCCAGAAGAATAAAGTGGACCGTCAACATCGACAAAATGAACTCAGAAGTTCGTAATTTATCTGAAAGAAAGCTGCAGTTGGAACAAGAAAACACAGATATGATACAGAAACTAACTGACCATGGACTCAACTTGAATGACGTAAGAAACTTGATTGATGATAGAACTAACGTTTTGAAAGATTTATCAGACATCAAGAATCAACTTACGGAGATTACCATCAGCGTTAGAGAACGTGAGTCGGACGCCAAGAGGCAGTTTGAACATTTACAAGCGATAACGAAGGAGTTCAACATTGATGCTGCAAACATTTCTAATCTTGCTATGCTGGAATTTAACCTTGATTTGGACGCGGATATACGTTTGGCTAGCGCGCTTGATGAGTCAAAGTTAGGATTACAGTCTGAGGAACTATTGGACGGCCAAGATCTCCGAAGCCTGAAGCGTGCCCAGTTAAAAGAATTCAATAAGCTCGTGCGTGACAAGCTATTCAAAGATAAAGATGAGATCATCAAATACCAGAATAGTATTGATTTACTTAACGAGAAGCTTTTAGAAAAAAAGGAGTACTACAATAGCCTCGAAGCCAAGTTGTCCTCGGTAAAAATACAGTCTGACGAGTTGTATAACACCATGACATTAGAAGCTAATGCTTCTAACACAGAGATGGAAAAGCTAGAGAATCAGTTACAGCTAATACGCACTAGCGCAGATCTGAGTTTGTTGGAAGTTGATCAGAGGATTCATTCCAAGGAGATCGAATTTGACAGGCTCCTGAACGAGGTAAAAGTTCAGCGAGAAAGCTTACACAAGGAAGTTGAAAAACTTATTGATAACGTTATAAACTTCAAGATGAGCGTTCAGGAGTCATTAGAGGATTTGGAAAACACTGTGCTGGAGGAATCTAAGTTGGCTGAAACGAAGGTGTAGTCATGTCATGATAACCGGCTACTGTGGCTTATTGAACATGGTCTCCACTATTGTTTGTTTAAATTTCGTTGTTACGTATGTTATTGTTTTTATAATTTATTTTAAATCTTTCTTTTATGACTTTTTTTTTGAACGTTTCTCCGTTATGTTTTTGTATGTTTAATATTATGTACACTATTATAGATTTTTGATTTTACGTTTCCGAGTCTTAATCCCAATTTTCAACACCCTAGTGTATGCGAATGTTAAATTTTCTGCTGCAAGCCTTTCAGAATACACCACCTCTCTGAGCTTTCAGGCTGGCTTGTGCTTTGCCGCTATTATCATTATCGCCGCGATGATTGGGCCAGAGTAATTCGCTACCCGTCCTAGTACCGGCCAATGGTAGCGCCCAGAATCATCAAGAGCGAAAAATTCCAGTTAGCCCACCGCGGACACCCCCGAAATACTGGGAGATGCACGCTATAGAGCCACCAGGGGAGTTTCGAAAAACGCCAATAGCGCCCCCGTAGTAACAGGAAGAAAAAAGCGTAGCAGGCGAATAGCGGAAATTTTACAAAAAGCAGGGAAAAAATTAAGCTGTTTGCAAAATTGGATTGGATTAGATTGTTGTGATTAAACTATAGATAGGCTCGGCCAGTTTCAAATAGCATCATACAGTGTTCATTGAGTACTTGAATAGGTCGCAGGAACCCTCAGAGACAACAAGTTATAGCAACACACATTATCCGCAACTTGGTTATTGTTTGGATAAGGTAGAAGAAAGATTATTACAAGATTAGAAAGTGTTAGTTTTTGTTAAGGCTTATTCGTCTTTCTTGTCATCTTCTGTCTTTGTCAACTGCTTTGAAATTTTCAATTATCACTAAAATTTCGTTTTCAATATAGCATCATATTCATTCTTTCCATACAGCAAAGCACAATGTTCTCTTCGTCACTAAAGTCTGCTGCCAAGCGCTCATTCAATAAAGTAAGTATCAGTTATGATTTGTTTTATTATTTTAAAGTGTTGGCTCAGGTAAATGATATAATTCATAAATCCAAAGTTGTGGTCATTTAGTGCATTATATTACTTTATTACCTCGAAGTTCAAGTTCAAATTTTCATTATTTGCCCTTATTTCTTGTTCTTCCCTCTACTTAACTTCCAACTCGGTAGAGTTGACTATGGAGTTTTGGGGATGAGGTCTTTTTTAAATTTCACAAGTGTTTTTGAGACTTGAAAAAAACATATTGGTGCGATACGTCTTAGGCTTCAATGCTGAAGACGTACAGCGGATAGATTTGGCTCAAGCATCAAAAAATTGTCCTAAAGATTTCAAGTCGAAGTTCAACAAATGCAAAGCCTTTTAAGGATTTGTAACACTTTAAAGTTTGTATTTCTAGCACAAGCTTGGGGGCAATTATTAACAATTCATTATAGAGAGCTTTCTCGACTGCTAGCAATAAAGCTGCCAGTCCATTCATAAAAAAAGCTTTCAATGGTTCCGTCGCTGCTACTGGTTTAGCTGCCTCGTATTTGTTATGGGCTGATAGCCAAACTGCAGAAGCCATGTCTGCTGCTGAACACGGGTTGCACCCACCAGCCTACGGCTGGTCTCATAGCGGGATGTTCGACACCTTTGACCACGCTTCGATCCGTCGTGGTTTCCATGTGTACCGTGAAGTTTGCGCCGCTTGTCACTCTCTTGATAGAGTCGCTTGGAGAACCTTAGTCGGTGTCTCTCATACCAACAGTGAGGTCAAAGAAATGGCCGAATCATTTGAATACGATGACGAACCAGATGACCAAGGTAACCCAAAGAAAAGACCAGGTAAATTATCCGACTACATCCCAGGACCATATGCAAATGAACAAGCCGCTAGAGCTGCTAACCAGGGTGCTTTGCCACCAGATTTATCTTTGATTGTCAAGGCCAGACACGGTGCTTGCGATTACATCTTCGCTTTGTTAACCGGCTATCCAGAAGAGCCGCCAGCAGGTGTCACTTTGCCACCAGGATCCAACTATAACCCATACTTCCCAGGCGGTTCAATTGCTATGGCTAGAGTTTTGTTCGATGATTTGGTTGAATACGAAGATGGTACTCCTGCATCAACCTCTCAAATGGCTAAAGATGTTGTCACCTTCCTCAACTGGGCTGCTGAACCAGAGCATGACGACCGTAAGAAGGATGGTTTGAAAGCTATTATTGTTATATCTTCTCTTTACTTGTTGTCTGTCTGGGTCAAGAAATTCAAGTGGACTCCAATTAAGAACAGAAAAATTGTTTTCAACCCACCAAAAAAATAATTGAAATCAAAGAAAAATAAAAATTTTCACTATTGATAATAAAAATTTGTGAAAATTTATAAAAAAAAAAAGAAACCATGTTTTATCACAACCATTTCCAACAGCAAAAGCAAAAAAGTTTTTATAAAAAGAAGAGGAGAAAGCATCATGACAATAGGTAAAGCATGCGAACTGTTTAAAGGAAGAATATAACGATTTCTCTATCTTCCATGTTTAGATGTTTTGTTATCGATTTTTTTAATTTTTATCTTTTTTATCTGTTATTACTGCCTTTTATCTTGTCTTATCCTCCTTGTGAAATTCCTTTTCCAATCTACATTCCTATTATAATCTATAACTTATAATTCATTATCATTATCATCACTGTTACTTTTGTTAATATTGCCGTACAACTTTTTTTTTAGTAAACCCCACCTTTTTCCATCGCAGCTGTACTTCTTTTCGGCTATGACTTCAATTGTAAATTATTACTTTCCAATTAATAAGAAACTTTTGACTTTAACTTTAGCCATAAGCGATATTGGATAGTTCTTTGTGAATTTAAGTCAACATATTCATAGCCTAGCTTTGGAATTTTTGTAAGTGAGGCCTCATCTTTTTTCTTGAAGTCTGCTTCTGTTTTTGATAAGTGCGCAATTCTTACAATGTGGGTCACGTGAATTGAAAAATAAACGGAAGGAATGAAAACTTCGACAGTTTTTGCTGGATGGCGAATTTTCAATTTGCAAATGGCTTGTTGGTTTCAAATAAGACTTACGCAGTTCAAAATATATTTACAAAACTAACCCACGAGTTGTGTTTCATATCCACATTTAGGAAAATGGGTTTTAAGAATACTCTTTACGTTACTGGTATGTTGTCTTCTAGTTTAGAGTTGCAACGCTAGACGCCACAAAAACTGTGCTGGAAGCTCGTAACAAAGATTTTATATGAGGATGTATCCCAGATCTTTTGTTGAACCATTGACAACAGTAGTTACTTGGGTCTTCTGGAATTCAGTTATGTGCTTTAATGTTATAATTTCCATTGTACACAAGATTACTAACAAATAATCGTTTTGCAGGTTTCGGCAGAAATGTTAGGGCCAAGGTTTTAGCTCCATACTTCGAAAAGTAAGTCTTTTGTTGTTCATGTACTGTGAACTTTGGCTGTTTTTTTTAAATATTTGTTATCTTTTTAATATTTGTTATCTTTTACTTTTTTTGTTTATTTTGAGTGGTGTGGTTTTGATTAATAATTTTTGGTGTTGATTGTTTTGTATTTTTCTGCTAGCTTCTCCATTTTGCTTACTTTGCTTGCTTGCCTTTTTGTGTTTTTATGATACTGTCTTTATTTATCTGGCAATGGTGGTGTTTTATTGCTGCAATTATTTTTTCGGGTGATTGATGTGTTTTGTTACATCGGTTCATTTGTTTTTGCTGTTTCGACAATGTCGTTCCTTAACATATCATAAGGTTTGAATGTCTTTCATCACCACTGGGTGCTTGTGTTTCAGGAGAACCTTAAAGCCTTGAAATTTGAAGAACACACTCTTCCTGAGGAACTCTCAACTTGGTACTTATTCGAACATTTAGTTCTGCTTGTGTGGTTAAATGCGTTTTGGTTACTCCTCAATGTGTCTCACGCCTTACGGTCTGTTCTTTTGGGCAGCAATTGTGCTTTTCATCACCACAGTATTTCAACAGGCTCATACATACATATCATTTGATTTGGCTTATGCTATATGCTATCGCTTCATCAATCGCTGCAAAGCTTTATCCTTATTCAATTTCCTTGCCATTGCCAATGCCATAATCATGATAAGTTGTTGTTTGTGCCAACCGCCACTTCACCGCTGTTTCCGTCTGCCTTTTCTTCATGTCAACCTCAGTTTCATAGTTTCGCCTTTTATTTTAAATTAGTTCAATTTTCCCTTTTTTTCCTTTCATCATCATTCTCAACTTCATGTTCTCATGATCTTGCAAGAAGATCCACACGGTCAAACCAAAGTTGTTATCAAACCACAGAGCTTAATCTCTTATTTCTCAATTGTCCGCTCAAGTTTTTCTCATAGCTTTTTGTTTTCATTTCATTTTTAGCAAAATTAGTTCGGCATATTAACATCTACTAGATTTGGAGAATTAGTCAGAGTTGACATTCCACCAACCAAAACCCCCGATGGTCCTCCATACGCTTTCGTCGAATTTGCACATCCAGAAGATTGTAAAACTGCTTTAGACCAGTTGGTCGCAGAACCAATCATTTTGGATGAAGAAGACAGACACCAGCCTGCATCAGACCTTGGCGCTGACAGGGCCAAAGATACTTATGTTAATGGTGCCAAAGACGACGATGGTTTTCCTGAAGGGGCTTTGAAGGTTCAAGAAGCCAGATCCACTCCACATCCACCAAGATCTCAACAAAGAGGTTACAGAAGAGGCGGTTACGGCGGCAGAGGCGGCTTTGGTTACGGTTACAGTGAACCAAGAGGCTACGGTCGTGGCAGAGGCTACGGCTATGAGTCCAGAGGTGGTAGAGGTGGTAGAGGCTACAGAAGTGAGTATCCACCTAGAAGAGGCGGATATAGAGGTGGCTATCCACCAAGAGATGACTACCCACCAAGAGGTGATTATCCACCAAGAGGTGAAGGCGGATACAGAGAAAGAAGAGACGATTATGAAAGAAGAGACAGTTATGGCAGAGGTGGCGAAGGCGAGTATTATGAAAGAAGAGAAGATGACTACAGTAGAGAAAGATCTCCAACCAGAGGTGAAGAATATCCAAGAGACAGAAGTCCACCACCAAGAGAACCAAGAGAACCAAGAGAATCAAGAGAATTCGATGAGTAACTGGATTTTGCTAAGAAATAGTTTTTGCTAAGAAATAGTTTTTTTGCGATGATCTTACTTTTTTAAGTCAAATAAATTAATACTTAAAATTTTGAAAGTCGCTTATTTTATTTTCGCTTGTTTTATTTTTCCTTCTTTAAAAGGACCCTGAATTTTTCTCACTAGTCTCTATGTATGTAATAATAGTAACAATAGTCAGTTTTGCGCGCTTTGCTAAGTCAAAAGTTGCAATATTGTCATTTTGATTGAAACTGATAGCCCGTAAAGCATTTGATAATAAAACGTGCGGAAAGGCTTGCAAAATGTTATAAGTTCCAATTTTCCATCCCGTACAGAGAGTATCTCATCATCCATCCGAGATTTTTCCAAGCGTGAAAAAAAAGAAAATGCAAAAAGTTGAGAGCATACGGTGAAAACATCTATATCTCGTTTCAACGCTAGAAAAAGTTATTTACACTACTTTGCTCACTAACATACTCATTAATATTGAAATTTTGCGGCAATATGTTGACGCCATTTTTTGAATTATCCCAAAATGAGACTTTTCTCACAGTCAGGGTCAAGATTCCAAACTTGAAATTTAACAATAAGTCTCTTCAATTAACTGTTGACAACAACCTCTTCATGTTTTATCTTACCCCGTATTACCTCAGATTGCGTTTCAGCCAGCTGTTACTTAATGAAGACGATTTACCAGAATTTGATTTGGAGACAGGAAAAGAAATTGTGAAACAAAGAAAGATTAAGTATGACATTGATACTGAGCATTTGGTCATTGATTTGCCTAAAAAGAATCAAGGAGAGTTCTTCACCGACTTGGACTTTGTCCACAAACTAATGTCTAATGCTATTGAAATTAAACTTCCATCTACTTCCACCAGTGATAATGACAACGAACAATTAAAAGAGGTGAAAACTAGCACCGAGGGCGTAGATGGCCAAATGTCAGAACAGCTGCACCCAGAGTCGGCGAAACTTCAGCAGACCAAACTCATAGAGGAGATAGATATAAATGACCCAGGCTTGACAACTAATGATATCAAAAAGCACATAGAAAACTTCGAAAACAAAACCGGCGAAGAGTTCAACTGGCAGTTTAAACAAACGTTCAATCAAATAAAAGTCACAGATGAGAACGTGCACTATGGTTTCAACAACCTATATAATCAAGTCATCGAGACTTCTGTGCTTAATGGCTCTAATGATATTAACGAATTATCCAATCCTGGCCTTTTGAGTGAAGATGAGCGCATAACAGAAAGAGCTATCAAGGAAAACTATGCATTCAATGAAGATTTTTACGTGTCAAATTATCTTCTTGAAAAATACGGCGATCAAGAACAAGATTACGATTTTGAAATGTTGCAGAGTTCTCTTATTTGGAAAAACCCAATTAAGTCAAGCTATTTGAAATGGCTAAAGCTGGAACAAGAGAAAGGTCAAAGTGAAAGGCAAACATACCCTGATGTAAAGTACAGCAAAGAATTGAAGCAAATCATGATCGAGTTGCCAAAGGCTAAGAAAGAATATAAAGTCTCCTCTAGTGGCGCTAGTTCCATTTATTATGTGATTGTATCTTTGCTTTTTGCTCAAAACCTCGATAGCAGAATCAATTGTGGTGAACATAATGTTGATTCCGCCTGGTTGATAGGTAAGATTGTTCCTCAATTTGCGTACTTGGACAACAAGTTTGTGCCTGCTCAGAGCACTGATATTGATGTTTCTGCTGGTCCAGTAGAAAGTATCAAGATTCGCGCCGAGGACAAGGGCGAAATTCTAATGAAGGAAGTTCTGACTACAAACTATGAACAAGGGCAAAGTTCGAAGTTGTCAAATATCAGTGATGTAGAGAAAATAGACTTTTCTCGTTTGAAAGACTTGATAATTATTCTTGTCAAGCGCTCATTGATCTATCCTCTTTTCCGAAACTTCAATCTTATTTCGAAAGCTCTCGATGACACATATTATACTTTACGTTTTGGGTTCAAGAAGGTTATTGAAATACTTTTGAATACCCGTGAACTTTTCCGCAAACATTCCAGCTACTACGTATACAATATCATCTGGTTCAACGACTTGGTAAGTTATTTGATGCTCAATGTGGACTCGCTGCTAGTAAATAACAATGTTTTGAGAAGGCTAGCACACGAGTTTCATGATGTTACCAGAAATTTGAAGAAGTCCAATATTGTTTTTGAAAAATTGAATATGGGTGACGATGAGGACACAGAAATGCAGAATGATAGACAAATTCAAAACCAAGAGGCTAACAATGATCAAGAGGACCTTGAATTGTTAGACACTACGAGTCTTGCCCAATTGGAGGTAGTTGCAGAGGAGCTATATAGAGATTCGAAAACTAACTCTTAGAGTAACTCACACAACCCATGTTACGCGTCTTTAAACAAACTAGAACGGTTTTTATTATGCAAGAATAAGGTTGAGGTTAGATTAAATTGAAATAAGTGACATAAACAATAGAAACTTTTGTACAATAAAAAAAGACATTAATTTAGTGACATTGTAGCTTGGTTGATTCCAGAAACTTGTTTTGATTTTAGACTTTGTAATTCTATTAGTTTTCGATCTGAAGCCGATTTTGAAGCTTTCCTGACGTGTAAATTTCTTGAATAGTCAAATGTTAGCATTTACACATCCGTGTTTTCGACATTAAGGACATTTTTAAGTTTCTTATGTCACTTTTTAATTAAAAAGCCTTTGTTAATTTTTCCAAATTTATTTCAAGTTTTTCAAAGTCTGCTCGATTGCACTGTTGTCTAAACCTTCCAAAGAGTATTTGGCTTCTCTGCCAAATTCAAATCTGGCGTACAAAGTTGGAGGAACGCCAAAGGACTCTCTGATCAATATTGGTAAGTTTGGATTGTCTTTTTTGATGGATGGATATTGTTCACTGAGGTATTTTCTAGAATCATTTGTTAGTACGCTGTTCTCGGTCTTATATTTATAATATGCGGAGAAGAAACTGTTCAAAGATCCTTTCAGACCTTTAGAAAAAGCCGCAAAAATGGGAATATTAATTTCACATTGACTTCTGCACTTACCTTAATGGAATGCTGGCTTGACCAGTTTGTGAAAAGTGGAATCTTAATTCCCTCACAGCACTTGGGACGTTAAATCTTAAAATTCTAGATGGAATCATATTAATATTAATTGAGAATTATGTAGTCCGGTGAATTAAGTCTTTGCTGAGCAGTCTTTGCTGAGCAGTCTGAGCAGCTAGGCCTATGGTATTTTGATAAGCGCTATACGCAATTACTATGTCTTCAACAGCGAAAGAAATGCGATAATGAACGACAGCGTGATAGTACTACAACAGCCCTCTCTGACATAAAGGTTTTCATTCCTGTTAATCTTTTTTCTTTGTCTTTTCAGCGAATGAAATCAACAATATTAGAAATTACATTGGTTATGCAGCGATGGTGCTACATGAAAAACTATAAATTTCCTATTATTGCATTGCCGGCTGTTAAAATGTACTTCTTATATGAGGGTTAAAGATCACATCCTTAGCGTAATTAAAGGTGTAATCAACAATAATAGCAACCAAATTCATCGAGCGATGTTAAAAATGCTTGATAATTTAGGATCAGACACAAGAGTTATCCAATTGTTTTGTGTTTGAAGAGGTAGCGCTATTTTCATTTTTTTTCGCAGCTGAAAATTATAAGCTGCCAAAGCTATCAATGAAGAAGGCAGTTCTCTACCGTAGCACCCAATAAGGCAACACTATCCAGGTTTTTACTAGCACTTTTAAAGTCAAAAACTTGAGTAACACCATGAATCTTAAACTTGAAATTTGCTGAGTGGTAAAAGGCTTGCGTCTGAAGTTCTTAGGTCAACAGCTCGCTTCTTGCCTGAAAAATGTTGTTTCTCATTTTAACGTCCTCAATAGTTCAAATATTGCTATTAAATTTAACGTGTTAATGGATTGAAAGGTGCTGATTTTGAAATTTGTATTACACCAGCGGTCTGTCATCGTTAACATTAGATCATTCTCTTTACAATATGGTGTTGTTTCCGACCATTAACGCAGCGCATGGGTTGATGATCTTTGATGACTACGAATTTTTATTGGCCTAGAAAAAGCGTAAAGCTGCATCAATATTTAGAAGGAAAACAATTGGTCAACAAATTTGAAATTTTTTATAGTACCGGGCACTTTAGTCGCAGACGCCATTGTGTCCTACACACTGGAAGTTAAAATCACATAGAAAAAGATTTAAGATAATATCGCTTTATTCAAATAATACTTGAGTAACTTTCCTAATCTTCATGTTAAAGTCAAGGAATTAAAATCATCTCTTTCATTTTTTCTTCTCTAGCTTATCGAAAAAGATCCCCGAATCTGGCTAGAAGGTGACTTGAACCTGAAGACCATACTTTTTTGCCTTTGGCATTAGTTTGTTTTCGGCTTTATCCTCACTATTCAGCGAGCCCAACCTATACTTGAGTTTTGCTGCTTCATACTCTTCATAGCAGTCATACGGCTTATAGGCTTCAAAGTGTTTAGTCAAAACATTGTTCTTTATCTTCAATAACAAATCATGTATATTTCCGATTTCCATATATTGGAAGAACGCATTTCTCAGATCCTCCAAACCTTTAGGAATGTATTCTTTGTAAGAAACAATGCCTCTGGCATAAAAAGAGAGTGATGACTCGAGTGAGTCTATAATTATCTCAGCTTCACAGCTCTCAAGCACCTCTTGGGTCAAAATGATAAGTAGTTGGTCAATACAGACTCCGTATCGATTGTCGCTGAGCCCAAATTTCACAAGGGAAACATCGCAATTCTCACAGACCAAGCTCCTGAGTTCAATACGTTGGGGGAAAATCGGCAGCTAATAATTTTTTTTCAATTTTCAGAAGGCACAATAGTAGTAATCGATAATCTCTTGCTTCTGGCCAACTTTCTTCTCGAAATTCGGAAACAATATACAACCCATACAAGGTCATAAGATGGTCTTTATAAAGACGGTCATAGAAACTTGAGCCTGTTACAACTCCACGGGGATGAGCTTGGGGGTGATGTTTGATTCTTCCACTTCAAATAAACAGTATAGTTCACAAATAAATCAAAAATCTTTTTGCCTTTATACTCTTTGGTGAAACTTAAGTATGCATTACCAGTGACCACTTTGCCACTGAGTGTTCGCGAAGCGTCGAAAACATTCACTGTAAGTACTTAACTGCCAATCTTAGCTTCCATAATTAACACTCAGCCTAGTGTAAGCTTCTTTGCCTGCTATAATTCTCTTTGCGGTCAATCTTTATCTCTCATGAAGGCCAGGCCAATTCTGCTGCTTCACTAATCCAATCTAATCTTTTCTTCAAAAAATACAATCCCATTAAAGCTTCAATTTCGAATTTTGAACCATGTTCCTGCAGGAGAAGCAACCGATACATTTCTTTGATTGTACTCTTCAAGTTATAAGCTAAGACATTCTTTTTGTTTCTGAGCGAACGTAGAAGTGCTTGTGCTTCGCCATCTATGGCTTTTATCATTGAATGGCGTTGATGATTCAAGTATGTCATTTTAGTAATAAAAGTCACCAATATTGCAGGCAATGAATATCCTATCTGAAAACTTGAGAGTGCTCTATAAACATTGCTTTCAAAGGAGGTACCATGACTCTGAAGCTATCAAGTGCTAAAAACTCATTTATGGCACCAAGAACCTGTTTGGCAAATTTCAATCAATTTCTCTTGATTCTTGTCACCATTCTTCCTGTAGTCCTGGTCTAAGCTTCGCAACAGCTCCTCTATGTCCAAGGAAAGCAAACAGGTGTCGTTTGTAAAAGACACAATAATGCCCAAAGGCTTGCTTAGTTATGAAAAAACTTGAATTAAAATTTTTTTCAACTTTATAAGAAGAAAGAAGTCCCTGGATACATACTAGCAAATAATGGGTTGAACACTGTATAGGACTTTTTGTTTCCATAAGTGTTTTTTTTGAAATTCGAAACCCACTTTTTTACTTTCTTTATTATGCGGTTGTGGATGCTTTAGCATTGTCTAGGGCATTAGAAGATAATAAGCTTGTCATGACAGCTCTATCCATTGTTGATTTATTCATCTTAACTTTAGCCTCTTTTTAGATCAAATAGCGGACTAAAAAATCGATGTTTTCCTCGCGAAATACTAGAATGTCATCTTGAATGTCATTTCTATTTGCTGGTAGACTTTCGACTTTAAGCCGCTATCGGTATACTCCGGTAGAAGGAATCCAAGGCCCTTAAGAAGCGTACTGTTGTAGCATCTTGAAAAGTACGCGCCTTGCATCATCGTGTTTTGTGTTATCTCTTCCTTTGCTACCATTGATACCGTCATGGGCAAAAATAAGTCCATCTAGATATATTAGCACACCTTTTGCAACCAACCAATAAAAGTACTCAAATTTTTACCGACACAAAACAGCAATAGTAGTGTACGAATGATACTGCCGTGTTTTTTTCTGACCTGTACGTACTCTTCCAAATCCATTCGGTGGGTAACTTGTGCAAACGAGGACCCTTAAGCATTTTGATCGCAGTTTTATGCATGTTGTTGTCCCTAAAGTCTATGTGGATGTGAGTTGTGGTTATGTTATCACCGAAAATGGATTTATTTATTTAGAGAAAGCTTTTGAATAAAATTTCTTTCTTTCTTAAAGTCATCTTGAGGTCTGGCTGTCATGTCCTATTAATAAACGAATTTCGTTATACAAAAACGGAGCGCTAGCTGCCACACCTTGGAAAAATTGTAAAGGCTTTTTCTTAAAATTTTTGAATTTTTAATTCACATGTTAGTCTCCAAAAGTCCTGGGAGTTATCATGTTGCTAGAGACAAAAACAATGTAAGCACCGTACCATTCGTGAGCCAATTCCCATAGCTAGGTTTTTATCCTGTTTTCATGGCCCTTTTTCTTTTGCCTTTTTTAAAGGTCCGAGAGGCCCTTCTGACGATACTTCTAACATTTTGGATACTAATATCAGTAATTATGCGGCCATTTATTCGAAGAATCTTTTTAGCGGTGCACTTGTTGTATCTACAACTTTTCAACTGTGGCTACAACATGTATGTTGAACTGAAGGAATAGTTCAAAACGTATGGAATATATGCTACATGCGCATTAGCACATGTCTTTGCAGACCACCTTTGTGTCATGCCACTATGGCGTATGATACAAATATTATAGAAAAAAGGACATATTTTGAAATCTGTTGACATGTAATGGGATATGAACATCGTTATTGCGATTCTAGAGAGAACTGCGTTAGAAATTTAATCACTAAAACTGGCTTTTCGTTTTTATTTTCTTTTTGATTTCCGATTGATGAATATTCCGTGCAAATGGCTAGAATGCTGCGCTCAGGCGTAAACGTGAGAGACTTTTATATGTTCAAGGGTATCTTTAATTATTAGTACCATTGATAATGATAAAGTATAAATTCATCTTGTTTTGTTCGTTAGTCATGATTCGGGTTACTGGCCGCCATTTTAATGGGTGAGGTTAACCTTCTTGCCAGGCTCCCATTCTTTTATGGCATTCTTGATATTAAACCAGTAATTTAACTTAATTGTCTCGATAGTAGCCTGATCCAAATCATTGTTTTTGTACAATATATTAAGTAAATTTTCCGATTCCACTATTCTTTCGTCATTTTCCTGCTTAAGGCCCTTCAATTCCTCTTGGTCTCTGCACGACTCTAACTGTTCATGTATGTCAAGAATAGTCAACAACAACTCCTGATCGCTGGAAGCAATCTTCTTGAACAAACTAGCGCCTGCTGGTTTTTTCTCTGCATCTAAGCCATCAGATGGGTCCTCTTCGGATTCCTCTTGGGGCGCCTCATCATTTATGATATCTATGCCGTTTAATTGTAAATAATGTTGGGATCTCGTCAATGGGGACTTCAAAGTGGAGTATGCCTTATTGAGGATCTTGGAGTTTTCTGCAATTATGTCATCTTCGCTGTTCAAATCGAGCTCATTATGGGTGAGATTTAGCTGGTTGGATCCAATAAGAATATCTGGGTGACTATCCGCTTGTAGCTTCAAGTATTCTTTTCTGAGAAGCCGTAGGTTAATCTTGAAATCATCTTTTGGAGGACCTTCGTTGGGAAACACCTTCGGAAACAACTTGAAGTAATTGAGTACTTTTTGCTGTGGTGCGGAAGAATATAGTCTGGATTGTGCAAATGGCAAAATTGGATTCGGTAATGTCTTATGAACAAAGGCCGCCCCAGCTATGGAATACCGAGGCAACTTTAGAGATGAGCTTTTTAGGCCCAGGAGCATATTTTCAACACCAATCAACACAAAGAACCTTCAAATAAACCTTTTGAAAATAGTCCCCGGCTGATGAGAAATTGTGATGAATTTAATGCCAGAACAGCCAAAGATAGGGATTATTAAACTGATCAACTTTCAGCTAAAATGTGGTAAATGTCAATTAATAAAGCTTCAGTCTGGATTTCCGCTCTTTGAGATAGATGACCACTATTACCCGCATCCCCAGGGATCCCCAACGCAGGGCAACCTACAAAGGACTGCTGTTTCGAATTTAGCTAGCTGAGAAAAAATTGCCGCCAGAGAAGAAAATCAATACGAAGCGCGAAAGATCGCACCATCGTAACAAGGATTAACTTGAAGAAACTGGGCGATTGTCGTCTTTGTACTACGATTTTATCATTAATAAGTGAAAAAGGTTCAGATATTCATTATTATAGGAGAATCTGTCTTTTCCGGTAGTATCGAGACATTATTACTGGGATATTTTTCACTTTTGCCATCACACATATCCGCCATCGCCGGTAGATACAAATCAAGTCTTATCTACGAATTTACCAGCATTTCTATTGTGAATTCAAAACTTTCAACAACCATTGAAATCATAAAATATATAAAAAAAGAGAAAGATGTCAGGGTGGAAAGCCAATCAGCAAAGTGCGGTGGACGATGTGTCGTCAGAAGAATACGACTCCTGGATATCCAACTATTGTACGTTATTTGGCCATGACTATTTTGTGGAGGTATCGCAAGACTTTATTGAGGATGATTTCAATTTGACCGGGCTTTCCAATATTGTGACACACTATCGCGAGGCGCTAGACCTCATCCTCGACTTTGAGCCAGCCGTTCCTATAAGCACTGCGGATCTTCCAATAATCGAACATAGCGCCGAAGAGCTTTATGGATTGATTCACGCCAGATACATTCTCACCAAGGAGGGGCTCAATGCAATGGCCGAAAAGTACGAGAACGCCCATTTTGGAAGCTGTTCCAGAGTGAACTGTGACGGAATGTTGTTGTTGCCAATGGGAAGATATGACCAGCCAGGTATAGAGACGGTCAGACTTTATTGTCCTTCCTGTTGCGACATTTATTTTCCATCATCATCAAGATACTTGAATATAGACGGCGCTTACTTTGGCACCACTTTCCCGGGACTTTTCATAAATACATTTAAAGAGGTTGAGAGGCAAGCTAGCCTCAGACACAATAAAGAGAACTTTTCTCTTAAAATATTTGGATTTAAGGTGAGTTCGCTCAGTAAATGCGGCCCAAGGATGGATTGGTTAAGGAAGTTTCCAAAAACGGAAGAAGAGATTGCGGAGTTCAATTTATGCGAGTATGAAATACCGGGCACCAAGGAGATCCAGAAGTTAAAACAACGCGGTGAAGGAACATCTAACGGCGGTAATAATCGTGTGGAGATAAAGGGCGGCGAAGACGCTGAACAAGAAGAAGAGGAGGAGGAAGATGAGCTTGAACAGGCGGTGAAGAAAGAACAAGAGCAGCTGCAACAGCTGCAGCAGACATCTACTAAATCAAAGAGTTCCAAGACTAAAGATGATGAGGATGTGGCCATGAAAAGCCCCGATGAAAGTATAATGAGTATAATCAACTAAGTTTTGATCTGTTATGTCTCTGTTCATATTTGTTTTTCCATTTATTCCCCTATTTATGTTGGTTTTTTGTCCATGTTTCACTATAGATATCTGTTATAATAACTTTTTTTCTTGTCTCTTTTTATCATTCTGTCATTTATTATTATGTCATTCATTATATTCTCTGTTCTTCTCCAATATTTTACGTGCTCATTTACTATAAAAGCCTGTTGACCTTTTTTATTGAATATGTAAAACTTGAAAGTTACTTGGCGGCTTACACCCATATAGAATAATGGCATCTTGAAATTATTGCATCAATATGTACACACTAAGTTAAAAATACATTCTACCACCAGCTCTTCTTCTTGCCGGAACTGTTCTGCTCGCTTTCCAAAACGACGTCTCCCTCGCTGACAGTGGCGGATTTTCCCAATCCGTAGCGCTTGATGACCTCGTCAATATCGCCAAACTCGTCCCTGTTGCCCTGGATCAAAATCGTCGGCTTGCCGGATCCGTTCTTGCTGGCTTTGCCCGTAAGCACCCTCTCTGCGACGCGCTTGATGTCCTTCAAGTCAACCTTATCAATCTTCTCAATCATCTCGAACAATGGGATTTTGTATCCCTGTACTTGTACCTGTCTGCCCAAGTCTTCCAATTCGACCAACTTGGACTCTAAGTTCATGAGCAATGACGACTTGAGCTGGTTTTTGGAGCGGTTCAATTCGAGGAGCGTCACGCTGTTCTTGCCGGTATGAAAAAGGAGCGATAACTGCTGGCAGATGATCTCCATCGTATAGGGCCCGGCATTTGGGATGCAGGCGGCGCTGATACCAAAGAGTCCCGAGTCGACGTAGGAGTGATTAAACACCATGCAGTTTTCGATGAAGCCGTAGCGGTTGAGCACCTGAGTATACAATCTAGCGTACATGCCCTTACCTGGGCCGCCAGCGCTGAAGGACCCACCGCCGCCGAGCAACATCTGCAACACAGCGAGCGCATAGATGTCGTCGTCCGTCACGGCGAGACCCTCAAAGCCAACGTGTACGTAAGTAAACTCGCCACCAGGCATGGTCTCCGGAGGAGATGGCAAGCTGAGCTCGCCGCCAGTGTATACCGCAGGTGCGAAATTTGATCTTTCCGCACCAGAGGCGGCCTTGGAAGAGGTCCAAGAGCCAAAATGCTTTTCCGTCAACTTGAGGGCTTCGTCCTCAGAGACGCCAACAAAAGCGACAGTGGCATTTTCAGGGTTGTAATAATCGGCTCTATACTTGTCGATCACTGACTTGCTGATGCTAGACACCTTTTCTGGCGGACACAATAACGGAGACCCGAGGTTCTGGCCGCTGTAAGCGACAATGTGAAAGAGCTCGGGCAATATGAGCTCGGGCTTCTTCCAGATCTCGTCGATCTCATACGCAGCGACACTCTTCTGCGCCTCGATCTCTTCGTGCGTGAGCTTGGGGTTGACGATGGTCTCACTGAGGAGCTCGCACATCTTAGGCACGTCCTTGTTGAACACCGAGGCCTGGTACATGATGGACTCTCTGGTGGCGGAGCAAAAGATGTTAGTGCCGCCGAGGATGGCCAAGTTCTGCTGCATGTCGGCGCCAGAGTAATTTTTTGTCGACCCAAAAGCAAGCTTGTCGAGCAAGTGGCTGACGCCCTGGGACGCCTCATCTTCGAATCGGGAGCCCGCGTTGATGTAGACCCCTAGGGCGGCAAAGTGACCAGGGAGTGGGTTCGTGGCGATGGACACTTTGTTCGACAACTGCATGTACTTGTATGGCTCGGCCTGCTGCTCCTGGCGCTGCGCCAACCGGGAAGAAAAGGTCCTGAGACTATTGATCGATGGCGATTTGAGGTTGTTGATCAACGACGATTTGAGGCTGCTGCCGGGGCTGGCTGCCCTTTTGATAGCGCTAAGCATATTTGAATGTGTATGGATGGCCTTTTCTGGGATTGATCCGAGCTTCGTTAGCGAGAAATCAAAAAAGTCAAAAAAAGATATCCTTTACTAGTTTATAGAAGACAGCCAGTGTCAATCCGTGTCATCCAATGTAAGCTGGGTTTTATTAGTAATGCTCAGCGAATCGAGACTGTCTGTGCCTTTCAGGACAGCCGGACACTGCGGTTTACTAAGAGACATTTTTTTCCAGCTGCTCTTTTTCGTCTTTCCAACAGCGGATATTTCAACGCGCTCTGCTGTTTGTGTGGTGTGGTTCATACAGAGTCACACAGTTACCTATATGCTGGTATTTATGCATCATGGAACGTCAAGGCACATATTCCTACATCTGGTCATCCCTCAAGCTCCCCTTTGGCTAGAGAGAGGTGTAAAGATGGACAGTTTAGAATCCTTTAACGACAGGTCTTTTTGATGTCTTTCTGGTGCGCCAAATTGCCTGGCATTTTCAAGCTCATTGCTGTTGTCATATAGTCGGGGATGGTTAACAACAAAGATTGGGTATCGCGACTTTAAAGATATTTGTATTAGTCCACGAGCCTAGAGGGCTTGTCAGGATCGAAATAGGTAGACTATAGAGGACATGTCTGAAATTCGTAAAACTCAAAACCCGGTTGCTACCAACTAGTAAGGCGGGTTTACTTCTACTTTTAGTAACAATGTGGCTCTAAACAAACAATGTCGTGCTTAAAAGCAGGCGCCATCTCACTCAATCCGTTTTTTTATTTGCAAGGGTTCGCTGTCGCTTGCTTTCATGCTACCGAACATATAACTTTATCTGTATTTTGAAATAAGTCTCTCGATTCACGCTAACATATCGAGTTACCGAACAACCAGTCGCACCAGAAGGTTTCGTTGCCATACTCGGTGGTGTATTTATTTTGAACGAACAATTGATGGCTACCTATGAGTAAGAGCTTACAGTGATCGCGGCCGAGACATTCCTGTCTAAAAATATCCATCAAGTGGACCATCTTTAATAAGTCAGTCACTCACAGCTCTTTTTTGTCTCAAGCGCTGATTACTGTCACGAGAAAGCTAACACCCCCGTACGAGAGACGTCTTGGCATCCGTAGTGTTATTGCAATCGTCTTTATAACTGCCCCGGGGCATCTACAGAATATATGCGTTCAGTGCTCGTGATTAATAGTTAGGAATGGAACAATATTCTGCTGTTTTCTAATGTGTGCGTTTGCGTCAGCTTATACGTGCAGCGAGAGCGTGTGAAGTGCCAACGTGACAATGGCTTATGGGGCTGTCAGCGGTGGGACTGTCAGCGGAGAGAATGCAGGGCCAGGTGGTGCCGGATGGTACCTGGGAAGAGGGTTGATGGGGAGTATTGGATGAGGCCAGGTAATGGAAAGCACAGGGCGACGGCACAGGGTCTGGGCTTTTGGGAAAATTCTGGATGTGGGCAAGCGGCTGAAATGCAATATCAAAACCAAAAGGTAGAATACAACGTCAGAATTAAAAAAAAGTACCCTAAACGATAAAAGACGATAATTGAAGCGAGTGAATTAGTGCAATGACAACAAAGTTGTATGCAATGTAGTAGCAGTATATACAAAATAAGACGAACAACAGGCAAAACATGATGGTTTAAAAAAAGACAAGTAAAATGGTAAGAAGACAAGCGAATGGAAAAGTTGGTTAAGGAAGACATGCAAATGCGTGTAGTGTAGGATGAGTGAGACACCAGCAGGGCTTTTTAGGTACCAGGAAACGGGTCAATCGACCTTCGCCAGAAAGCCAGTATTTGGAGCCTCGTGCTAATGGTTAAGCAACACGCAGCCGTAAAAAGACAAGTTAGAATGAAAGAAAAACAGCAAGTAATAAAACATGGCAAGAAAAAATGCGGCAAAATGAACAGATGAGTATGGTAATATTACAGGTGGAGATGACAGGTGGCTGGAGATCAAGTGGTGTAGTTGAGCAAAAAAAAAGTTGGCAGTCTGTGCGATGGTAACGATGAGCCCAGCCCAAAGTGCCGAGCAGCGCTTTGGGCCGAGACCGCCGAAAGCAGGGAAAACTGTTATGCAACACTTCTCGCCCAAAACCGCCGCTTCGTCCGCTTTGTCCGCTTTGGTGGATTCTGCAAGCGACGAAGTGCAAGGCGCTAAAATCCCACAATATCCGACAATTGTCTGAGCAATTATTTTGTGACTGAGCTTGGATACTTATTGGGTATGGTGAGCACAAATGTAGCACGATCGTTCGGAGCGGGAATGGCTTACCGGTATATTGGTGCAAGCGAGGCAACGACCAATCTCCACATTTTCTTTGTCTCCACGAAAAAAATAATTCTTTTCCATATAACAGGACAATGCTGGCGAATGTGAGCTGCAAAAGCAATGGCAATGGTACAGCAAGGGATTGTGTACTTGAAGGGTGCTTGAAGAGGGCTCAATAGAAAAAATCCTTGACCCTGCCCTTGACACAGTACGGGCACATCATATGGAGACAGCGTGTGCAAGTGTATGATCTGGGGAGCTCCTCGCGAGAGCCGTGGCAGTTCCCGCAGGCACAGCAATACCATTGAATAATCTTGTTTGGGTCCGAGTAGCCTGGATTGGGTGTCTTTGGGAGGGACATTGGCGGTCTGTGTCGGGAGAGCTTGCGTGCCAGATGAAGAGAAGAATGGCGAGAACGAGATTTGAAATTAAGGAGGGAATAGTTGCTACACGAGCTAGTCGAGCGAGCGATAATGAAGGACTGCGAGTGAAATTGGGGAGCCGGAGATTCGTGTCACCAGAAGGAATGAGAAGAAAAGAGGAAGGAACGAAAAAGAGGGAAAACGCTGTTTAAAAATGGACAAAGAAAACAAAACAAGAAACAAAAAAAAAGAGGTCCTCTGCAGCCCAGCATGCTTTTAGAGTTGGCGTGCCTGACGCTGGCAAGATAATGGCTCGATGATGGGAGAACCTCACTGGTGGTAGCCGGGAACACTGGAGACACAAAATAGGCATAGGAGAACGGACCCGTATGGCGGAAACTATAAATAGTCCGTGGACGGCAGCAGCAGCACGCAGGCACAAATTTTCTGCGCTCTCTGCAGACAAACCTTTGTTTACACTGCAGATCGGCTTATTGTTTGCCCTTGGGGGATCCCAAAACGGCAGGGTTGTCATTAAAACATGCGGCAACATACAGGGCTATGCAGAAAGTCTTTCTATGATGTAATCAAACGTAGCCTTATACATGTTAAAGTTGGTATCTGTAGGAAGCTGTGTTAGTGGTCTCATAGCAGCATAATGGCGCCTTATTACTGCAGGCCACACCGGGGCGGGGTGGGGGTGAGAGGCTACCTAGCACACCCCGCAACAGAGTAGGCTGTCGCGGTTGTGAAAGCGACGTCCCTTTGGCGACTCTCCTCCAGATAGCCGCCCAGGGCGCTCTGGATTGTGGTCCATTTTGCTATTGCCAAGTGCATATAAAAATGGGCAGTGTGCCCTATAACTTTTCTTTCAGCAGCTCTCAGCTTCCAGGCCGCGTCTCTCGCAACCATGGTTCTGGCTGAGCCCCTAAGTCTGGCCCCTAATTGCAGATAAACTTCCCGCCTTGTCAAGCCTTAGCGCACGCGCCTGCTGTAGACAATATTCCCTTCAGCGGCCGCCTTCTAGATCCCCGATCAAAAACCCTTCTCAAGCGAGTGTTCGCGAAAACTTGTCCGCTCATTCCAGCAAAATGACCAAACCGGTCGTGCTCCAGTTGGGCGCCCCCATCCGGTACAACCACGAGCAGTACGTGCGGTTCCGCGAGACGTTTGACGTTGTCGTCAACACGCGGCTCTCACGCGACACTTTCAAAGAGGCGCTCCGCGCCCACAAGTACGGCGACTTCTATGCGGTGTACCGTCCCTTCTGGAACGACGGCGCCCAGATGGGCCAGTGGGACCGGGAGCTCATCGACCTCCTCCCATCCTCCTGCAAAATCATCGCCATGGCCGGCGCTGGCTTCGACTGGATCGATATCCCCTACCTCAGCGCCCGGGGCGTTGTGTACTGCAACGGCGGCTGGGGTCCCACCGAAGCCGTCGGCGATAACGCTCTCTGGCACATCATCGCCACGTTCCGCAACTTTGGCTGGAGCTTCAAGCACGCCTTGACGGGACAGCCCGAGGACTTTTTGGAGGCACACACGAATTGCGTGCTCACGGCATACAACCCCCAGGGCCACACCTTGGGCGTCATCGGTATGGGCAAGATCGGGTATCGCATCGCCCAAAAGGCGGCATACGGGCTTGGGATGAAGATCGCCTACCACGATCTCGTCCAAAGACCGAAAAAGGACGAGGCTGCCTTGGGCGGTGCCAGATACTACAAAAACTTGGACGACATGCTCGCGGTCAGCGACTGCGTCGTGCTCGCGACTCCGGCCTTCAAGGATAAGTTTATGAACAGGGCCACGTTTTCCAAGTTCAAGCAGGGGTCTCGGTTCGTGAACATTGCACGCGGCAAGCTCGTGGACGACGATGCGCTCGTTGATGCCTTAGAGAGCGGTCATATTTACGCCGCGGGCTTGGATGTTTTCTATACCGAGCCAACGGTGCCGGAAAAGTACCGCAACTTGAAGACGGTCACCTTGACGTGCCATAACGGGGGCGGGTCAGTGAGCACTTGGAAGTTTTTTGAAAAGTTGGGCATGGACAATATATTGCAGTTTTACCGGACCGGCAAGGCAGTGTCGCCCGTCAACTTGCAATTGGTCGCAAAGACGAAAGCAAAGCTATAAAAGTACAATTGAGCGTCTAGTCTAAATAAAATGTCAATGATTGTGTATTGTACAATTGCAATTAAAATAACCAAATGTAGCTCTAGATCATCAAAACTAAATTAATTAATGTTTATCTCCTTTGTCTCCGATACTGCCAGTATTGTTTTTCTTCGTTTTGGCTCCATAGCATTATTAGAATTGTTGGATAGCTGTTTTAGCGGCTGTCTGCTCGTGCTGCTCTTTCTACGCTTATTTCCCGTACCACCGCTCTTCTTTCTTGGCATGTTCTCGCCATCAATGATGGCGTCAGCAAACTTTTGGCTCGGCCTTCTCATTTTGGTCCTGAGCGACGGTAACGCGTAATTCACAGCTTTGCCTCTAGTGCGTCGCTTTTGCGAGCTGTTCAACTCGGTATTATCACCACTTATCAAGCTAGATGAGTCTTTTGCCTGCTTTTCTTTTGGTTTAGTAGTTTTAAGAGATTTACTATTTTGCTTTTTTGGAGAGCTATCGTCAAGGATTATGGTGTTTGCATCATCCCTTAGATTGTCCTCTAGATCGCCCAGAATAAAATCAAACCTTTGACTTTTGGGCGGCTTGAAGCCTTGCTCTTCATTGCGGATTGGAGAGCTTTGAGCCAAGCTAAGCAGCTGGCTGAACCGGTCGCTCAGCCTATTGTTACTGTGGTCACTTGACATCCGTCTTCGACTTTTATTTTTGGGCTTGATCAACAACGAGTCAAAATCGAGACCAGACATGCTTTGAATGTCGTTACCAATTGTCTTGTTCTCGGAGCTATTAGCCCCAGAGTTCGTGCTTTCCTCGGGCAACGGTTCGGGCGACGCGCTATCCTCAAAGACAACCTTTTCGTGGTTGCTATTGAAATAATTATTTGGGCTTTTCTCATCGTTCTGTTCTATATCATTATTTTTAGGAGGCGTACCTTGGCTTGACGTATCGTACCCGTCGCTCACCTCGTACACAAAGTGTTTTGCTTTCCCGTTTTCCGTAGAATTCGTTTCCGCTGGCACTTCTTCTGTCAATTGTTCTTTCCCTGGCTTACCATACTCTATGGTATCGGCGCTTTCTCTACCATGGGTCTCGTATGGCAACTCCATGATTTCGGATGAGCTGAAGTTTTCATTGTCTTCCTTGTCTCCATTTGGCGATTCATTATCATACTCCCTACAATGTTCCACAGGCCGCTGCCTTCTATTGTTCATCACCCCCTTGCTCACTGACTCTAACTCCACATGTATTTCATCCTGGAAACGTATGCTCTCACTCTCAGCATTATTCGTCACCGCATTTACCGGCTCCTCATCCGCAGGAACATAGATTGATTGTCTCCTTAACGACTTTCTCTTCTTTTCTGACAAGTCAGGACTAGACCTAAGTAAGCCTCTGCCATTATCCGGATTACTATGCGGTTCAATAGTATCTTGGCTATGCTTACTGCTACTGCGACCATCATTCTGATTCTGCTTCACATTATGACTATGATTATCAAGCATTGTCAACTTTCTATTGAGCTGTATTGGCTCCGAAAGCCCTTCCCTCTCTCTGATATCTCTGAATAACTGCGATATTTCCTCAAACTTCTCGCTCACGCAGGCCTCAATTGAAATCAAGCGGTCCTCAAACCATGCTTTCTTGTTCTGTACGTTGCTGATGCTCTTCCGCCGGAGCTCGATGTTCTCCACAAGGAGGCTCGAGATCTTGCTCTCCAACTTCGCGATCTTCGTCATCATGAGCGAGTTCCGCTTCGCGAGCGCCTGGTTGTTCCTCGCTAACTCTCGGTAATCAGAGAAGGGAACCTGTGTCTGCTGTTGCTTTTGGGTGGCGCTGTGGTGCTGGGAAAGAAAACTGGGGCGTTGTTGTCGTGATGGTGTGGTGTGGGCTTTTAAATCATCCATGACATGACTTTATTTATATTGGGAAGAATTGCAACGCACACAGATATCACTAATTTATATAGCGAAGAAATTAGTGTAAAATCTGTATGTGCTGTAGTCTAGTTTCGCTGTAATATTAATCATCAGTTGTGTCAAAAGTTTGTGATTCTGAAAGGATGTTTTGTTTTTATTTATCTGCGTTTGTTTGTTTACTCAGGGTGCGGGCTCCGAACCTTCACCCAATAAAGGGGAAAAATCTAGAAAACTAATTAAAATAAGACGCGCTTTAATGATGAGATGGACTGTCAAGGTTCTTCTTCCATGAAAGCGACATCATAGCTATCTTTCCATACCATACAGCCTTGTCGCTCTAAGATATCAAAATGGAGGGGCCAAACTTACAGCGGCTCTTGGAGCTCAAGCATCATGAGCTCTCGATGCTTCAACAGGTCTCCATGTCCGTGGAGCGGGTCAAGGAGATGCTCGAGCAGATGGTGACCCGGTTTGAGAGTCTCAACGAGGGCACCGAAGCGGTGCGGGAGATTGTGTCGAACTGGGACGACGTGAAGCGGGTCATTTCGATGGCGACGCTCAGCCTTGCAAATTACAGCGAGGAAGATTACGATGACAGCGCGAAGCTCCCGTTGACGGAAGGCGCGGTGCGTGTGTTGATCGAAGATTCCGATTCGGGCGATGAAGAGGCAAAAAAGGATGAGGAAGAAGTACAAACTCAGAGACAAAGTGGCGACAAGGAGTTGTTGGAAGTGACTAAGGAGAGCTGAGTCAAGAATACAAATTTCGGTCAATTCAGTAGCATTAAACCATGACTACTTTTGATCGTGGCGTTTAGTTCAGCAGTGCTAATTATTACACTTAACATTTATGCTGACTTCAAACAATGGGTTGAATATACTGTGATGCTGATCATTCGAAAACTATTACGATACTCAAAAGCAAGTGTATCAATTGCCAAATATTAATTACCACTAGGGCGCAAATTACTCACAAACTCATATTTATGAATGCCTATTAATCATTATAAAGTACCAATTATGCAAGTTCGAGAGTCTGGTAGTTCACCACATTAGTAGATCCCGAATTCTTTTGCGCAGTACCAATTATACCTTTCACAAAAACCTTGAAATCGAAAGTATTCATTATATCCTTTATCAACTCAACCTCCTTGTTCAATTCCTCACTCAAGTTAACGAGGGTTTTTTGGTTCAAGTTTTTGAATCTCTTGGCGAGGTCTTCGACATAGATTGGCTGGATCAAGTAGTCGAGGTCAGGCAACTTGATGCGGTTCGATTCATGTTCAGATGAGCTGAAAAGGTTGTCTTCAAAACAACGCAACAATGTGATGTATAGCACGCTGCTTTCCGTCTTATTGAGAACGTATTCTTGTGACTTATTCTTCAAGGTGCCGATTTCCTTCCAGTCGTTAGAAAGAATGGCTCTTCTCCAGATCAAAACCTCACTTACTTTCTTTTCAGCGTATCCTAGCAAACCAGTGCTAGCCAACTTCAACGCCTGGTAAAAGTCCAAGTTCATCTCCTTCGTCTTGATATCAAATAGCGTGTATAGGTCAATAAGCTCGGTCAATTCCACAGTTTTGTTTGACAATAACTTAGTCAACGGCTTTCTCAAATTGGCAAAAAGTATGCTTGGACTACGCTTTCGTAAATTAGTGGTGAGCTGGCTTAGTACGTTGTCCACTTCGTTAACCAAACCATTATTGCTATTGGAAGCCCTGAATTTTGACACTTCCGTAGCTAAGTACTCTTGAATTTCCAACACGGTAAGACCATTTTCAATATCAAGCAAAAGGTCCTCAGAGTTTGGGTTCTCCGGGGCTGCCAAAAGACTGAGTTTTGCAATACTCAACTGTAGCTTTTTGTTAGAAACCAAATCATCAGACTTGCTGGCGACATTGTACAAGGTGGAACCGCCTTCAAAGTACTCTTCGGAAAGAAGATGTCTTATCCATGAGATTCTTCCATGATCACCAGACTTTAAAAATCTCTTCAAATAAGTATTATGTTCAGGGAACCCTAAGATGAGGTCCTGCAATTTTCCGGTAAAGACATAATAGTTGTACAAAGCCTCGGCGAATCGGTATCCGAATTTATCAAAGTACTTTTCTATAACTTCTTGCACTGGCTCGTCGCTTTCTCCATTTGCCAAAAGTCTTTCACTTTCACCATTGCATATTTCCACTAATGAGAGCAAATCCTCAAAAGATTCTGCCAACGTTAAAGCAGCATGCATTTCTCCAAATTTTACAAGGGACTTAATCCATGTGCCACGGTTTGACTCATATACAGACTTGTATCTTTGGATTTCTTCTCTTGTGGTCTTTGTTAACGACTTTGAAGTATAGTAGGACAATCCATAACTGAATGAGAAGAAGAGAATTGAGACTAACGATACCAAGAAGCTAGAAATTTCGTCCGTATTGAGCTGGCTGTCCTGATTGGTGGTCAAATCCTTGATGGAGTCATAATAGTTGTAGAACAAATCGTTGTATATGAAACATAAATCATTCTCGACTATCCAGGATAAATTTGAGCCAATTTCACTTTTGCTTAAATGGAATATTTCTTGACGGATTTCCGTGTTAGCGTCAATAGCGCCTTCCTTTATACTCTTCAAAGCAAGCAAGACGGCAACTGCATAATTGCTGACGTTGGAGCTTTGCAAAAGCTTTTTGATAATGTTAGCCAAAAGGTCGCCAATCTTGGCAACATGGAAATAGAAAAAGTTTTCAATTGAATCTTTAGCATTATGAGCTCCTGAAGAATATACCACCTCATTAATGCTTGCCCCAAATAATGCTATAAGCTCCTGATTATTGTCTTTGAAAGCCTGCTCAAAAAGGGACCATATTTTCACTGCAGCATTGAGTTTTTCCACATCTGTGATCACCGCCACTTTAGTATCCACACTGATCTCGTTCAAGAAATTTGAGGCGGTGTACAACACCAAGTTTTTAACTTTGAGTAACCTTAGCTGTAAATGACTTTCGACGGATGATAATCTTGGTGGCAAGTATATCGATGCAGAGTTGACCAAGTCATTGCCAACATCCATTATCGCATCTTCTATTTCAGATGACTCAATTTGCACGCTTTCCGGAACATTGAATGATAATGGATTGTCCTGGCTGTAGCCATAAAATACTGCTTGTTCGATATGTGATTTGGTGAATGACGAGCCCGATGATGCAGCCAAAGTGGCCGTTGACAACTCTTCAACCTGTGTAGCTTTGAAATCATCCTTGGTTAGGCATCTCTCAATCTTTAGTATACCCGCTTCCTTGGTCACTGCAATTATCGAAGGTAAGTTTGTTATTGTGTCATTTTCCACGACCAAATCTTCAAAGCCGGTGCCAATAATGTCAACACCAGATCTAAATGACACAATGTCTTCCCACTTCCTCTTTTCAACGTACGAGTGATTCAATTTGGTTATAACGTCCACTAAGACAATTGCATCTTCGAAAGCTATGAATGCTGTTATGCTAGGGTTTGGCAAATATAACTTTGGTGTAGTTTTCTTGTAAGGGAAAGTGTAGCGGATTAATCTGTATGCGGAGAAAACCAACATTTCATCACCATCTTTCTTGACGGTGAATAATATGTAACAGCTTTCAGTTTTACTTATTTTGAGAGAAGTTAAGATTAAAAACGCATCTTGTTGGTTTTCTTGGAATAATGGTTGGCAGTCTAAGATATCAATGTGGTCGGCATTGTACAAGTCTTTAATTTCGGTCAAGAAATGGTCCTTTAGGGATGCTTCGTATAGTTTGATAGCTTGGCCATCACGGGCCACGCTCCAAAGCATGAATACTGCACGGTCAGTTAAAATACTCAAAGATCTGGCGCCGTGGCCCAAGTTCTTACCACCTTTGACAGATATTATTTTAGTGGTGGATCTGAAGAAGGGAAGGAATGATGAGGAAATGATGGTGGAACACTTGAGATGTGGTTTTCCTGCTGAGTCCCTGAGTGATAGAAGAAACACTCTGCCTTCAGAGGTGGCGACCACAATGCCCACAGGCTCAATGTTTTCGTAAAGTGTGATTTTCTCGCCATACAGCAATGGAATACGGTAACTAAGATTTTTATTTTGAGGCCACAAATTCACGGATGCATCATTGATTATGTATTCATAATATCTGGTGTCTCCTGTATTCACATCTATGGCAACTAAACCAGGCTCTTCTATTCCTGGAGAAGGAAGTACAAGCACGGGAATGATTTGGCCTGCTTGGGACTTGCTGTTTTTAGAGCTTGAAAAATCGGAATCGGATATATTCAAAGTATAGGTAATCGGCACACTGTCAGCAGAGACATAGTTCCACACATTAAGCGAATCTTTAGAGGCAATGCAGGCATGTTTACTAGAATGACTCACGTAGGCTTCCAATTCATCACTGCGGTACTCGTCCGAGCTCAAAATTGGCGGAGTTGCATTCAACTTCGAAACACTATACTTGTCGTTTCTGGTCAATTCAATCAGATTTGGAGCCACAGTAGACGTGTCAGCTTTACCGAGTGATTGGGGTGCACTACTGCTTTCTCTAAAGTACTGCAAATGCTGCTGTTGGCTGTAGTCTGAGTCAATTGTGCTATTGGCAGACTGTCCAGGCGTAAGCGTGACAGATTCAGGAGCTGGCGACACATCGCGGCGCGCAGCAAACTGGAATTGTGGCTGCTGCTTGAATATTGAATCCATTCTTCATGTGAATGAATAGTGAGCTTGAAAGGATAGCGCGTATTGCCCAATGAATATCTAGTTTTTGGCTATCTTGAACACCTTTAGTGTCGCTTCTTTGGCATTGTTTATTATGTTTTATTTTTGTTTTTTCGAATCTTTGAATTTTCGGTTTTGACAATTTGGGCTTCAAAAGCTTACCCGGCCTGCATCGCATAGAAAAAAAAAATTTTATTTTTATTTTCTTTTTGTCGCTAAAAAAATGTAAGATGGGGCATATTAGAAAGAGAGTGAAAAGTTGTCTATAACTGTTGTTTGCTTCAATGATAGTAGAATTTATAGAGTGTCAACATATCAAAAATGATTAAGACGTATGTGCGATATCAAGAGCTTTAGGCTGTCCACTGCTTACTTTCTACTCTCGCCAGCCGTCTCACTTCGAACTACGAAATCAAATACTAACCTTTTCTTCTATATAGTCACCCAAAAAACGCTCGTGCTAAGAGAGCTCTTGACAAGAGGGAGCCAAAGCTCATTGAAAATGTGAAAACTGCTCTTTTCATCCAAGGAACTACCGGCACCAAGGTACTCCATGACGCCATGTGCGACTTTTCAGGGTTCAAAAAGCCAGACATCAAGAGATTTCAAAAGAAGAACGATATCAAACCGTTTGAGGACGCCTCCAAGCTCGAGTTCTTCTCCGAGAAGAACGACGCTTCGTTGATTATTTTTGGCAGCAGCAACAAGAAGAGACCTAATAATTTGACCTTTGTGAGAACCTTTGGATACAAGATATACGATATGATTGAGCTCCGGATGCACCAGAATTATAAATTGTTGAGCGACTTCCGCAAGAGCACATTCCAGGTCGGCTTGAAACCAATGTTTGTCTTCAACGGCCCAGTGTTCGATACCCACCCGACTTTTCAGCACATCAAGTCTTTGTTCTTAGACTTTTTCAGAGGTCAGACCACCGACTTGCAGGACGTTGCCGGCTTGCAGTACACGATAACGCTCACGGCGAGCGAAGTCGAAGAGGGCAAACCTTTGCCTACGGTGTACTTTAGAGTATACAAGTTGAAGACTTTCAGAAGCGGCCAGAAGTTGCCAAGAGTGGAGTTGGAGGAGATTGGCCCAAGATTTGACTTCACTGTTGGAAGAGTGGAGGAACCAAGCCCAGAGATGGAGAAGGAGGCCATGAAGAAGCCTAAGCAATTGGAGGCTAAAAACAAGAAGAACATCGAAGTGGACAGCATGGGTGACAAGATTGGTACTATCCACGTTGGCAAGCAAGATTTGGGCAACTTGCAGACCCGTAAGATGAAGGGTCTCAAGTCTAGATTCGACCAAGTTGACGAAGACTTTGATGATAAAGAGTACGAGTACCCAGAGGATGTTGGTGAAGTTGTGGACGATGTGGATGAGGAATACGAAGAAGAGGATGTTGTAGAAGATTATGAGCCTCAGCAGAAGAAACAGAAAGTGTAGATTAGATTATATTTTATAGCATTTAGTTTTGATAATTTATTGGTTAATTTTTTGTTAAATTGTGCTTTTCTGGCTATTGTAACTACGGACAATACAAGGCGATGTTTAAAAATAAAAAGTTTTTTTCCACACGCCAGAAGAGGATAGTGTTTATAATGTAACAATAAAAAGCAAATAATACGGGCAAATAACGAAATCATAAAAATATAACGTGAGATAAAGGTTCTTGAATGCTAGGATCAGATCCTATTGTGTTGAGGTATGACTTATTACCTTACTGCTTAGCAGCATTTTTGGTGTCAAGAGCCTTTTGGTTATCGATTAATCTTAACAAGTTTCTCAAAAGCATGGTGATGGTCACCTTACCAATGGAAGGAACGTACAAGGCGGCTTTCTCTTTCACTTCCACGTCAAAGTTCTTTTCACTAGAAAAGTTGATGCATACCGCACCATACTTGATGTTCTCAATAGGGAACTTGTAATTCTTGGAAGGAACGCCAGTGATGATCACGTCAGCGTTCTTGGTAACGTCCTCCAAGCTCTTGTCGGTATCCACCGAGTGGTGTCTTTTCAACTTGATGCCCTCGCCTCTGGTGAATTCCTGGATATTATTGATGTCGACCGAATACACTGTGGCACCATCGTTCGCCAACAAGGCTGCGAGCGGTCTGCCGACGACCTCGGATCTGTTGACGATCACAACGTTCTTCCCATAGAGTCTGTTGCCGTACGGCAAGAGCGAATTGTACACCTTCAAGTATTCCAAAATCTTCACGACCGCCAATGGTGTGCATGGCAAGATGGACTTGAGCTCCGGTTCGCGGCCCTCGACCTCTGCCTGTTCGATGTCAAGAAATCTCACGTTGTGGTACATGTTCTGCACGTACTTATGGTTCAAGCCCTCCACGTCCTTATGGATCAGCACCACCTGCTGAAGATACTGGTCCTGGCCACTGCCGTATACCGGGAAGTAGACCATGATGCCATTCACCTTGTCGTCGTGGTTGGCCTCGATGATTGCTTCCTCCAAGTTGTCCTTCTCGACCTCACGGAGTTCGTAGTTGAAGCCCAAGGACTCGCAAGTTTTGGCGGTCCATTTAGCGTACATTTTGGCCGCTGGGTCGTCGTTGGCTAGGAAGCCGACGAGCTTTGGCACCTGCGGGGCGAGCGACTTCACCTTTGTGGTGATCTCCTCGGTGTAGATTTTGGCAATGGAGCTAGCGAGAATAGTGCGACCCTGATGGCTGGCTGGTTTTGATTCCTGTTTTTTTTGTTCATCAGACATTGTGGACTAGATCTTATTGAAATTCAATGACGAACTTTCAAATATTACTGTGAAAGAATGGTTCGGTAAATTTGCTCGAGGGAAACTTATAGACGTTGTTTTTGGGCTAAACAAGGCTAGCTTTTGATCGGTGACTGGTTAGAGAGTGTGTGTTGGGCACTGCTGGGATATAGATGACATTTGGGCAATACTTGGAACCTCGGAGTGAGTCAAAGGAGAAAACAGAGGGATGAAAAAACGCATGGCCCAAGAATAATTTTTTTCTGTTTTCCCGGAACAAAATTTTTCGCTGCTGGACACATACCGCGTCTTACCGAGAGGAAAGAGTCTGTACTAGTGGAGCAACACGCAGTTGAACTTGCGTGTAGAGTGCTTTTTTGTTGAAAATAAGGGTCGTAGCTTTTTTGGAATGGCATATTGACATGATTTGGGGCATGTGTAGAAGAGCATCTGCCCTGTGCGTACGAACGCCGGTGCTCAATGCCTGGGCCTCGCTAATTCCGCGGCAATGAGACTTTGGTACAGCAAGACGGACTTGGCCGACAGAAACTACAACAGCGCATCAACAAGTAGGCATATAAATGAGTATTCAGAGTAGTATACATACCCAAAATATAAATAGTACATAGGTCGTGAGAGAAAAAGTTTTAAAAGGAGACATGAAAACAAAACAAAAAACTGAACTGGATCCTTGTAAATGGAAGACCATACTTTTCAAAGGTCTTTTTGGCTTTTCTCTATAAGAGATAAAAAGGCCAATGCTAAAATGACACTAATTAGCGAAATGAGAATCCTTGAAATAAAAACCTGGTGAGAATAGATTAAAATATCTATTTTTGTTAAAAATTAAGAGGCTGTTAATGAAATGGAAAGTACACAAATAACAAAAAAATGAAAAAAAGGTAAAATTAATGGGAAGCCAAATAGAGTGCTTGAACAAGCTGTACTCCGCCAAAATCTTCCACACAACAATAACCAGTTTTATGTAGCAAAGGAAAAATATGAGAACATCAGAAAACAAACGCAAAGAACGCCACACATCCAAAATGAAACAACGCCGGAAAACAGAGGCCAAAAATCAAACTTAAAATCGAAAAAACAACCAAAATGCAGAACGTCAAGCAGGAAAAAAAAAAGCAAACAACAGGTCATGACAACAAGAAGGTTCATAAATGTCAAATGAAGCCACCGTACTGCACACAAGAAACTAACCTTATAATGCAGCTGCGGTGCCTTTCATTTGAGACAACGGAGTAGAGCTTCTGGATTTGGAGTAATCAGTGGAACCCTTTGAATTGTTTTTGACCGGGCTGGAAGGCATCTCCTCATCAATTTCCTCCTCAGTAGAACTTGTTTCGCCTTGTCTAGTCAGACCACGTCTCTCCATTCTGTTTCTCTGATCGATGCCTCGAAGATTATTGACGCTTTGTTTGTTTGGAGTAGGTGAGCTCAATGGATGCCATGGTTTGCGAGCGCTTTTTTTAGAAACAGGCGAGCTTAAGCTAAGCAAGGACTGGATGGCTTCTTGTTCTTTGCTCTTGTCGTCGGTTTCTGGCATTGGTGGTTTCAAATCAGTTTTGATTGGACTAAAAGTGAGACTCCGCTGGTGGGATAAGGAGCTGTTGGCTTGGCGCGAAAAGTTTGGCACAGAATATCTTTGTTGCACGTTTCTAGGCTGTTGAGAATTGCGGTGCTGCTGTTGCTGATGATGTTGCTGCTGCTGTTGCTGAATCTTTTTAGGGGAAGACCTTGAGATGGCGGCGAGGAAAGCATCGTTGGCAGACAAGATGTGGTCCTCCTCTTCAAAGTTGTAGGATGGGGTTGACTGAGAGTGAGGGATGTAGATCCCTCTAGGACGAGATGGAGTTGTCACTTTGCGGTTAGGAGTTGTGTTAAAAGGCTCCATTAAGCCTGGGCCAGATTGCTGCTGGTTTTGCTTAGGAGGAGATTTGGAGGAGGATTGTTCCAACAATTGGTTCAAAAAGTTGCTGGACAGAGACAAGTTGGCAGGCAAGGACTGGTGCTTGTGGCGCGGAAGCAAGTTGCTTTGTGATCTTCTTTTCAATGGTCTGCTTTCATTCTTGCCCGCGTCGTTCGATTCAGGATTGTCATCATCTGCTTGGGAGCCATGGACCTTGGAAAACGCGTACGATAGTCTGGTTTTCAAGTTGGAAGATATTTCCTGGAGCTTTTCGGAAGACTTGAGGATTTCGTCGGTGGAGGCGTAGTTTGGCGATGCGAGACCCGTTGGGCTTGTTAACTCGTCGAGCGCATTGCTACGGGAAAATCTGTCTGGCGTCTGCGGAAAGTTGCTGTACTTGAAGGCCCCGGCGGAGATTCTCTTGTTCGACAACACCCCTGGGGAGTTCGGAACGTAGTACTGGGACGCGGCCTGGTTGTAGGACGGCGACACAATGTGGGCCGAGGAGAGCTTGTTCGCCTCAGGGGATAGTAGCTGCGCAGACGAGCGCCTGTTCTTATTGGGCGACAAGAACTGCGCAGACGAGCGCTTGAAGGAAAGCGAGGCTCTCTTGGAGGGCGGAGTCAGCGGAGGTTCGAGGTTGCGGGTGGCCGAGGCAACGTTAGCGGGCGGCGAGGCCGGTCTTTTGGTAGCCTGTTGCTGCTGCTGTTCCTGGTCCTTGTTGTGGCACTGGCTCTGCAAAGAGGCCGTCCCAGCGCTTAGCGAGCTTTGCGCGGTTCTGACCTCGGCGTCACCAGAAACAGGGTCTGGCTTTATTGGCGAAGCGCTCTTAGGGCTGCCGGATGGCCTGGCGGCGGCAGCTGCGGCTGTGTCGTCCCCGTTAGTGATGGCGTCTATGTCCATTTTGGTGGGTCTGCCGATAGTGATTCTGGACGAAGTGTACGGGACGCAGGTGGGCTTCGGGTCAGGAGGGCTGGAGCGGTTGGCGTTCGTGGAGGTCATGGCATGCGCTAGACTGGGTACTGTGCCGAGGAGAATGGGAGTGTGGTAAGCGCGGTGAGCGTCGTGAGCGTCGTGAGCGTCGTTTATTCTGGTGATGGTGATGGGCGTTAGCGAAGTTTAGAAAAGAAGCCGCCCGGGAGGAAAGCGAAAAGAAAAAAATCGGCGGGCGGACCTGGCGGCGAGAGACAATGTGCGGGATTCGTCTCTAAGCAGTAAGTGAAATCGAAGAACCAAAGCTGCGAGGCCTCGAAGGGGAGAGGCTGCCGGCCTTGTTTCTGCAGGCAAATTTTTTGCAGAGCGCGTGTCGTCTGCATCAAGCAGCCTGCAATAAGCCTGCCGCATCGGGCGCTGCTGCTAGACGCCCACACTTCTGAGAGGTGTCGGGGGTGACAGCTCTTGCCGGAGGCTCCCACAGGAGGCCATCCGGAGGCGTTGGGGTGCCACAGGCACGCGCATTGTGTAGAAGCTGCAGGGTAAGGAACGTTAGTGGCCCGGCCCATCAACAAGCGCGCTCCAGGGCGGGTCTCGGCGTTTTCTGTAGCAACCCTTTGGGACCTGGCTCAGGTCGCGGACAACACTGGCATCTGGCTTCTCTCTTCTTTATTTCGGGCCCGCAAAACGCTTCTCCTTTGCTGCGGAAGCTGAAAGCTGGTCGCCCTCGCGCTCGGGCTCGCGCCGTAGCAACAGACAGGGTTTTGGTTTTGAGTTGGAGCGTCTATTGTGCAGAGCGTGTTGCTTGTTATAGCGGAAAGCTGTCAGCAACGACAAGAAAACCGTAATTAGGGGGGAAGGGGCAAAATACGCCAATGCGATGGCGCTTACCCGTCCTGCTTGTGACAAGCAGAGCAACGTGCAGCATGTGCACTGCCAAACACAGCCATACGTTCAAAAATGCCCTGCTAATCAACCGCGCTTGTTCAAGCCATTGAAAAGAACACCGCACGTGCTATCTCAAACCAGTCAAGCTTCCAACGAAATCGTTTCCTTACCCCACTTTAATGCACAACCCAATACCATAGAAGGCGCTCAAGCTGGAGGTTAGCATCCCAACATCTTTTCGTTATGGCAATATTCTCGGGGTCCAGTATATATATATTGCTTTCCTATGTGCTCGAGCTGCGAGCGAAATGTTTATCAAATCTGCTAGTAATTGGCGGTCTCACCTTCATTTCTAGCTTTCTAATGTGGGGTTACATAGCCCAAATGAATGCAAAGAATCGTACCTTTGAGATTGCCAAGCAGGTTCTCTCGAGAAAACTTGGGCAACTGACTTCCTTCATCCATGGCTAGATAGCGATAGCTGGTGCTCCATGCATGCTGGGAAAATAACAGCAAAAACCGCCCAGTGCATACGCTCTGCAGTCTGGGCGTTTTGTCATTTCGGAGTTTCAGCGTCTTGTTTTGTGTGGTCCAGGATTACGCATGGCTGTCGCTAGTACATCGTAGGCCTGGTGTGCGCGTCTTATCAGAGGCGCTCGAAAACTCTCTCAATAGAGATCCTGCGCGCATAATCCTGCATAATGCGCATAATAATGCTCTCTAAACGCACTGACGCATACGGGTACAGGGGTACCATAGCTGGCTATACCACTTTGTTGGGTCCTACAGGGCACTGCTACACTATTCCATAATGAGTCAGAGAATGAAAACCAGCTGACTTTCACATGCTCTATTGCGCTTTCTCTGAACTACAACCACTACAGATGTGGGATTTTCTCATTATCCGGACAGAAGGCTCCCCTTTTTGAGAACAGTGTTTTCAATCCATAAGGGCAGTACTCATCTGCTCCAAAATAATATTAATGTTCTACGTTCTTCCATTCTTTTGTCTTTTCTGACTCTTTTATTGCTAGTTTACTGAACCAAGGCCATCGCAGTAAACTTAGCACTGATCAGAGCAGACCCCTCAAACTGTAAAGTTTCTCTGAGCGTCCTCGATATTCAGTTTAAAGTCGCGACAGTTCCCGCAAGACTGTTTTTTCTGTTGCATTACCAAACTTCGCGGATTAATCTTTTTGTGTCTAAGAGAGAACCAATACCATTTCCGAACTTGCACAGTGAGCTCTTCGAGATCGTTGTAAGCTCTGTGTTTTGCTTTCCGTTACCAATATTGTCTCAACACACTATCTGCACCTCATCTAGATACTTTTCTGTTTTTTTTTTGTTTTGTTCTTTTATTTTTTTATTTTGCCTTCTATTTCAAATTGCATAAAGCAAACGCTATTGTCACACACAGATACTCCACTTTGCATATTGAGTGACTATTGCCCAGAAGAAGATTAGCAGGCACAGAAAGTCCTATAGCGCTGAAACGAGTCCAGCGCTTAAACGATGTCTTCTTCAAGCGTTGACTCCCTACCATCGCAGGTATCCTACCAGCCCAAAGTCATCCAAAGCTCCACTAAAGGATCATTCAGTGATGCCAATTTTTACAGGGTCCATTCTGCTACTAATTCTGTAAAGTCGCTTTCCCAGAGTTTCCGTTCTATCAAAGAGGCCATCAAGGATGATGCAGCCCAGACTGAGTTGGAGAACTCAAACAGAATCCAAAAGACCGGTACTCTTCTCTCCAATATGGAAGGAGATGTAGAGGCTGAGATGCTCTCAATCACCAGAAGAAAGACTCGCGTCTCAGTCATATCGGTCTCCAACGAGAAAGCAGGCACTTCCGGTGTGGCGCCAACGGCTAGCCGCAAGACGGACGAAAGCAGTATCAATAACGCTATTCGCGAGGCAGGAAAAGAAATGGAGGAAGAAGTTGGAGTGCTGAGGGGACAAGAAAAGCAAGAAGAGGAAGACGTTATTCCCGATGGGGGTTTTGCTGCTTGGATTACAGCTGCAAGTACCATGTTGCTTATTATTAGCTCCTGGGGAGCCAACAGTAGTTATGGTATCTTTCTTCAATACTATCTCAACAATGGTGTTTTTAAAGGTGCTACAGAGTACGATTATGCTCTTATTGGGTGTATCGTGGTCTGTATGGCTCAGGGGTTAGCTCCGTTTGCGTTGCTTTTGGTTCCAGTTATCGGATTTAAAGAGACATTAATCTTTGGCTGCGTTGTCAACTTTTTGGGCTATTTGCTTGCTAGTTTCGCCAGAACTATTTGGGAATTGTACCTTACGCAAGGCGTACTTGTTGGTATATCGTTTTCCTTTTTATTTGTTCCAGGAACAGTAGTGATCCCACAATGGTTCTTGCATAAAAGAGCCTTGGCTAATGGTTTGGCTGTCAGTGGTGCCGGCTCTGGAGGGATCTTATTCTCATTGTCTGTCAACAAGATTATTGAAATATCAGGAAACCAAAAATGGGCGCTTAGATACTTGGCATTTGCTACAACTTTTTTAGCGGTGGTGGCTACCTGTTTGATTAGAAACCGTACTTTTAAGAAACAACCTTTGACCAAGGCGTACTTTGTGAGCCAGTTCAAGATTTTGTTTGACATGTCTATATTTAAAGAGTTTTCTCCGTTGGCTATTAGTATTTGGTTTTTGTTCATGTTTTTGGGTTATTCCATTTTGCTTTTCACTTTGGCAGACTATGCTACCAGCGTTGGCCTAAACTCTAAGCAGGGCTCTATCCTTACTGCTATTTTTAATGTTGGTCAGGTTTTTGGCCGTCCCTCACTTGGTTTCGTTGCTGATAAACTTGGCAGAATAAACTTCACAATCTACTGTACCGTGTTCAACTTTCTTCTCTATTTTGCCTTTTGGATGAACGCTACCACCTACGGTGCTTTGATCGCCTTTGCATTGATAAGTGGGTTCACCATGGGGGTGGGCTCGTTGATGATGCAGCCGTTATCCGCAGACAATATTTCTCATCCTTCCAAATTTCCAGCTTCTTACTGTTTTATTAATATTGTTGTTGGTTTGGGAGCTTTGCTATCTGAACCAATCAGCGTTTTGCTCAAAAGAAAGAATGCGCCAAAACCATACTTGCACTCACAGGTTTATGGTGGCGTATGTGTGGCTGCTGCGATATTTGTCATTATGGCTATGAGAGAGTGGAAAATTCGCAAAGTCTTGAAGTACCGATTGCAAGCCACATTGGAAAGTTTGGACCGTGGCGAGTTTGATGATGATAAACTTTATGATAATGATAAAAAACAAGCCCAAGAAGCTTTGAATGAAAGAAGTAATGGCCAACAGGCGCCAGCAAAAGGTGGTACCTCTACTGGTCAAGGTAAAAATGTTCAAGAAACTACAACTCAACGTGTTTCTCATGACTTGCTCATGAAGAGAAAGAGGAATTACGAACGTTTGTTAAAACACAGCCTGAAGGCAGTCATTTTTAGAATTTTCTATCCTGTCAAGGTGTAATTTGCCTTTCACTATTAATAACATTATTTAAAAAGCAGCATTTTATTCCTGTCACTTTAGCATCATCAAAAATCAAAGTTATCACGATTAGTTTATATAAACTCTAGCTTTTGAGCATATTCTATTTTATCTATTCATTTCTAATGTTTTAATTTCTTATTTTGTTTATTAGACTCTTTTATTTTCTGTTTAGCATATTTTAATACTTTACTCGTTCCTGCTCTTGTTATGGCGGTGGTATATATTAAGTGTTAGTGGAGGATATATACCCCATACTATACAAGATTCGTTGCATTTGATTGGTTATCGTACATCAATACTGTCTTTGTAGCCATTTGGGTGCCTACAATAATTGTCCGAGCGTCTCTAAAGGCTCTGAGAGTGAGTGGTTTTACGCATATTTCTGGACTTCTGTTTCATTTCTCCCAAATAATCATCACAAGATTCCTATATTCCTCAAACATACGTCAACACCTTCCTTGTAAAATTCCTAAATGTGCTATGCCCAAATGTACATGTCTGTTCATTGCGCCTTCCGCATCAACCATCTATCCAGCTTCGAAGTGCACAAACCACAGAAACCACACTACAACTGCACTAATGTATGCTTCAAAAGTATTTTCTTAACAGCATAACATTTATTCGATAATTAATTACTTTTGCAATTCACCTTCTGGTCAACTTTGTCTCACTATTAACACCCTGTCTCTTCAACTTCATTTTCCTCTTCTGTTTCTTCGCCGTTGGCCCCTTCAAACTGTTCAATGCAGCGCTAGTTCCAACGCTGCCTGAACCACCAGTGACCGCAATAGTTGGCATCTTTGGGCTTGCCTTTTTTGGCTTCTGAAGGCGTCTAGGCTTTTTCTTGTTGTTGGATTTATTGGGCTGTGGCTTCTTGGCGACTTTTGAAGGCTGCATCTTTTTATTTTGTTTGGCTTTAGCTTTGGCCTTATCTTTGACTTTAGGACTGTCGTTATTAAGGCTGCTCAGAGATGCTGTATCTGCGGATGATGTGGATGCAGATTGCTCTTCCGAGTTACCATCATCTTTGCTACTTGCATTGATATTATTTATTGACTGCTCAGTCTCATCTCCAGGACTAATATCTGTAATGTATTCCAAAAAGGCGCCATTCTCATCTCCAAGCCCTAGGGCGCTATTGTTCTCGTCTACTCCGTCCTTGTTTTCCTTATCCTCAATGAGCTCCCCCACCCACTGTTCCATTAGCATTCCCACCGCGATCAAGCTTGTCTCATCTAGCGCCTTGACGAGCTGGCCCTCGAGCGCCGGGTCCCCCATGCTGTGCATCTTGTAGCTTACATAGTAGTGTATCGCATGGAGAAGGTCCGAGTCCGGCAACTGCCCCACGACGGCTTCGTCAGGTACCGGAATGGATATCTGGTGCTGCTGGAGCTCCGAAAGGACCTCGTCGGGCGAGAGAGCGTACCCTTGAGACTTGATATCGAGAGAAGAGTGTTTGGACCGGAAAGAGGTGCTCTGGAGGTGCCGGTTATTGAGGTGCTCGAAGGACGCGTAGTGGTCGCGCCGGACAACATTTCTTCGCACTTCATCGTTGACAGAGTCGTAAATGCTGCAGATTCGTAGCTCTCCCTTGGTGATGTTCTTCATCATTGATGTTGATATGATAATCCGGTTTGTTACGCTATGTATATCATAAATTGAGTGCCTTCGATGATTTAATGTTGAGATAAAAGAGGCTAGCTCTCGTGGTGCAATGAAACAAAGAAAAGGGCTAAAAAAAGGCTATAATGTGACTTTTCCTTGAGGATGTCTATTTTTATATATCGTTTAAAGATCAGAGTAATGAATAGTTCCTTTAGGTATACAAAGAGAGATACGTTAATTACGAATTTTTTGCCTATTTGAGTGTACCAAGCGAATGGACTTTTTCCTGTAGTGTGAAACAAACAGCGAAAATTTAAACCTTTTCGTGATCGAAAAAGGCGCGTTTCGGGCAAAGCAGACTGGGGACCAGCACAGGACAGGGCCCTTTGATAGCGTCAAATCCCAGCTTTATACGTGTGAAACATAGGAAGCTTTAAGAGCAGGCCTTAGAAAGCTCAAAAGTCAGTTTTTGGAACAAAATCACTGCCTGAGGCGGCGTCAACCATCTAGTTAATAACAGAAAATCAAGAGTAATGGATATCAATGATATCTTGAAGGACCTCGAGAGAAACGTCCACGGCGACAGGTCCTCGCGGTACTCTCAGCTCGAGCTTCGGCAGCAAGACTACGAAACCCTCGTGCAAACATGGGTGTCCGAGCGTACGGCTCCCGAACTTTTACCGTACCAGGAAGACTTGATCTCCAATATCCTCAAGAGGCTCCGAGACCAGATTGAGATCATCGAGTTGAACTCCATAGAACTAGAGACTAACGATGCCGATATCAAGCTTAAACTACTCATCATAGAAAATGAGATTGAAAGAGTGAATTTTTTGATTAGATCGTACCTACGTTGCAGACTAGCCAAAATTGACAAGTTCAGCATCTATATTGAAAATAACGATGAAGAATTGGTCAAGTTGTCGCAGAATGAGCTCAGGTACATGAACCAGCATCTCAAAATCACGATCGAGTTGTACAACAAGTGTTTTTTGGACAAGTTGCCGGAACATTTAAGGGCCATTGATGATACGTCTGGAGGTATATCGATGGTGACGGAGCCTAATTTCAATAAGTTTGTGTTTATCAGAGTACTTACGGATAAAGCCAAGCCGATCAGATTTGGAGACCACGAAATTGTCCTTGAGAAGGATGATATACACACTGTGCAGTACAAGTACATCAAGAGGCAGTTGAAAGATAGGGACGTGATTTTGATATAGCCCCACAGTTCCAATACATCACAATAGCATATTCCAGGCCATTCTCAGAATATTACAGCCCATGTTAGCATACTTCATTTTATTGGAACGCCACACATCTCTAACTTTAATATGATGCATTAATATCGTTTCACTAGCTAATTAATTTCCTTCGCATTCACCTTTTTCCCATCAAATACAGTTTTATCCTTGTTTTTGCTAATTTCAGCGTCACTGTCACCACTGCGATTCTCTTTTTCTTCGTCTGACTTCACATGTCGTATTTTCAAGTATGGGTTATTATAAATAATGCGGTTCGTCAAGTTGTTGCACTTGGTCAACATATAGTTTTCCTTTACCCTCAACTCCCCGCCAAAGGTCTCCACAAACGAGCGATCGGCCACTGTGATGGTCTGCGAATAGGCAATCAACTCGCCAATGATCGACACTTGGGTCCAGCAAAGCAATCTTCTAAAGCACGCCACCACTAGCGACGTTACATGGCCGCCGTTAAGGCAGTGGATGTACAACGGCACGTTCTCCAACTCGAGCATGGTCTGGATAATCTTCAAGGCTACCTCTTTGCTCAACGGCACTCCTCGCTTCTTGCCCTTGCCGCCCTTGCCCACTTCGATATGTATAAGCTTAATGTTCTCCTGTTGTGCGAATCCGTACAACTCCTTGTCTGTCTCTGGTGTCACTGGATTGGGCGTGAGCGAAATGATGGTCTTGAGCTTGTACCGTCTGAGAAAGCGGTAGTTAATTCTCCGCGGATAGGAGCCACGGTATATCAGCGGGTGCACCGCGGCGAAACGCAATGGTGGGATGAGCGGCGTGGGTACCGTGACGCTTTCTGTTGCCATTACTCCTTAATAAATATATGATCCAGTTTCTGGAGATGTTCGAATCGTACTGTAGACATGCTGCCAGTGAGCTCGTTGGTGCTCTCTTTGTTGCTTCTCATCCCTTTGGATGGACGGCCGTGTTGTAGATCGGGGCCACCCGTCTTTCTCCACGGCTGCGCGCCGGGCAACGGCCCACTGGGAAGCGCATCGCCAAATGTTAACAGGCACATTTCAGCACAAACAGCACAGGCAGCACGTCTTTCTGGCGGCACGGAGTTCCTAATCTGTAAACATATCTTCAACAGCAAGCGTAATGGACTTTGTGTTGGACCCAGTGGTGGCAGCCGCCACCATGAAGAGTGCGAACAACTCGTCAGAGACATTGACCGAGAAAAACAAGGACGCCAGTTCCGCGGACACTCCAAACGCCCAGATAGCTCCTGCCACACCAGTCCCAGAAGGAGTCACCAACACTAGTACCATTGAGACCGCCGAAGGCAAGACCCCGGAAGAAGTTGAGAAGTTGAACAAGAAGACCGAGGAGGAGTTTAACAAGTTGGAGGACAAAATTGAAGAAACGTACAACTTGGTTCAGAAGACCACCTCTGGATGGGGCAGCTCCCTTTCTGGTTTCTTCAGTAAGGTTAAAATCCCTGAAGCGCTTAACATCCAGGAGACCCAAAAGAAATTGGAAGAGTTGAGAGTGGCTTTTCCGGAAGCAGTGGCCCAGAGAAAGAAGCAAGTTGAAGAAATCGCCGCCAAAGGTGGTCAACAGATCAATGAACAGTTCACCAACTTGTCCAAATCACTAAGCGAACAGGAAGCCGAAAATGAGAAGAAGGAAGCAGTTACTAACAACAATAACAAGAACGAAAAAGGCCCAAAAAAAATGTTAGATATCCTTTCCAATGCTACAAACAGCTACTTGGACGACTTAGACCACGAGTTGGAACAGGTTGAAAAGTTCTCTTTGAATTATGCTACCAAGTTTAGCACCTTTATCAAGAAGAACATTCTCGAAACTGATGCCCAACTCAGGGAAAAGCTTGTCGATGAAGCAAATAAGGGCGACTTGGACGAATCTGAGGCCAGCGTATTATTCAACGTGCCAGAAAATATCAAGACCCCAATCTATGCTACCAGAACCGAGGCTCAATTGCATGCATTGCACACTTCCCAGGACTTGTACGTCACTGATGCCCTTGACTCGCAGTTTGTCGAGTTCCAGAAAACCTTCAATTTGGACGAAAAGACCGACGAGATTTCCGGTCTCTTGAAGAAACACTCTCACTTGCAAAATTTAATGGCGTTGCTCGTGCCAGCCAAGGTCCCCTACGAAGAATTCTGGGCGCGTTACTACTACATGTACAGTCAAATCATTGAACAAGAAGAAAAGAGAAAGAACTTGTTGTCAACTGACGCCGCCGGTGACGAAGATGAAGACTTTAACTGGGATGACGAAGACGAGGACGAAGAGCAAGGCGCTGCCTCTGCTTCCAAGAACGGTGTTAAGGAGCTAGCCACAGCTGACTCCAAAAGCAAAGATGCCGAAAAGTTGAAAGCACCAGGCATTGCCGAGTCCAGAACCTCGTCCGAGTTAACGTATGACTTGAAATCTACAAACTCCTCTACTTTGGATGTTGTCGCCAGCAAGAAGTCAGATAAGCCTCAACCTCCTGTGAGCAGCAATACCGCTAACAACGATGACGACGATGATGATGACGATGACGACTGGGAGTAGTTTTTGACAATCTCAACTTTTCTTGATTTCCAAAAGTGATTTTCCTCCGTTATCGCTGCTCGTTACTATAAGTTCATCCTTTCCCGTCTACCTTTTCTGTTTTAGTTCCGTTATAATTATTTATCCTTCCTCTTTTAATGTCGATTTATGCACGTATTGTTTATTGTCTTATCCGTAACCTCTCACTTTCGTAAACAACTGTCATTTTTTGTTTTTCGCTTTCCACTGCCTACCTCTTAATTTTGTTCATCCATTCTAAAAAAGACAATCCGCAGAAATGGCTCGTGGCTTACTACCGCATCAAAAATAGAGATCCGCGTTTCAATTAACTAGCGTCTCAACACAATCGAAATGCTGCGTATTCTTGCCTGCTACGATTGACAGAGTCCCTTTGTTCAGGTATACCCATAATTTTTAATCTTGAAATCCGAAGCAAATACTAAAAATAAAGCTTACTTGTGTGTTTTTACACTTAAGAAACAGATGGATGAACTTTCTTTATTTAAACCTTTGAAAAACCAGTTTATCATGGAAGATAGAAAAAAACAGGGTTTTTTTCTATCTTTTTCTTTTTTCAACAAAATAAAACAAAAGCAAACAGACTAATGAACAAACAAACCATAAACTAGCACTTGGCAGGTAGTGTATAAAGTAGAGAAAAAATGACACTGCAAACAATAAAAACGCTCAAAGCTTTTTCGTAAAAAAAGATTTGGGAAATCAAACAATGAAAATCAAATGACAGGAGAACAAAACACCTCTTGGGTTCGGTGAGGATGCGTAGTAACAAGAAAGACCCAACTTGCTTAGCTGTGTCTGTAGCAAATGCCAATCAGTTAAGACTTTTTTTGATAAATCCCAAGAACCTATCGCCGTACTCAACGGCAGGAACCGCACTAATTTCCTTTCGAGTTTGGTAAAAGCTCTTCACAAACGTTTCTGCCTTCTTCACGTAATTATAGTTGGTCAAGCAGTCGATTACACCCAAATAATAAATCTCATTAGTTGGAACATCATTTGCGTCAGTGGACCTGAACCCATTCTCATAATTGTAAAAGTAGAAACGATCGTTGAACGACGGTGTCTCGTATGTCTGTAGCGCCAACTCGTCGCCATCGGAGTCAATTCTGGTAGCGTTCAAATTATCCACTGTGACTGGATTGGTCAAATTAATTTCATTCCTGTTTGTGGCATCCTTTGGTGCAAACACTGAAAAGTTTTTACTATTCACATTTCCAATCTTGATATCGTGAATGCCTAATAAAAGACTGTAGTCCATAATATTTGATTTTTGCAAAAAGGCCACATCACGTTCTAGTTGTTCAACCAAATTGTGTCTGGCAGTTGGTCCTAAAAGTATCTTTTCATTGTTGTTTATCCAGTTTTGATCTTTCAATATTGGTCGTTGCTTTTTTGTTTTAGGATCTCTTTGTTTATTTTCAAGTAGTTTGTGTTTGTTCTTTGGATGCAAATGCTTTTCATTATTATTGCCGTTGCTGTTGTGGTTGTTACTGCTGCTACTATTACTCCCATTTTTTCTCTTTTGACTTTTGTTGTATTGACTGTCATTGTCTTCCTCCAATTCACCCTCACAAGAAGGGTCAACTTTTGTTTTTCTTTTCCAAAGAGAGCCTTTCAAATCGTAAGTGCGGTGGATCTCTTTGTTTGCTGGAAACAAGTTATTCATAACAATGAAATATATCTTCCGCTTGCGGCCAGAAAACGAAAGGGGCATTTTAAGACGATGCAAACCATAAAACTGAGATACCAAAGTGTTTGGGTTGTTTTTCACATGTTCATGGTAATTCTTTAATATTCTTCTCAAGGTAACATGTTCTGATCTGTGAATTGTTTTGATAATGAATTTGTAGTCTCGCGAATAATAAAAGAATGATCCCGATTTTCCTGGAGAGTTGAGTTCAGAAAGAATATACTTGGCAGTTAGAGAAACCAAGTAATCGGCTGGATCTAGCCCAAATAGGTCTCGAAGTTCTCTAAAAACGTTTGGAGAGTAATCCTTAAACTTGAAATCGTATTTTGACGATGGGGTTAATTCATTACCGGTAATGTCAAAAGTCAACTTTTTGGAAGCTTTAAAATCTTGCTCCTTTAAAGGTTTCATAATTCCTGAACATCTAGAGACTGCGACTCTTATACCAGTCAACATATTATAAGCCATAATGTAGTTGCTGTGACCTTCTGAAACCTTGTTGCCAATCAATACTTTGTCATCGTCCAGAAAATGTTTCTTATTTTTCTTAGTCTCACGCTTATTCAAAATCATAAATTTCATGCGCTGTATTTCCTGATTAGCCGAATCGTTAAGGGTATCTTCTCTTTTGAGGTTATTTGGCCTGAGTAGGGAGTTGTTGGATTTAAAAGAGTTTAACTTGGAGTTTTCTTGTGGGTATGTTTTACGTCTAATGTACTCAACCCTTCCTGGAGAGGATGTAATTGTGTACGAGGCTGTATTGTTAGCGGCCCCTTCAACTTCAGCTCTTCTGAGGGTACTGGTGGTCGGACCTGCAAATGCTGTGCCGGCATTTTCCCCGGGAGTTATAGGGGTGACTGGACTAACAAAGTCATCTGGCGGTACTCGAACTTTGGTGTTGTCATTATTTGGGTAGTTGAGAGTAAGAGTGTTACTTGGGACAGTGATGGTAGTGGTGAGGATATTGCTGTCGCTGTTAGCGGCTGCATTGTTTTGTGAATGGCTGAGGATAGCACGACCCTTGGCAGGGAAAGGCTCTGAGGAGGAACGAGACTTGAGGTGGGACGTTTGGATTGGATGTAGGAGCGGCTTTGGCAGACTGTTAGACGTTGGGGGTGTGATGCTGGCATTATTATTGTTGTTAATGTTGGTTATATTGTAGTTGCTGTTCAGTGCGAGTTCTGAAGACGACTGGTTCGTTATAGATACAGACGATATTTTATGGGCATTATTGTGGCTGCTGCTGACGGATGACCCTTTATTGTCCATGCTTCCAGAGATGCTCTGCGGGAATTCACCACACGACACAAACGGCGTGCTGACGCTGTGGTTGCTGGTAATATTGCTAGCGTTTTCGGTGCCTGCAGCAGAGCTGGCGCTGTAACTGAGGACATTACTGTTGTTGTTGGTCCTTTGTTGGCCATTGGCGCTTAGCTCAATGCCGGGCTGCGCGGTTGAGGTTGCAGTTGTGTCGGTAGTTGTGGTAGGCGGAGTTGAGGAGGTGACCGAGGTCGCGACGGTGTTTATGGAGATATTGTTGTTAGATATAAGGTCGGAGGAGCTAGAATTGGGATGAGTCGTGGTAGTCACGTTGTTCTTGGAGAAGGAAGACGAGGAAGCAAGAGCAGTAGCAGCAGTGCTGGAGCGGTGGGAGATGGCAGTGTGCATTGCTCAGGACAGTCTCGGGCCTGATAAGCAAGGCATATAGGAGAAACAGACAGTGGCGCGGCAGGGGAGAAGGGCTGTTTTGTTATGTGTTTTGCAAGTGAGTGTGGGCACTGCGAGGCGGAAGCAGAGGCAACATGGGCAGGAAGAAGGTGTTGTTTGGCAGAAGAAGATGGAAAAATCCACAAACAAAAGCGGCTTTTTTTTCTTTTGCCTTCTGGTCAGATTATGTAAGCATTCCCGTTTTTCTTTTCAGAGAAAGAAACTACAAAAACTCTGAATGCACTACCTGGGGTGAGCGCTGCCGCGGTTCTCAACATCGCATATTGCTACAAATACAGGTTAACCAAGTGTTGTATTCCCATCCTTTACATGTATTTATGCGCTTATATAACTCTCGTTTCAAATTTAGACTACTTGTTAAGGCAAAAGCTTAGGGGTCTGTTATCTAAGGCAATCTGCTGGCGACAAGGTCGCTGATGACGGTTCTGTGGTCCGAGAGACGGTACTTGACGTCCGGAAAGTTGCCAGGCACGAAGTATCTCACCACCTGCCATCCTGAAGATGATCTCCCGTTGCTAAAATATGTTTCGCTGTTGCTGTTGCCGGAGGTGTTTATGTAGCCTGCCATGTGGAAGTCGATGCGCCCGTATTCGCTGGTGTTGTCGACCTTGTCGAAGCCGGTAAAGGTAGAAAAGTGGCCCAATCTGTCCCGGTGCCCGCACGCGGCGTACATGTCGGCAAAGTAAAAGCTATTGCTGCTGTCGCTTTTGTAAGCGTTGGTGAAGTCAGTACTGTTAATGGGGAGGGCCTGCTGCTTGCCAGTAAGGATGTCAAAGGCCCCCGAGGTGCTGCCGCCCGACTTGGAGTTGAAGTCACCGGCGAGAAACACAGGCTGCTGGTACTTGCTGTACTCATATGCCGCCCTATACTTGATCAATGAGGCCCCATAGCGGCGTGCGGAGTCGCTCTTGTCGTCAAAGTGGGTATTGATGAAAGAAAACTTGACGCCCGACGAATTCTCTTGGAACCGACACACGGTGGCGACTCTGTTGCTGCCAGCGCCCGGAAACTTGGAAACCTTAAACGGGGTATAGGAGAGCCAGAGTGTGTCCCAGCTGCTTAATGTGAACTTGTTTTTCTTGTAGAACACTGCCTCGTACTCTCCGGAAGTCTTGTTGTCGTCTCTGCCAACCCCGACCCACGTGTACTCACTCAACCCGTCCGCGATACTGTTGACCTGCTTCTCAAGGGCTTCTTCAACCGCAAAGATGTCCGGATTGTAAAAAAGCACCTGATGGATCAACTCATCCTGGCGCAAGCTCCATGGCTCCTCTGTGTTGTCTTTGTAGTATAGCGACGAAGCCAGGGAATCTGTCAAGGGCGTACCGGACCCAATACTGGAGCCCAGCATGCCGGCATTACGCAAGTTCCAGGACTGAATCCTGAAATTGAATGAGGAGCTGGAATCCCTTTTTTGAAAGGTGGAGAGGGCATTTTGGATGCTGTGGCCATAGAGGCTGAAGAGAGAATTGAGAATAGAGAACCCTGAGATCATCACACAGGCCGAAAAGAAGAATGGCGCTTTCATATTTTGACCAACACTCAGGAGTAAAAAGAGAAAGGCTTTTGCAGTTTAACTTTGTCAAAGGAGATAAAATTAAATGGAAAACGGTTCCTGGAGCACCAATGCTAACAATCTCAGCATCAATTTTGCCAAGCCTGTGCCAGATGGCATGTATTTAAATGCCTGCACCCACGCTTCCCTCCAGTGCCTCAGCCGCCTTTTCTCAGGAAGTCAGATGCACTGTTGGGCTTGGGAATGCGGGAGCATAGGTGTGGCTGCCCTAGAAGCTACCCGAAGGAGAATTACTATGAGTGAACAGTCTCTGGTACCGAAAACAGGCTAATTAGCGCATGCAGAGGTGCCGGTAGTAATATATCCTCTTGCGATGGATAATCACATGGCTGCTGTAGTTTTGTTGGCACGCCCTAGCCGTGAGAAGAAGAATATGGCACTTGCAAACTTCCCATACCCTGCACAGTTAGACGCCCTTGAAGGTGAGGGCTGTCATATCTATCAGTTGAAGGCCTTCACACCTACTAATTAGATAAAGCTGGATACCAACGGAGGGCTATGCATGCTGGCGAATTCGCTGCCGATTCAACCCTAAAAAGCAGGAGCACGTGCCGCTTCAACAGAGCTCGTTCGGGGTGTACACGGTTTTGCCTGGAAATGGGAGACCGGACCCAGAGAGAACCGCTAGGCGATTGGTTGATTGTTACACAGTGTTTTGCCCCCGACTGTTATCGGGAATCCCTTTCCGCATACCGTCATGGGAAGCCCTTTCTGCTGTCGGCCATTCAAAAATTCGCAAGTGCTGTCCACTGCCCGCTCGCGTGCAAGAGATCCCAAGCTTTTTGAAACGCGTGCCATTCAAATAGAGGCTTGAAAAACTAGTTTTTTCTCCTGGCTCTCGGCACACTTCTTTTTTTCTTATTAGAGGCTGGCAAGTGCTAGGGGCATTCTAACAAGTTGGCAATATGTTGGCAAAACCAGGTACCAAGAGAACACAGACTGCACATGGATGGAAATCGGCGCCAAGTCTGCCCACTCAGTATTTACTTGGTGCTACTGGCACTTACTTGCAAGAAGACAAAAGGTTGACGAACCCCGAATGACTTGCCACTATGCGCTGAGTTATCTTTCCTCTCAGGAGGAAAGTTGTCAGCAATAATGGCAATGCCGAAACTGGATAGGATCCTGCAAGCATGCAGTATAAAGCGTCCGTACGCTCCCATCACGCCAAGGGGCCTATTATGGGCGGGTGTTGGGATGTAATGATGTTGGGGTTTCTATTTGTTGACTTTGACGGCCCGAAGGGTGCTGCGCTCCTTCCCGATCGGGAAGGGAAATTGATGCGCCGCAAACCTTGCGGTCTTAAGCCGTGTTCAGTCTACTGGCAGGGATAGGCCGAGCAACAGCCCTTCCCAGTAGACATCTGCCTGGTGCAAGGCCCGTGGAAACAAGATGATCCCCAAGGATGATAGCGCTGCGTCCATGCTCTGGTGCAGTATCATTGCAGTATCTGCTGGCGCTGGAATCTGCCCTGGCACCTGCCCTGACCAAGAGCGTTCTCGCTGAGCGTGTGCCTATTGTGTACCAGTGTGGCGGAGGCACCAGTGATTATGGCTGTCGTGAAGGCAGAATGGCGCAGAATATCGCGTACTAACGCGTAATAACGCCTACTGCATGGGTTTGATGACGCCATGCAGCATTAAGCGGATACCTCATACCCGCATCTTTATACGTTAATGCGCATGGGACGGTATCTTTGCTTCTCAAAAGCGTTCTTCTTCCAGACGGTCTGCTTGTTGCTTTAATTGTCCGTCTTTCTGTCTGCTCTTTGCCTGTCCTTCTGTCTGCCACATTGTACCATATTTCGTCATCCGTTATCTATCAGCTCCACCCACATTCGCTCATCCCTCCAGAACAACCACCTTCTTAGCATCTCTCATTGTGCTACAAACTACTAAACCGAGCAATCAAGCAACCGCAAAAGCCATCTCCCATCAAGACACATTGCCAAAAGACGTGCCGGCTCAAACTCACAGACAATCACAGCTCCACCTACAACCAGCATGCCAGTGACTTTGTATAAAAGCAAAAAGGTGGACAGAATAAGCTACCGCAGAAAGCCCATCCGGGCCGTCGCCGCTGAGTGGGACGACCGCGAGATCGACTACAGCAACTTTGAGAACGACGAGATCCCCAACGACTTTATCTGTTTCAATGTCCCTATCACGCAGTCCCTCAATGAGATCTCCAATAGCCGTCTCCTTTCCCTCAACACCAGGGGCCCCGCCAGCGCCAATAACGCTGCTTACGGCAGCGGCGTCCGAAGCACCGTCTGTATCTCCCACTCGCTGTCGTCAGGTTCCTGTCCCAGCAACACCGCCTCCAGCCCTGCCCTCAGCGACAACAGCTTCGTGCTCCTGAGCCTCGACCACAGCTCCAGGGCCTTCAACGTGCTCGACTCCGACGTGCAGAGCCTCACCCTCGAGTTCAACTCCAAAGCCAGCTTCTTGGAGCGTGAGCAGCTGACGCAACAGCGCATCAACAAGAAGAAGCTCGTCCAGATCAGCAAGAAAGTCTCCAGCGACGATAAATTCTGGGTCAAGCTCTTGAACGAATGCTACGTCGCCGTGAGACGCGAGGCCAGCCCTGACAATGTCTTCAGCAAGGAGTTCGCCAATCAGTTTGGCATCCGCGTCCTGAACCATTTGAGCAGCTACGAGATCTACAGTACAGTCAACGCCAACAACAAGAATTTGGCCAACACAAAGCTCCGCGAAACTATCACCAGGACCAGGGCCAGGACCATGAACTCCGTGATGTCCGGCACCAACGCTGCCAGCATCAGCATCGGTGCCAGCCGCCGCAATTCGGACCCCGTCGCCAGCACCAGCACTGTCATTAGAAGCAGCATGGAGACCGATTACATCCCTAACGTCTTGGACAGCGACCTCTACGACCTCGGCACTAAGCAGTACATGACGACGTTCGGTTTGAACGACTTGCGTTACAAAAAGAAGTATGCCCTTCCTAGTAACAGCTCTGTGGGTGGCCTTTCTGTCCCTGCTACTCAACTTCCTGCTTTGTCCTCCCCAACGTTGCACGCCGGCGGCTCAGCTCTCTACTCTATCATCAACGCCACAAACAATTTCAGCGTGTCCGTCGAGTCTGTTAACTCCACCTTCTCGTTGAGCTCAGAGAACAACGATATCGCCACATTTGCCTCTCCGGCCTTCTCCACCTCGCCAATATACAACCTCTACAAGCAGCAGAATGTCATCCGTCAATCTCTCGTATCCACCACGCCATCCACCCCCAGATCCTCAGCCCTAAGCGTCAGCTCCATCAGCTCCATCTTCAAAGCTTCTTCGTCAAATAGCAGCAGCACCTCCACTACCACTCTGTACCGCCCTGCCCACAAATCACCTTTTAGGGCCTCCTTTTCTTCTCCCTCTTCTTCTTCTTCTTCTTCTTATTCTAGCACCAGCACCCCCACCATGAACTCTCTCAACAAAGCCAACGGGAGAGTTGTCCCCTCATGGTGGCTCTATGGCTTGTCGACATCGCCGCTACCGCCGTTGATGTTGGAGTTCGCTATTCCGGGCAACCGCTACGCCAACAAGACCATCGACTCTATGAACTTACGCTCCATCATCTGGTACTTGTCGACCAACAACTTCGCAAACATGAATGTTTCCACCTTTAATTCCTTAAAAAACGAAGTCGCTGAGTTCGCCAAGCACTTTAAGTACTACGTCAAACTAATCAGCGGGATTGAGGCTTTCCTGTCGGATCCGAATAATAGTGCTAACGCTGTCCCGATAGTCAAAGACTTGAAGCGCTTCTTGAATCAGTTTAGCAACAAGGGCCTCTTCCAGCGCCAGTTAGCCATCTTTGAATCTGTCGTCCGTGACGTCAATGGTTTGAAGGAGCTTGCACTGGGGATGAAAGCCGACCTCAAGACAATCGTGCTCAACTTTTACTTTTATTTGTTCGGCATTGGTTTGGACCAGGTGGGATATACCAAAGAAGCTCTCTCCCTCGCGTGCATACTCTTGCACAACATCAAGGACGTCTATATGACCTTCAACTGTCTCGTGAGCCTCACGAACCAAAACTCCAAGCTCCCCTTGCTCAAGCACTTGCTTTTTACAGGCGACAAATCCATTGGCTCCGCGGATCCTCACTCAGAGCAGGAGACCATTAACACCAACGCCACCAAGACCTTTGTCAAACTCTTGAAGAACCAGGTCCCGGAACTCTACCACTTTTTCCGTTGCTTCTTGAACTTTCACACCTTTAACCACTTCAACAAACTCGCTAAATTGTCCCTCTGCAAGATCTTCAACGCTGCCCTGGTAATCCAGGACGAGAACCACCGCGTCTTTTTGGAACGATTCTTGGACATCGTCTTCTTGGACAAGAACAACAACTTGCTCGTGTACTTAGCTGTCTTGTTCTTGAAACAACACAAGAACGGGTTCGTCGTGGACCTAGCAAGGGATTTGAAGACTGGCAAGGAGAAAAGCGTTAACTTGAAGCTCTTTATACAGGAGATTAACAATAGTACGAACGAGCTTCTTTTCAAAAATGTCGATGTCGAAGGGTTCCTCAACGAGTTGAAGGTGGTGTTGTTGCAGGATATCAACAATAGTTTGTCGGTCGACGATATCTTCGAGTTCGAGCAGCTCGGCATTGAGGTGTGACAAGAAGGACTGCTCTCATGTCTTTCTCACTCCTTCAGGCCAAAACTAGATTTTTGTCACAAGTTTTTGTTATTAACGCATTCATTATTCAGTTCATGTTATCAATCATTATCCCATTTCACTTCTCAAAATGCCCCTTGTTATTAAAGGCCTATTTTTTTTTCTTTATTATTACTATTATGCTTTCTTTTAGTATCATCACTCATTAGACACTAATCATGTACACTAGGCAAGCAAGTCACCTTACAATCCCTTCCCGCATTTTACATTTTTTGCTTTGTTTTCTAGTTTTATTGAATGTTTTGTAATCTCTCTTTTCCTTGTTCATATATTGAATACGTATGATTTTGGGATTCTAGGCAGAATAAAGATTCGGCGCATTGCCGTCACTCACGTAGAGGGCCCGGTCTTCTCACCATGTGGGCATCTCCTGCTCTCGTCTATTTCCATCTTTGAGCCCGGCTAAGTTGTTAGCCGTTGTGAGGTGCAGCTCTGTAATATATAGACCACTTAGCTTATGTGATTGTTTTCGGTGGTGTATTGAGCATATCCGATGTATGGACGGCGCCAATAATAAATATGAAATGACAACAGCACGGCAGGGTGAATATATGTGGTGGAATTGACAGGGCTGGGCAGAGAGGGACTGTGAGTTGGCGAAAACAAAGGATTAGGTAATTATGTTTAGGGATGGCCACCGGTTTATTGTAATATCAGATATTTGTTATTTTTAAATAGAAACTCATACGATCAAAAACATATGAACCTTCCACTCTATTTCTAATTGGGATTTTAAGCTTTGAGTTATGTCTTTTTCGGTAGATGATTCAACGTCTGGAGTTTTGCCTTTGGCACAGTCTAATACAGATCCACCAAAAGCTTTCGTTTGAATGGTCTGGCGGAGCCATCAAGGTTCTGTACAGTACTCTCTGGATATTACGTACCGGAACCTTCCAACACCACAGTCCCCTATAATCTCTTACGGTTACTATCATCTCTCCCGAAATTCTGCTGGCTGAACCATGAGGAATGGGTGTGTGTGACAACTGAGTCCATTACGGCAATTTCTTTTGCGCTCTTGGCTGCCTGGATCTACTGGAAGCCCCAACTTAGATATATATAATTTCGGACAAACAGGTTTAGTTGCCGTTGTGGGTATTCAGCCTTTGCTTGCGTGATCTCTTGAGGTCAATCGTACTGCGACAGTTAAGAATGATGAAGAGCAGCGAACTGGACAGCACCACGAAAGCATACTCGATACTCAAGAAAGTTTACAAAAACTTTATCACTGCGAGAGAATTATAAGCAACACAGTAATAGTAATTTACACTCAAAAGTTAAACGTCAAAGTCAAGACATCAATATAATATAATACAGTTTTTTATAGTTTATCATATACCCCCTCTCGATTCCCAGACAGGCCAGACGTGAAATGCAAAACAATAGCAAAACAGCCAGTAATCAAAAATGCATAAACAAAAGCTCAGAAATGGGATAAAAACATTCTTTAGTAAGATCTATTGTCTGCAGTTACCGCTTTTTTCAGCCCCGCATCAAACTCTCTGCATGAACAAGACATAATTATCCTTGGTGCAAACAACGCTCGGCTTTTGGTTCTTGTATACCTTGGTATCGTCGTAGTAGCACCACCCTTTCTTAGCGCCCTTGTACACGTAGGCAGTGTAGTGGCCGCCGCGGATGTTGCCGAAATGGTTTATCACACCGTACACTTTGTAGTTGAACGGTGGCACTTGCCCTCTTATTTGAAGCTGACTTAAGCGGCGGCGCTCTTCTTCGCTGGAAATTGGAGTCCAATACTTTTCCAAAGCTAGCTCCTCGCTCACAGGGTACTTAATGAATGTTTCGAGCTTTTCCCAGCCAAAACCGGCTTTGAAGCGCTTGAAGTGGATAATAAGTACTTTCGGAAGCCTAGTAATTTTGAGCACCTTAGTGGACCTTTTTGGGACCTTGCATTTTGGACAGTGCCATTTGTTGTCGCCATCCAAAAGCTCCACTTTGGTGAATTCTTCAAAGCACTCATCAATAGTAACGCCATTCTTGTTCTTACCATTAGGGATAGGTAAACTCAAGGTTGAGAATGCCTGATATGTAGTTGACGTGTGGCCGCAGCTGAGACACTGCAAGCGACTTAGATATTGGCCCTGGAACAAGTCCACAATGGCACTAAAGTCCGTCTTCAAGTATCGTTCCCACTCTATAGTGGAGGCAATTCTGAATGGAAGTTTTTCTCTGCGTGCTTCGTCTTCTTCAGTCAAACTTTTCATTGGCGGGTGGCCGCCGCATTGGTTCAAATCTTCATGAAGACCGTCTAGTAAAAAGTTCATAAACTCTTGGCAATCTTGTTGTTGAAACCCTTTGAATTCGGAATTCAAAGAGCCACAAACGTTCTTAAACTTGGATGGAATAATGTATGAGCCATCGGTCTTAGACATGAGCTTCACGACTTCGTAGTAATTGTTTGCTAGTACCCCCTTGGAGCCCAATTTGCTGTTCACGTTGATGTAGCGCTTGAACGAGTTATTGAGAAATATCACAGTTAGCTGGGTAGTACCAACAAGACATTGGAGGACACAATTTATGTAGCACGAGTTCCCAAGATTGTACAAACCAGAAGTGAAATCCAAAGGTGTGGTAATAGGCTTAATTATATTATCCTTACTTTTGTTGTTGAATGAAGCATTAGACGAGTTGTTAATATTGTTGCCGCTGCCGTTGGCGGCACTTGCGTCGTTTGTTAATGACGGAGAAGATCCGTCTTGAAAATATGATTGCTGCAAAGATGAAGTATTAGGTGAGAATGCAGCACGTTCAGGTGGCTTGATTCCGTTATTGTTATTATATGTTAGAGGAATTTTAGACGGCAAACTAGGCGACGAAATGGAGGCTGACGGCGACTTGAGGAAATTGGAAAAGGATGAAGCAAATGAATTGCGTTTTTCTAACTGAGGGCTAGGAGCCGCGGTCGAGTCAGCCATGCTGGACCTACCATTAAAGCTGAGGCGGTTGCCATTATAGGCTGGTGGCTGCTGTTGGGGAAAGTATAGTTGTGACGACACGGAATTGTAGTTGGACGTGTCACCGTTACCATTGCTGCTAATACCGCCATCAGTAGTATTGTTGTTGTATGAAAAAGAAGTGCTGCTATTGAGTGAAGGGCTAGAGTAGGATAAAAAGTTCTGTAAATTTTTTGCATACGGCACACTTTCCACTTTGATTGTATTTCCAGTGGTCTGCGGAGAGCTACTGAAATGATCGTCAAAACTGCTTCCGGAGTTCTGGCTGACCAAGTCGTTGTTGTAGCCTGGCGTGGTTGAAGATATCGGGGTCTTTCTGAATGCAAGTGGTCTGGAAGGAAGAGATTCTGGTTCAACAAGGTTCTCAATCCTTGGCTTGGTTACATACAGAGAACCAAATTTGTGCTGCCAATTGTTGAAGCCGCCGTTTAAGATGAGAGGATTTCTTTTCAACGGCTTTTCCAAGCTCCGAGAGTTGATTGTTGACAATAGTTTCTTAAAGTATTTCGGCAAACTGTGGAATCCCAAGACAGAGTCCTCTGGTATCAGATAATCGTAGTCGTACAACACCACAAGCTCAAAAATATCCCTATGCTCAAACAAATGCTGCTCAAATTGAGGAGATATGAGTAGCGAGTCCTGCAATTCGCTCTCGGTAAAGTTTGATTGGATTGAGAACGGCTCAATGCAGAGAATGTTCTCAAAAAGAATGTGCGCTCTGTCAAACTCTTTTCTGTTTCTAATGTCTAATAACAACACAGACTTGGGAGCGTTCTGGATCAACTTGTTCAACTCACCGCCGCTGAGGAACCACCGGTTAGTGAACTTGTCGAAAAGCTTGGGATCAATGTTAGTGTCCACTTCAATATCTGCCATGCGTGCCGGCGACGGTGAGCGGGATCGATAGTGGAGATTCAGCGGTGACAAAAGGCTGTTACTGTTTGGTACTCTATCCGCTTTCAATAATCTTGCCTCTCTATTTTTCAGTGGCGCAGGCGCCACCCTATTACCATTGGCGGTACTGCTGGTATGCTTGCCCCCATTGATCTCCTTTGCTGGGGTCCATAGTCTTTCAAAGTGCCGTTCCAACTCATCCGGGTCCTCATCCTCTTTGACGGCCTTGCTGCCCCCGTTGACCACAATATTGTGTTTGGGTAACTCACTCTTGACCCTGGGGATCTGGGTCTGCTTGATCTGCGGCTGTGTTATCGGGCTTGGGCTCTTTGCCTTCGGCCTCGACCGGTGCTTGATGTGCTCCTTGATGAGGTCGATCTTCTTGTCCTGGAAGATTTTCTTCGTGACGCCGTCGTAGATCTCCTTCTTGATCCTGTTGGTGATGAACTGCGGATAGTTAGGCTTCTTCGGCACAATGTCGGAGAGAATGTACGTGGACACCATGAAGTTGACGTAGGCCTGTTCGTAGTCGATGCTGCCTTTGCTCGATGTGAGCTTGTTGTACTAGAATGTCGTGTTAATATGCTGCAAAACAGAAAATGTCTATCAATAGGGCTTGCGTCCTTATTTTAACCAATAAGACTATATATCCTTATCCAAATCACTTACTGTCTCGAGGTGGCTGATGGCATGGTCCAAACAGCCTATGATGGAGTCATCGCGGTGTTTGTTTGCAGCAGCTACAATATCCTCGTTGAGCTCCGCGAGGCTCCGGGCTCCTGATGGCGATGCTGGCACTGCTGACGGCATGGAGTCATCTACTTCTTTTCTGCTCTGCTGCTATGGTTGGTTGAGCTTGGAGTGATAGCGCTGTGAGAGAATGTGCTGTTCGTGGCAGACGGAGGCTTTAAGATATCGTGTGGCGTTGTTTTTCACAGGTCATTTTTTTTTTTTTGCCGCTGAAAGGAAAAAGAGGCCGAGCGCCGCCTGTCAGTTTGGCAGCTGAGAAAGAGACAGATAGAAAAAGCAATGTCTGGGAGCCACAGAGAAGATACACAAATACATTCTTTTGGAGGATAGTGCTGCTTGGATGTGTTTGTTGTGGGGAGGTGCCATATAGCAACTGACTGCCTTTAACTAACAATTTCACCTGAGTAGAGGCATCGCTCCACCTGGGAACTCACGTTTCCCGTGAGACGAATGATTCGAACCAGGAAGGAAAGAGAAGGAACCGTTAGAAGACAACTGCCAGCCAAAGCAATGGTGAAAATGGGCTTTACGCAAGTGCTTCGCTATCCGAGAACCGGACACGGTCCAGCCAGTTAGCCCGCAAACCTCTCAGTCCCTTGAGGTGTCCCGCTGGCGCACTGACCTTTTCTACTGCGGGACAGGCAACATTGCAAAAACCTCATTGACCAGCACCCGATAAGGCATCTTTCTTCCTTTCTTTCTTTCTGCAATGCCTGTCGCAACGTCCTTCCAGGAAGACATAATTGCTCGGAGGCTGCTCGTTGCCGGGATCATGATGGTCTTTATCCTTGCACTGCGTATACCTGATCCATGATAGGGTCCACCTGTATGCAAGCACCTGTTCCCTGGCATTTCAGCTCGCTTGCTCGACCTTAGAGAGGACTTCTTACGCTGGTGCTAGAAAACGTAGAGAAACGTAGCGAAGCAGAAAGAAACACAACGAAACAAAAGTTTCTGCTTTGTTACGTAAACTGGACAAAAAGCACGTCTTTATGATCACATGGAATTAATGTTATTCAGGGTTGCAGAGCTGGATGCACGGCCTATCAAAGTAAATAGAACGAAAAAGCTAGGATGTATGGAGAAAGTATATGCATGAAAACATTATTAACGCTGGAAGTGACACGTTCTGGGAGAATATCACGACAGAGAAGCAGAACAGGAGGAATTAAAAGGATCTAACAGTATTAAAATAGGGAAAAGGGGTCAAAAAAGAAGAAAAAGCAGTGGAAGAAGCATTATTAACAACAGGTTGGCAAAAACTTGGGAGAGAGCCTAACTAGAAAAAAAGAAAAATAAAAAGAAAAAAGAATCCAGAAATGTGAAGTCGCATGGTTGTAGGGCTTCTAGCTAAACTCATCCAAGGTGGCGTTCGGCTTATCCGTGTAGGGCTCCTTGTCGTACTGACCGCGGGCGTACTTGAAGTAGAGCTTGTCGCCGATAAAGTCAAACTCCCGCAACACCTTGTCCAAGTCGCTCTTGGTCAAGGCAGCAGAGACACAGATCCGTAATCTGGAGCTGATGATCGGAGTGGCAGGGTAGCCGACGATGACCACGGCGATGCCGCGCTTGTACAAGGCCCTGGCAACAGCCGGCAACTTGTTTGGCACGTACAAGAGCACAGGGATCACTGGAGAGTCTTCCATGCCGTAGGCGATGAAGCCCAACTTGCGCAAGCCGGCACGCAAGTATCTAGAGTTGAAGGCAATGCGCTGGATGCGCTCCTTGCCCTCGCCTGGATTGAGCTCGCCCATGATGATGCGCAACGAGGAGTATATCTGAGCGCAAACGACAGGAGGGATGCTCTCGGCGTAGTAGTCGGTGGGGATGGAGATGCGGAAGCGGTCGATGATGCTCTGATCGGCGGCGACGTAGCCGCCGGCGGCGCCAAAGGACTTAGTCAAGGTGCCCATGAGGATGTCGATCTTGGCGGGGTCAATGTTGAAGTAGTCGCACACGCCTCTGCCGTTGGGGCCCATGGCGCCGATGGAGTGAGCCTCATCGACATACAAGTAGAAGCCATACTTGTCCTTGAGCTCGACAATCTGGGGCAAAGCGCACATGGTGCCCTCCATGGAGTACAAGCCCTCGACGCAGACCAAGATCTTCTTCCAGGGCTTGCGGGTGCGAGGCTGGCCCTGGGCAATGTGGTTGCGGATGACCTTTTCGAGGTTCTTGATGTCATTGTGGCGGAAGATCTTGATGGTGACGCCGGAGATTCTGAGGCCGGTTCTAATGGAGGAGTGGTTCAACTCATCGGAGATGACGAGACACTCGGAGTCCAAGAAGGAGGTGAAAAAGTTGGCGTTGGTGGCGAAGCCCTGGGAGAAGAGCATGGCATCGTCCTTGCCGACAAACCGGGCAATCAACTTTTCCAACTTGGCGTGCAAGGAGGTGCTGCCGATCTGGGCACGGGGGCCGTGGCCGCTGGTGCCGTACTCGTCAAGAACAGCGAGGGAGTGATCGGTGCAGATACCCACGGACTGCGCAAAGCCAAGGTAGTTGTAGGAGGACAAGTTCAAGCAGTGCGTGACGCTACCAGTGTACTTGAGGGTCTCATTGTAGTCGTCAGAGTATCTGTCATAGCAGGTGATGTATCTTCCCGGCACACCGGTGGTCGGGATCGAGAAGTTGTCGTCGATCTTCTTCTTCAACCGGCGGACGTAGAACGACTCGAGACGCGAGTAGTAAGGGGCATAGCCATCCTTCTCAATCACGTCATCGAACTGCTCCTTAGAGAGATACATGCCGAAGAAATCCTTCAAGTTGCCGACCACGATCAAGATGAGATAGTTCAAGTAGGTGAGAAGGATCGTGAAGTACGACGGTTCCTCGAGCTTCTCGACCTTGTAGGGCGTGTTGGCCGGGTGCTGCGAGACATACAAGAACTCGGGGGATTCCAAGGAGCCAAACTCCTTCTCGCGCTGCTCCTCTTTGCTGAGGTCCTTGTTAGGGTCATACTTTGGGAGCTTGACCGAGAGGGTCTGAGGCTTGGCTGAGATCATGGTAGTGGATGCGAAAAATACTGGAAGGGCTTTTCAAGATGCTTCTGTGCCGCGTGTGTTCTGGCTGGTGGCAACCGCGTATCTAAAATCCTGATGTTGTAGTATCGTGGGTATGATGAGATGTTGTTGATTTTTCAGCGGCGATTTAGAGTGACCTGGACACCACGGCAGACGGATAGCGAGCGAGGGAGAGAAAGGAAGAGAGAGAGAAAGAGAGAAAGAAAGAAAGAGAGAGAAAGAGAGAAAGAAAGAGAGAGAAAGAGAGAGAGAGGAAGAGAGAGAAAGAGAAAGTAGTCTCAGGCATAGGACAGCACGAAAAAGGGCGAGGTGAGGTTTTAAAGTAGCTGGTTATCTGTGTGTGTATTTCTACAGTTGGCAAAAGTTTTTCCCTGTCGTCGCTTCCCTGTCGCGCCGGAAATTCAACGGCCGCCATCCCTGCTGTTGCCGGCTCCAACAATCGAGGGACACCGCATTGTCCCACCTTTTTCTGAAGAGCACTCTGGGACACAGGTCCAGCGTACATAGGCCAGTCTCAAGCCAGCTCCAGCCCAAACACAGGCCAGCAAGAGCTTTTCCGAGGCCAGGGCGTTACTTCCCAGCCAGGCACAGACGGTACAATCCGTGCGGATCCGCGCGGATTCGCGCGGTGCCGGCTCCGTCCCGGAGCCGGCACGGATACCCGCACCAGCTCTTTCCAGCATCGAATCTCCAAAGACTTTTGGGACGTAATGCTATCCACAACGTTCTACAGTAGCCATTCGCACAGCCATAGACCCCTAGTTGGTGAATCAAACGCTCAGCAGATACAGAGCCTCCGTTGCTAGTCTTTCGCTGCTGTTTCCCCGGCTATCTTCCCAATCCCTGCGTGCACGCTTGCATTCGCTTCTTCTGCTATTAGTCACCGTTCAAAGAGCGTTCGGTACCTGCTATCTAGTATCCAGTGCCTAGTATCCAGTGCCTGGTGACCGGCACCGAGCGAGCCATCCCATCATGAGCAAGCCCCAAACCCTCGTGCGGATTAGGGACGCCCTCTTCCGCTCCCTCGACTCCGTGTCCGCTTTCTCCAAGGGCAAACCTCCCGCCCACGTCTTCCAGCGCCCTGTCCGCAGCCTCGACATCCACGCCCACGAGAAGTGGGCCGTCGTTGGGGCCCAGAAGACTACCTTTCTCCAGTGCCTCCGCGGCGAATACTTGCCGGACCCGCCCCTCGCTCTCACATACCCATTTCTTGCGGGTTCGCCGCACCGATGGGCGTCCTCCGCCATCCAGTTTCTCAACTTCAACAAGCGCTCCTTGCCCAAGCAGCACATCAGCGCCCGCTATGAGTTCTTCAAGGAGGACCTCGACGAGACCGTCCACCAGTTCGTCACCGGGCAGATCACGAACGTAAACAACCAGCCCGTGGACTCGCGCTTGGTTGCTGCGGTGCTCGACATGTTCCACTTGACGCACTTGAAGGACAGCTGGTTGATGGGCCTCAGCAATGGTCAGCTCCGGAGAGCCCGCTTCGCACAGGCCCTTGTCAAGGAGCCCGAGTTGTTGCTTGTGGACGACCCGTTCTTGGGGTTGGACCCGGAGGCCACCAGGATGATTTCCGGGGTGCTAGGCAGACTAGGACATGCTGGCATTGGAGGCACCAGCGACGCCTCCTTCAAGGGACCGTATGTCATTGTCGGCTTGCGGGTCCAGGACGAGGTCCCTGAGTGGGTTACCCACGTCGCCATTGTCAACGACGCCGAGACCGGCGTCTGGAAGCACGGCCCCAAGGAAACTCTTCTCGCAGACATTGAGCACTTGAGGTCCCAAGAGGAGCAGCTCGGCGTGCAGGACTATAAGCACGTCTCCGGCTCTGTTGTCCGCGCCCTCTGGAGGGGCTCCCAGTCCACTGTCGCCGCCAAGCGGAGCACCTCGCACATCAGGTTCGACAACATCTCCATCGCGTACCGCGGCAAGGACATCATCAGGGGCTTTACGCTCGACATCAAGTTTGGCGAAAAGTGGCACATCCGCGGCAACAATGGCACCGGCAAGACCACCCTCCTCAGCCTTGTCATGGCAGACCATCCGCAGTCCTGGAACAGCCGCGTCATCATCGACGGCACGCCGCGCAAGACGGGCCGCCAGAGCTACTTTGACATCAACGCCACCATCGGCTTCAGCTCCCCGGAGCTCCACGCGATTTTTCCGGCCAGCTTGACGGTGCGCCAGGCGCTCCTCACCGCTTTCAACGGCGGCGGCGGCAGCAGCTTCATTGTGCCGAAAGAGAACAGCCTCACCAAGGCACAGCTAGCCACGACCGACCTTTTGCTTGACAAGTTCAACTTGCAGGGGATGGCAGGCATCCGCTTCGGGAACGCCAGCATCAGCGACCAAAAGCTCGTCTTGTTCGTGCGGGCGATCGCGAAGGCGCCAGAGATCTTGATCTTGGACGAGGCCTTCAGCTGCATGGACGAAGAGTTGATCGTCTTATGTCGCAGCGTGTTACGGGAGTGGCCTGGCACGGTGTTGAGCATTGCGCACTTGAAGAATGAGACCCCGGACTGCGATAAGTTTGTCAGGTTGATTGGGCCGGGCGAGTACGAGATTGGCGATGTGGAGGAAGAGCACTAGCGCTTCTGGGCGCCTGGAGCTATATAGTCATAAATACCCAGTAAAAAACGCTTTCTTGCTTGCTATTTTGTAGTCCAGAGTAGCTAGAGGTTTACAGCTGCAATGTTGAGCACCAGCCCCGCGCTCGCAACCGCCCCAATTTTTCAAAAAACGCATCGCAGAGAAACGCCGGAGACGTTCCTGCCCAAGCACAGCATCAACTACAAAAGGCGTCAACTACAAAAGGGCTGCGAAGGTGCCAGAGACACGTCCAAGGAAGTTTGAGAGGATCACGGGGCCACTACCAGGTATCGGCAACTACAATCAGCAAGGACTAGCTCACCGTCACTCAACGCTCACAGCGGGATCCAAGATCCGAAAACAGTTACCACCGACTGAAAAGAGAAACGGCAGCTATCACAGCGGCAGCCAGAACAAGCAACAAGAAAGAATGTCATTCTTCTTGAATAACAGCATTGAGTCGCAGCAGGAGGTGGACGAGGAGAAGATTAAGATGGCGGAGATCCAGCTCGCGGCCCAGTCACAGACGTACACAAAGTGAGTATGGCCAACAAAGAAAAGAATGAGGAACAGGAAGAAATCCCACCTACTAACGTGTCTAGCCTCCTAAACAACTGCCGGTCTAAATGCATACCGCACGAGTACGGCGAGAACGAGCTCAATAAGGGCGAGACTGTCTGCGTGGACAGATGCGTCAGCAAGTTTTTCAAGGTGAATCTCATGATCGGACAGGTGAGTAGCTGTTGTTTTGTTAGAACGCTCGAATGCGGCCACATCCGGAGACCAAGAATACTAACAGTTCACATAGTACGTGCAACAGCACAAGTACGCCAACCCGGCGAACCTTCCGGCGTACCAGGACCTCCCTCTCAAGCCCTACGAACAGTAAGCGGCTTTCCGTTCTGCTCCTTGATCCGTTTTTGTTTCCGAACTTTTTTCCTTTCTGTTTTTATCTGTTAATAGAGTATCTGTGTCATGAACTGCCAGCGCGATGTCACCTGCTATGTAGGTTATAGCAATATAGATGCGGATAGCATCTCAGCACCCTGGAGAACACCCTCTGCCTTTGATTGGAGAACATCCTCTGCCATCCAACCTTAACTCGAGGCGTCAGTTTCTATAGAACAGCTTACCCGGCAATCAACAGCTTTCAATACCCAGGTAATGGGGTATCAGGTGAGTGCTTCTCTGACCCACTGATACCCGGATAAAATGTGTCTCACCTGACAAGTGAGGTGGCCCCGGGTAACGGGGCCACCCGGCGATGCGCGCTGCGCCCAGCAAAAGCTCCTCCGTAGCAAAAGCGCCATAGAGGGTTTTGCGCCTATATATTTTGCTACTGTATATTTTCCCTCTGTTACTCTTACAGTGCTCCCCTTAGTAAAGCACACACCACATTCCCCCAGGAAAAAATGTATGTATGGACGGCGCCCGCGTTTCGCGCGTGCGTCGCTGGCTAACATCAACGTCGATTGCACCCAACAACAGCACCCGCACCCACACACACTCACCACACATCCCAGCCCTTTTTGTTTCTGGCAGATTTTTTGTTGTTCCTGTTTGCTTCGGCTGCTTGTCGTTTTGTCTTTATGGCTGCACTGGGTTTCCCGCGAGCTGCGACAGGCGATCCCGCGCTGCCCTTGTTTCGGCCTCGGCCGCCAGACCCTGCGCCGGCCGCCAGGCCCACACCCGCGCCACCACGGTGCTATTGGGCACTGCGGATGGCCGTTCTTAGGTCTGCTACAGTCCATGAGCAGTTCTCCTGGCGGAGGGTTGCTCGCGGGGCTCGCCTTGGGCGCCAGCCGGCGGAATCGCGGCAGACCTGGAAAAATCCTAAGCGGTGCGCGCTGTGGGGTGTGCGCACCCGGCGCTTCTTTGCGCGGGCGCATTTCTCAGCACGCCCCGCGCAGCCTTCAGAACCGCTGTTGTTGTTGTTTTTCGTCTGGGTGCGCGCGTGGGCCGCTAACCGCCAGCAAATATAAGGGCGGGCGTTTTCCCTGCTTCTATGCTGGCGGTGTACCTTTTTTCTTTTTGCCTGGAAAAGCTCTCCTTTTGCTTCTCTCTTTTTCCCTCGCCACCAGCGTTCTTGTATATTAACAGTTGTACATTAGTATTATTATCATCTACCACAATGGCTGCCGGTGAACCAACCAGAAGACGTACCAAGGGCAACAGAAAGAAGAAGGGTACGTATAACACGCTGTGTAATTTTTTGTTTTTTTGTTTTTCGCGACGCGTCGCCATATTGCGAGTGGTACTATTAGCACTACTATTAGCATCTCTATTACTAGTGATACTATCGCTAGCGCTACTATTGCTAGTACTACATTGATTATTTGTTTTCCTTTGTTTTTCTTTGTTTTGTTTTTCTTTTGCCTTCCTACTAACACACACGCAGACCCAAACGCTCCAAAGAGATCCTTGTCCGCCTACATGTTCTTTGCCAACGAAAACAGAGACATTATCAGAGCCGAGAACCCAAACGCCGGCTTTGGTGACGTCGGCAAGTTGTTGGGCGACAAGTGGAAGTCCCTCGGCGCCGAGGAGAGAGTCCCATACGAGTCCAAGGCTGCCGCCGACAAGAAGAGATACGAGCAGGAGAAGGCTGCCTACCAAGAAAAGTTGAGCAGCGAGCAGGCATGAGCTCACTTCCTTTTTTTTGTTTTTTTTTGTGTTGGGAAAGCAGTTGACTAGTATGGGTTTTCTTCAATGTTATTATGTATTTCTATTGTTTATTATTTTTATGTGGTCTGCGATCTCTTTTCTTTTTAGTTTCTGATGATATATATTGTGTTTGGTTTCAAAGCGTGTATTACGAAGCGTTTGTTGTAATATCAAATTTACAGTTAATTCTATTCCAGCGAGTAGTGTTGCAACAGCCCGCACTTGCCAATGGATCGTGTTTGCCGCTGAGTTGCCAGCGTCTGTTCAGGCAACCTTCGTCATGGTTTATAATGGCCTGTTGTGTATGATTAGACGCCGTCTGCTCGCACGACCAGCGCTCGTGGCCAGTGGCAACACAATGCTGGTCTTGGTTGTGAGTGTCCACGTGGAGCTTCCTGGTGATGCCGGGAAACCCCATAATGTGTCCAACGCTCATTGGCCGCAAGTCCCGCTTACGCATCCCTCCGCCGGGTGGCCGTCCGCTCCCTTTTTGCGCTGCGGGAAAAATTTCAGAAATCGACGAATTTTTGCCAGGCGCCCAGGGAAAATCAAGAAGAAAAAGTCAACGAAACTCACTACCGGACTGCCAGCCTGTACCCTGTTCACTTGCACAAATCCATTTCCTCTTTTGCATCATTAAACTTTTGCACACAACCTTCGCAAGCCCAGAAAGAAAAGAACAAATTTTCCCCACACCTTTGCACACACTCTCCCCTGCTGTTACCATACATCTCGCGGACGTTTGCATTGATCATTCTACGAAAGAAAAAAGCCCTTTAAAAATAAACAGACGAGACCACTCTCCTCTCTTTTTCTTTTTGCTTGTTCCCCCTGCACCAATCCATCTCAATTGTTGGTTCTGAGTGTATAGCATACTGCATTTAGCCCTCCAATCCCCCACCACCGCCACACACACACAATACGCCAATAATGACGGATCACATAGCCACAACACCAAGATCTGCCCCAAGACCAAAGAGAGGCGGCTTCAGAAATCACTCCAAGAAGTTTGGCGCCTCCAAGCTCTCTGCCGAACAGCAGGGCAAGCTCAATACTTTGAACGAATTGTTTCCGGATTGGTCCAACGATGACTTGGTTGACGCCTTGGAGGACAATGCATACGACGCTGAGGCCGTCGCCTTAAAAATCATGGACGGCTCCCTTTCCAAGTGGGACGAGGTCAAAAAGCCTTCTGCCGCCAAGAAGCAGCACTCCAGAGACGACCACGAGTTTGTGAGCGGTTCCAGTAGCAGCAGCAAGCACGACTCCGCCATAAGAGAACACCACCGCGGCCCTAGAGATGGCGCTTCACGCGGCAGCGCCAAAGCTGACGGCAAACCGTTCAACAAGTCCAAGACGTTCAACAATAAAGACAAGAAGCTTCCTAGCAAACAGCAGCAGCAGCAGCAACAGCAACAGCAATCGCAGCAACAGCAAAAGCCAGCCGGCGCAGCCGCTGTCAGCTCCCTGGAAGCCTCTTCATCCCCAAGCACTGCCCCCACCAATAACAATAACAGTACCGTCATACCAGCCCCTGTCAAGTCATCCTGGGCCTCTAAGTTGTCCAGCTCGTTGAAGCCGGAGCCAAGCGCCAAATCTAAATCCGCAGCACCACAAAAACAGGCGCCACCAGCACCAGCCACATCTCAAGAAGATGCCAAGGACGCTGTGTCTGAAGAACCAGCCAAGCCAGAATCCGAAGCACAAGCCGAACAAGTGCCACAAGAAGAACAGAAACCACAACAGCAAGAACAACAGCCACAACAGCAAGAACAACAGCCGCTTGAGAAAACACCACGAGCTCCAGCCCAAATAAAAGCCGCCAAACCAGCCCCTGCACCTGCTCCAAAGGAGCAAAAGGCTACCTGGGCCTCTATTGCCGCCGCCAAGAAGGAAGCCAAGAAACCAAAGGCCACTGAAAAGCCAAAGAAAGAAGAAGAACCAGCCGCTGCCGCTGCTGAAGAACCAAAGGAGGAAGAAGAATCTGTTTCTGCCGCTGCCGCTGCCGCTGAAGAGCCAGCTACTGCTGAAGAACCAGCCGCTGCTGAAGAACCAGCCACTGCTGAAGAACCAAAACCATCCCAAAGCGTTCCTATTGATCAGTTGATTAACGAAAAAGTTAAAGAGTCTGCTGAAGCTTCCCCTGAGGTCCCGGCTGCTGCCACTGCCCCTGAACCAGTCGTTGTTCCGGTCGTTGAAGAAGAAACTACCACCACCACTACCACCATTCCAGCTCCAGCTGAGCAACAAGTTGAACAAGTCCAGCCTGAAGCTGCTCAGCAAGAGCCAGTCGTCCAGTCCACCGAGCGTGTCCGTTTCCCACGTAGATTAAATCAAGACGCCCCAGTTGTCTTGCCAAACGTTGCTTCGCAAATTGGTAATATTGGTATCTCTTTTGGTTCCTTGGCTTTAAATGACCAACAACAACAGTCCCAAGCTACTGCTGCTTCCCCATCCCAGCAGTCTCAACAGCAAGCTCAGCAACAAGCTCAGCAACAAGCTCAGCAACAAGCTGTCCAAGCTCAACCACAAGCTGCCCAACAGCAGCCATCTAAGCAGCAACAGCAACAGCAACAGCAACAACAACACCGTCAACAACAATACCAACCACGTCAACAGTACAACCAGTACTACCAACAACAGCAGCAACAACAGCAGCAGCAAGCCCAACAACAGCAGCAACAACAGCAAGCTGCTCCTCCGCAGCTCGGCCAAAACCAAGGTCAACCACAATCTCGTCAACAGTATAGCCAGTACTACCAACAACCTGGCCAAGCTCAACAGTACCAGGACCCACAACAAAAGTCCCATTACGACTACTATAATGCCTACCAAAGCCATGTTCCAAGCTATAACTACCAGGGCGCAGACTATGGCTATGACCGCTCCCCTTTTAATACTTACCAACAACAGTTGAACAGTGCTGCCCAAAATGCTTCCCCATTGGTCAGCAACAACGCTGCTCTTAGAGGTGCTAACAGCTACGACCAACAGCAACAGCAACAACAGCCAACCCAAGCCCAACAGTCCCAATACGGCACTCCATCTCTTCCTAGCGTTGCTCCAATCCCAGTTCCAGGCGACGCTTCTACCGGTGTGCCACCGCTTGGCTCCACCGTTGGCGTCCCGGGCACCCAAGCCTCTGCCAATGGCGCTGCTACTCCTGCTGCCGGTGCTGCTGCTGCTGCTGGTGCTCCAGGCGCTGCCACCGGCTATGCTGGGCAGCCTTTCTTTGGTTTCCCATACATGTACTACCAGTACCAGGGCTACTATCAGCAACCACAGCCAAACTTTTCCCACTTCCCACAGCACAACCAGCCACAACCAAAGGCTTTTGTGAACCAGTACTACCAGCAAAATCAGCAACAGAACCAGCAACAGTCCCAGGACCTCAACCAACAAGCTGGCTCCCAAATTGACGCCAGCGGTGCTGCCTCATCTCAGACTGCCGGTGCCTCTGCTGCAGCTGGCACCCCAGGCCAACAAGGCGCCCCAGGTGTCCAGCCAAATGCTGCTGGCAACATTGCCCCAGGTGCTCAGCCATACTACGCTCACCACCAGCAGGCCCAGGTTCCATACGGTGGCTACAATGCTTACCCAACTGATTACTCCAGACAGTCCAGTAACACCTGGTACTGAGTGTAGGACGTTGCGTGAGATGCGACTTGTTGTACCTACCCGGGAAGTATGTTTTGTTGTTGCTTGGATTGGTCCCTTGTTTTTCTGGCTGATGAGTACCATCCAATGGCGAGCTTTGAATGTTCTTATTTCGGCTGGCTGATGCTGAGTATTTTGTGGTACTGCAATATGGTGCATTGCAGCTGGATTATGGCTTCTCGCGTTACCAGTTTTGAATGAGATTGTTTGAAAGTGCTCCCAACAGGTGGGTTTTCTTTTTAGCGAGCAAAGAAAAAAACAAGCCGCTCTTGTCCCAACGAATGGAATTTTTTTTCAGCGGGTTTATTATTACCATCTGCTAGAGTTACGATATTTTTATTTTTGACCATCTTCTTTTTTTTCTTTTTTTAATAACTGCTTACATATTATGTGGATACTTTTTTGTTTCTACCTGTTTTCTCCCCACTATTTGTTGATTAGTATTTTGCCAGTGTGTATAATTTGCCGGGGGCTGGGTCTATGCATCGTGCCCAGGCCCGATAAACTGCTATTTGTATTTTATTGCTTGTTGTAGCTAATATTGCGAGTAGACTCATTCAATCGAACACCCGGTGTTTTTGAATATTTGGTCCTGTCCTCTTAGCATATACCAACGGATTCCTATCATGTGACATGTATCATATGGCACACGCGTTCTCTATGCGTAATCTTACGTATTCCTGCCTCTATCTGCGCCGTCTCCCTGTGACTGATTTGCACGGGAACAACGTCCGCGAGAGGAATTTGTGAGTAATGCTGTGCTGAGTCATTTTGGCTGGCCTGGGGATGCCAAACACACGCCAGTAGGAGCGTTGGACTGTACTCGTATATATACTCTAAGGCTCCGGTGTTTCGCCTGACAAGAGCATTCTCCCGAGACTTTTCAACGACCATTTGGGGACCCCAGAAAACAGTGCACTTGCGATTGCGGTTATTTTTCAGCAGCCAATCCCTTGACAGTAGTGTTTTTGACGGTTAGTTTTGACGCCTTTGCCATGCTCAGATCCAGATTGAGAGTCGCCAGCAAGAGATTGCCGGACGTGCTCGCCAGAGCAGCAGGAGGCTCTGCCGGCCCCTTCGGCTCCACCATTGCCGTGAGAGCTCTTTCCCGCAGCAACAACAGTAGCAGCAGAAAGAGCAGCAGCACCAAAAGCGCTCCTTCGACGGTGTCTAGTGCCCACCCAATGGCCCGCGCCTACTCCACCAGATCCACAGTGATCCAGCTCTTGAACAACATTGGCTCGAAGCGTGAGGTTGAGCAGTACTTGAAGTTTTTCACGTCAGTGTCGTCGCAGCAGTTTGCCGTCATCAAGGTCGGTGGCGCCATCATCACCCAGCAGCTCAACGAGCTCGCGTCATGCTTGGCCTTCTTGTACCACATTGGCCTCTATCCTATTGTGCTCCACGGCACGGGCCCGCAGATCAACCAGATCCTCGAGGCGGAGGGCATCGAGCCGGACTATATCAACGGCATCCGTGTCACCGACGAGAAGACCATGGCCGTTGTCAGACGCTGCTTCCTCCAGCAGAACCTCAAGTTGGTGTCGGCGTTGGAAAAGTTGGGGGTCCGCGCGCGCCCAATCACTTCGGGTGTGTTCAACGCTAGCTTCCTCGACAAGGAAAGTTACAAGCTCGTGGGCAAGGTCGAATCTGTGAACAGCACGCCGATCGAGGCCTCCATTAATGCCGGGGCATTGCCGATCTTGACCTCGTTGGCGGAGACACCGCTGGGCCAGATCTTGAACGTGAACGCCGACGTGGCCGCCAGTGAGTTGGCACGGGTATTCGAGCCGTTGAAGATTGTGTACTTGAGTGAAAAGGGCGGCATCACGAACCCGGACACAGGTAACGTCATCTCGGTGATCAACTTGGACCAGGAGTACGCGGACTTGCTCAAGGAGCCGTGGGTCAAGTATGGCACCAAGTTGAAGATCACCCAGATCAAGGAGTTATTGGACTACTTGCCACGCTCGTCCTCGGTGGCCATCATCGACGTCAACGACTTGCAACGGGAGTTGTTCACCGATTCCGGCGCCGGCACCTTGATCAGAAGAGGGTACAAGTTGCTCACGTCGGAGAACTCCCTCGAGACGTTCCAAAGCAAGAGCGATGTGTTGCGTGAGGTCTTGTCCAAGAGCGAGGAATTCCAGACGGGCGCCAATAGCGTGTCCAACTACTTGAAGAGGTTGCAGTCAACCTCCTACAAGGTCTATGGCGACGAGCCGTTGGAGGTGTTGGCAATCGTCACCGACAAGGAGAGCGACGTACCGGTGTTGGACAAGTTTCAGGGCAGCCAGAACGGCTGGTTGAACAACGTCACCGACAACATCTTCAGCGCCATCAGGGAGGACTTCCGCGCCTTGCAGTGGATTATCAGTGAGGACGACCCAAACTCTGCCTGGCACTTTGCCAGATCTGACGGCTCGTATCACAGGGACGGTTATATTTTGTTCTGGTACGGCGTCGACGACGTCGGCAAGGTCAGTAAGATGATCGAGGAGTTCTCTGCAAAGGTGAACCACTTGAACGTGGACAATGCGTTGAGAGTGGGCTCCACGCTTGGTGAATCCGCATTCAAGAATGTTATTCAGAAGAGGGCCTTTTGTACTTTTAGCTCGACCAGATCTCATTTCAGCTCAGCCAGATCACCATTTGGATCCTCCTTCCGGCCATTCTCTAGAGGCTACGCAACCGAGTCCAACCCTAACCCTCCGTTGAGAAGAGGCAGCAACGACAAAAAGTCTAAGGTCGCAATTATCGGCGCCCGGGGCTACACCGGCCAGAACTTGATCTCGATGATTGACGAACATCCATACTTGGAGCTCACCCACGTCTCATCCCGCGAGCTTCAGGGCAAGCCGCTCAAGGGCTACTCCAAGGCGCCCCTCACCTACGATAACTTGCAGATCGAGGACATCAAGCAGTTGGAAGAGAACAACGAGGTCGACGTGTGGGTGATGGCTTTGCCAAACGGCGTGTGCAAGCCGTTTGTTCAGGCCATTGAAGACGCGGAGTCCAGCAAGCACTCCAAGATCATTGACTTGTCTGCGGACTACCGTTTCGACACCACCGGCGAGTGGACCTATGGCCTCCCTGAGCTCGGCATCAGAACCAAGATTGCCGGCGCCCGCAAAATCTCGAACCCGGGCTGCTACGCGACCGCGGCCCAGGTGGCAATTGCGCCTCTCTTGGACTACGTTAACGGCACGCCAGCCATCTTTGGCGTCTCGGGCTACTCAGGCGCCGGCACTAAGCCTTCCCCAAAGAACGACGTCCGCATCCTCAACGAAAACTTGATCCCATACTCGTTGACGGACCACATCCATGAGCGCGAGATCTCGCGCCACTTAGGCCAGGAGGTGGCCTTCACACCACACGTGGCGCAGTGGTTCCAGGGCATCACCCACACCATCCTGATCCCGATCAAGACGAACAGCTTGTCGTCGCGTGACATCCGCAACTTGTTCCAAGAGCGCTATCAGGGCGAGCAGTTGGTGCACATCAGCGGCGAGGCGCCGTTGGTGAAGGACATCAGCGGCAAGCACGGGGTCGTCGTGGGCGGGTTCGCAGTCAACAGCAAGGCAAACCGCGTGGTGATCGTTGCCACCATCGACAACTTGTTGAAGGGTGCAGCCACCCAGTGCCTCCAGAACATTAACTTGGTGTGCAAGTACGGTGAGTACGAGGGCATTCCAGATGACTTGGTGATCCGGGGTTAGAAGTCTGTCCTTGGCTTGATTTTGGTTGGCACACTCTACATAAACAATGCACAGTAGAATTTTTTATTTAACCTCCCTGTTGTAATCGGTAATAGCAGGGCATCACACTGGGCGATGTAACTTTGCAACTAAGGTTTTCTATTATGGGGCCCATAGTCTGACCACGTAATCTGACCCTGTAGTTTGACTCTGTAGGTCGACCCCCTGTAGTAATCCTCACCCGCTAAGCAGCTGCCAATCCCCATTATTTGGCATCTCGCATTAAGGCACACCGAGGAGGCAGCTCTAACAGACAATCTGAGCTCACAAACAACAGACATGTTTGAGAAAGACTCACTGTGAAGAGACCGCACGCAACGGAAAAACCAAAACGGGGTCGTCGAAGCAAAAAGATCGCTGAATAATGATCCGCGATTCACAGGACTTATGTATTTGTATGTCCAGTTTCCCTCCTCTCCAGTAGCTGATTGATTCATTCTGTTCCGCCAACAAGCCATCAAACAGCAGCCATGTTCACAGGAATAGTGGAGCATATCGGAAGTGAGTAGCAAGACAGACAATTTTCCCAGTCGCCTTTCCAGTCCCTACTAACCTCCTCCAGTCATCAAGAGCATCACCGAAGGCGATGGCAACACCCTTTTCACCATCGCCGATGCCTCCCCAATCTTGGGCGATTGCCATATCGGCGACTCCATCGCCGTCAATGGCGTCTGCCTCACCGTTGTCTCCTTCACGAGTAACGAGTTCGCCGTCGGCGTCAGCGCCGAAACCTTCCGCCGCACCAACTTGGGTAGCTTCCGCGTCGGTTCCAAGGTCAACTTGGAAAGAGCCATGAGCCCCTCCGGCGACGTTCGTTTCGGAGGCCACTACGTCCAAGGCCACGTCGACGGCGTCGCCGTGGTCTCCGATGTCCGCAAGGACGACGACGGCTCGCTCCTCTTCACGTTCCAATTCCAGGACAGCCCGCAGTTGATCAACTATGTCGTCGAGAAGGGCTTCATCTGCATCGACGGCACCTCGTTGACGGTAACGAAGGTGGACGAGGCCGCCGCGTCCTTTAGCATCATGATGGTGGTGCACACCCAAAAGCACGTCGTCTTACCGCAGAAGAAGATCGGCGATGCTGTCAACATCGAGGTCGACGTTTCCGCCAAGGTCATCGAGAAACAGGTTTCGTTGCAGTTGGAGGGCCAATTTGCCAACAAAAACTCGCCGTTGGTTAAGTTGATTGAAAAGTTGGTGGCTAAAAAGGTCCAGGAGTTGAAGTAGACGGCGTATTGGACGGTGATTGATTTATGAGTATATACTGGAATCTTTGGCAAGTGAAATGAGCATGTGCGAAAGATTTTGTCAAGCTTATTCACCTTGTACTTAGTCTACGTTAGAATCAGGATTTACGCATCATAGCTTGCCTCACTCGGCTTTATATCTTACTCAGCTTTTACAATTTGCAGACTTTCTGTCAATCCGCTCTAAAATGCTCATTTAAGAATTGTTTCTACAAATATTTTCCAGCTTCACAAATAAACAAAATGCATTCAAATCTAACCAATGGTTCCCTCCAATTATCTTCTTCTAGGAGCGTTTGCATATCTGCCTGGGTTCACTCTCACATTACTATGGTATCTGCTAGAGCTGTCCCCGTTCGCAAATGGCGAGTAAAAGTTATCGGCACTACCGCCACCAATCCAGCTCTCCAAGAGCTTATCGTTCTGTTTCTGCGTCCATTGCTCATTTTTAATTGCCTTGGAGTACTCCTTCTGGTCCGCCCGTAAGATTGGGATATCGTGGTACGCCGCGTAGTTCTTAGACTGCTTGTTGTGCTGGTACCCTCCTTTTCCGAGCTTCTTCTGCGTGTTCTTTGATAACGGCGACGGCAAGCTGTACCTGTTGCCCTTGTTGTGCCACTCAAAGTTGCGCTTGAGGAGTGGCTTCATCTCGCCAGTTTTGGCGTCCACCACCACGGTGCACCGGAGCACGGTGTTGCCGCCGCAAAATGCGCAAAAGTGCTTCGACTCAGATTGCGTCACCGGCTGAAGCTTGAAGCAGGCGTGGCACCGCAACATGTAGTTTCGGATCTTCTTGATCTGCAACCCGGTAGCCACGTTGACCAACTTGAGACCAATCTGGATCGCCACGTTCTGGACAGCGAAATCCTGCGATGATAAGGCCACCTTGGTGTTGAGCATGGTCTCTTCCACCTGCTCTCCCGTATCTTTCCTTATCGTGTCGCTGAGGTTTTCCGAAGTAATCCATTCTCCGTCATCGTCGTCGACATCTTCATGATCTTCATTCTCGTTGGTCCCTTCTTGTTGAGTATCAGCAATGATTGGCACTTCCCGGAGTAGCTCGTCAATCGTGTCTGATGGGGGCTGGTTAAGATCCAAATTCTTGAGCTGTTCGTCTATGCTATTTTCGTCTATGCTATTTTCGTCAAAGACCTCAACCTTAATATCGCCAAAGGCTATGGTGTTTGAGTCGTCTTGTTCGTGCTTAACTTCTCCAGCTTCAGCTTGTTTCAGCTTTGCTTCTTGTCCAACAGCAACCTCTCTTTTGACTCTCTGCTTTTTACCACCTCTTCTACGTGGCTTCTTTTTCTGCTCGGCAACCTGTGGAACGACCTTCTCTTCGGATCCGGCTCCTTGCGCTTGCTCTGGTTTGACTTGCTGGGGTTTAGCGGCCTTCTTGCTAGGCACTGTGCTCCAGCCGTCATCCTTCTTCGACTCTCCTTCTTCCTCCCCCATTTTCTTCTTCTCCTTCTCGCCTCCTTCTTCCGTCTGCTTCTTATTCTTCTTTTCGCCTGGGTATCTTCTCAAGTGCTCGTCGCTGCCGCCGTTTAATTCTACCTCGAGCTCATAAGTAAGCGCAATGATATGGATATCTGGGGCACTCAAGACATTATAGTCACCAGTCAACTTCGCAAAGTCCGACACCTTCTTGATGTACTCCTGTTTCGGATGTCTCACATTGAGCTGGTTCTTCCAGAGGTCCAAGTTTCTTCTGGCGTTCTCGTCCTTGATTTCGCGAAAGACTGACGCAGAAGTATGGAACGAGGAAGCATAAGTGGAGAGGGTGTTGAAGTGCTGGGTGATCAAAGGGTGCGCATCGAGCACCAAGGCCTGCACTGGTGATTTCTTCTCTGTGGCCATTTGGGTAATTGAAGATTATTGGGTATCTGCTGTGATTCGTTGACAGCTGGTGAGGAGCCAACCAACACAGCTGACATTTGCTTCGCTGTAATCCGATTGTTAAAGAAAAAAATTTGGAAAAAAATTCTTGCATTATGCGCCTCTAAGCGATATAATGTTTCCCTATGTTTCATCATGTATGTATCATTTGATCCATCATATTATGTGTGATGAGGTGATATGACGCTCTCCCATGCTCCTTCACGCCCCCATCACCCTCTCTCAGAACCTTCCAGGCGGTACAAGGACTGCCCGAAGCGGCGCTCCACCAGAGTGTTCTCTCAATTAATCTTTGAGCTTCCAGACTACAAGAGAACTTCCCTAGATACCGCCCTTGCCAAACAACCGTGAAGCGCTGCCGACAAAAAGCACTATATATCATGCCATCATCAGCAATTGACAAGGCCAAAACTGCTATTGAGAACAAGCAGTACGACGATGCTCTCCAGCTATTAGACCAGGTCATCGCCGACAACAAGACCCATTTCGTCGCGCACTTGGAGAAGGCGTTGGCTTACCAGAAGAAGAAGCAGTACAACGAGGCGATATACTTGGGCGCCTTGCGGGCGTTAGAGATTGCGAAAGAAAGAAACAACCGCTCAAACGTCGCATTGGCGTACTTTAGAATTTCTGTTATCTTCTACTTTTTGAAAAAGTACTACAAAGCGGTGGAGTACCTCAAGTATGCGCAAAAGTACGGCTATGAGGACAAGAAGATTTTTGAAGTCTGGTTCGACAAGGTGGTACTCAAGTTGGGTGTGGGTAATGACGAGTTCTACAAGTTTTTGGACACTATAGTGTTGGACGACTATAAAGTATTGCAGGAGTTGCAAGCGGAAAAGAAAGAGCTTTTTGGCAAGAACGAGCCAGTGAAGCCAAAGCCTGCTGTTGCTGTTGCCGCCTCCGCTCCAAAGAAGAATGATCCGAAAGTCCAAGAAATTACTCAAGCCGCAGCCGTCGCCAAAACACAGCCCTCGGTTCTCCCAAAAGCCATCCCGGCTCCCTCTAAGCCAGCCAGCGCCGTCACTTATCCCTCGCAGGACCAGGTGAGAAAGGAATTTTACGAGACGCCTGACAGGGTGACAATCTCGTTCTATATCAAGCAGGTGCCGAAGGATTCTTTTAAGGTCAACTTTTTGCCGCAGTCGTTAGAGTTTGAGTTCAAGACTCCTTCAGGCAGCGACTACATGTACGAGCTCGACAATCTTACAGGGGAGATCGATCCGAAGGAGTCCTCGTACTCAGTCTTTGGCACCAAGATCGAAGTTGTCCTCGCCAAGAAAACCAAGGGATTGTGGAAATCCCTCCAGGATCTCTCTGGGAAAGACGCTGACGCCGACTCTAACGGCATCGGCGACGCTCCTGCTTCAACGGAGAGCCAGACGCTCCAGTATCCGTCCAGCTCTGCCAAGAAGATTGACTGGAGCAAAGTGGACGCTGAGCTTGCTGGCGAGGATGATGATCAGGATGACATGAAATTATTCAAGGACATTTACAAGAACGCCGACTCGGACACCAAGCGCGCCATGATGAAGTCGTATATCGAAAGCAACGGCACTGCGCTCAGCACCAACTGGTCTGAGGTGAGCCAGAAGCAGTACGAGGTCGACCCTCCTGATGGGATGGTCGCCAAAAAGTGGAATGAGTGAAGGTGCTAGTATTTACAGGTACTTTACGGCTGGCTTTCTGCCAGCATCAACGTTCATTTGTTTGTTATAGTTAGGAAGTCACATTTTGACACTGCATTCTCTTGGTTGCACTATTTACAATCCTACGCTATGGCTAATGAAGCTCCTTATTGTTTTATTGGAACGGTTGCAGCTCCTACGAAACGCAATGCTTGTATAGTTGTTCAATTGATGGTAACGTTTTTCAGACCTCTTCGCGTTGTTCGGCGTCGTAGCGCATCAAAATGCATACAGCAGCATGCTTTTTTCCAAAATGCGCAAAGAATCCAAAAAGCAGAAAACGGCATCGCCTGTGGCAAAAGCAGCAACTGAAGAACCACCATACTCACAGCTCAATTTGATGTACTACCGGTGATAGCGCCATGAGCGGAATAGGAAATGACGAGATAAATGAGTTGAAGCAGCTCGAAGTCAACGCTGTCCAACAGGAGGACTTGGAGAAAGACCTCAATGCCAAGTTAAACAAGACTATCGCCGAAAACGAGGACGTCATTGACCAAAAGCGACTTGAGAAGGCCGAGTCAAAGCTCCTGTTGCTCAAAGGCAAAGCGGAGGCATTGCAGCGACGAATCCAGAACCCGTACACTAAAGTATCCGAGAAGGCGTACATTCAGAAGCAGATCAATGATTTGGAGTCCCGGGATATTGTAGCGACAGAGAACGACATTGCTGAGATCAATTTGAGAAGGCAGCAAAGAAGGCAGCAGCTCGATGAAGGGCAGAGAGGCTTGGGTTCCGGCGATACTGCGGCGGCAGACAATGGTAGGTTGCCGAACGAAAGCGAAAGGGACTTTTTGGTTAGAACTGGTAAGATAACGGCGTTTGGTAACACTAGTTCTTTCAATGTTGAGGGTCCGCAGCGGCAGGCTCTCGTGAGCGATGTTTCTCGGCCAGCCATTAAAGAAGAAGATGAAACTACTCAAGAGAGTGCTCAACAAAGGTTTAAGGAAGAAGATGCAGAGTATATTGGTGGTGAGGAGGACGAAGAAGATGTTGAAGAGGACAATGCGTCCGATTCCGATTTTGTTCTCTCTGATGTGGAAGTCGATGATAAAAAGCAACCCAAGGCTAAGAAAGGCAAGCATGCCATTCAGGAAGAAAGTGAAGATGAGTACGAAGACTTAGATTATGAAAAGCCCGAAATAATCGAAGACAATGCGTCATTGTTGAACATTGATGACGGCGATGAACTTTTCTACCAAAAGAGACTCAAGAACTGGATCAAGGATAGGCAGTCGCTCCGAGAGTCTGACAAAGCGATCAATAAGATAGTAGTGCCAGGGACTGAAGAATGGCTTTTACCACATCCAGAATATAATGATGCGGTTTTGAACAACCAGTTCAGAGTTCCCGGTAATATTTTTGCTAACTTGTTCGATTACCAAAAAACCTGTGTGCAATGGTTATGGGAGTTGTATATACAAAAAGTTGGGGGCATCATTGGCGATGAGATGGGTCTCGGAAAGACAGTCCAAGTCATTTCATTCTTGGCCTCGTTGCACTACAGTAAGCAGCTCACTCTCCCCGTTCTCATCGTCTGTCCATCCACAGTGATGAAACAGTGGGTCAATGAGTTTCATACCTGGTGGCCGCCTTTCAGGGCCGTCATTTTGCACTCTATCGGGGCAGGTATGCAAAATGAGAGTAATAAAGACGTTCTTGAAAACGAACTTTACGAGTTAGTGGAGGAAGATGATGATGATAACCAGATTAAAAAATCGCTTTCATCTCAAAAGCTGCAGGCCAAGGCCCGACAGTTGGTAAACAAGGTTTTTGATAAGGGCCATGTGGTGATAACAACCTATGCTGGGTTGAAAATCTATTCCGAAATTTTGTTGAAGAGGAGATGGGGCTACGTTGTGCTCGACGAAGGCCACAAGATTCGTAATCCGAACGCCGAAGTCTCGCTTACTGCCAAGAGACTCAGAACTCCACATAGAATAATTCTATCCGGTACCCCTATCCAGAACAACTTGACGGAGCTCTGGAGTTTGTTTGACTTTATATACCCTGGGAAACTCGGCACGTTGCCAATTTTCCAACAAGAATTTGTGATACCGATCAATATGGGAGGGTACGCAAACGCCTCCAACGTGCAGGTTCAAGCATCGTTTAAGTGTGCCATTGCCCTCAAGACGCTTATCAGCCCGTACTTGCTACGACGCTTGAAATCGGATGTGGCGAAGGACTTGCCTAAGAAGACAGAAATGGTATTGTTTTGCAAGTTGACGAGCTACCAACAGCGAAAGTACCTTGACTTTTTGAAGTCTAATGTCGCGGAGTCCATTTTAAACGGCAAACGCAACTCGTTGTACGGCATTGACATCTTGAAAAAAATATGCAACCATCCTGACTTGTTATTATTGTCAAGCGGCAAACATTTAAAGGACTATAATGAAAAGGGAGCGGGCAGTGAAGCAGGATCCGAAGACGAAGGACCAGTGGATGATGAAGTGCGAGCAAATTACAAAGTGACAAAAAAGTCGTTTGGCGATCCTGCATATTCTGGAAAGATGCAAGTCTTGAAGACGTTGATTTTGCTCTGGAAAGCGGAGGGTCACAAAATTTTACTTTTTACGCAGACCAAGCAAATGTTGAATATTTTGGAGAGTTTTATGCAGAAGCTAGGTACCGGTAGTGAAGACACAGTTAACTATCTCCGGATGGACGGGTCTACGCCCATCAAGGACCGGCAAATGTTGATGGACAAGTTTAACAGCACTCCGGCCTTGCATTTGTTTTTGCTTACTACGAGAGTGGGAGGTCTCGGCGTCAACCTTATTGGTGCGAACCGTGTTATTATCTTTGATCCTGACTGGAACCCGTCGACTGACATACAAGCTCGAGAGCGTGCATGGAGATTAGGCCAAAAAAAGGATGTTACAATCTACAGACTAATGACCAAGGGCACCATTGAGGAGAAGATTTACCAACGACAGATCTTCAAGCAGTTTTTAAGTAACAAGGTGTTGAAAGACCCTAACTCCAAGCGAGTGTTCAAGATGAATGAGTTAAACGATTTGTTCACCTATGGAAACGAAGATGAGGAAGACGACGAGATCATTGACAAGTACTCTCGCGACCCAGGACTCAAGAGCCGGATCGTCACAAAAAAAAATGCGCAGTCAACGCGAGCCAAAGCGGACGATTTCCACAAGGTGGCGAACATCACCGGTGTGGCCAAATTAGAGACTTTCAACACCGGTGAGGGCGAGAACGACACCAATAGTGGCAAAACTGCAGCTAGAAAGGGTCCCGCTAACAAACCTAAGAAGGACGAGGATCGTATCTTAGGCGACTTGCTCGAGAGCTCTGGCATCAAAGCAAGCATCCAAGAGGATGTCGTTGAAAACTCATCGTACGACAAGGACTCCATCGTCACGAAAGAAGCGGACCGTGTGGCACGGGAGGCGGTGTCGTCATTATCGAAGTCCCGCAAGTTGGCGCGCCAGCATCGGATAGGCACGCCAACGTGGACCGGCAAGTTTGGCAGCGCCGGACGGGTAGTGAAGAAGAAGGCGGCGGTAGGGGCAGTTTCGCCAGCGATGTCAGCACGAAGCTCGAGGTCTGGCACGCCAATTGGTAGTGGGAATGTAAGTGGCAACGTCAGTGACAGTAGCACTGGGAGCAGAGGCGGGTTGTTTGCGAGAGGACCGCGGAGCAGAAGAGGGCCTGGTAGGCCAGGCAATAGCAGCGACTTTTCATCTGCGTCGATAATCAAGAAGCTTCAAAAGTAGGTGGGAGCTGTGTGTACTATATTTTGCGAATTCTATTTTCATGTTCATTTATGATTTATTTTAGTATAGCGTAAGCTAACAGAGTTGTTGAGGTATAGTGCACCCCTAGTACAGAACAAGAGTAAACCTAATGGAATTTATATTTTGAAAAGGGGCTCTATTATGAACAAAAGTAAACAAAGAGAAAATGGGTAACAAAAATAAACATTTTCTTTGGTATCAAAGAAAAACCAAAACAAGGCATCCTAATAATATAAAAACTCAGGTAAAGCACCGTAATAATATAAAAATTCAGACTGCTAGAGCTCGATAACAGATAAATAATAATCCTTTTTGATAGCTGTTTTATGGTTCTCTGATATCTTATGCCTTACTGAAATAAAAGAGCAGCGGCAAAATCAGCATTACCGTTAGTCTCATCCAAGGCCTTGATGACCTTTTCTCTAGAGAAGCCGAGCCCCTGCAACTGCTGGACCATCGACTCAGGATACTTATTCAAGTATCTGTGAGGTCTAGAGGAGCCTGTCTCTGGAGTATTTTTCTTCTTTGGCGAGGCGTCAATAGCGTTCTCTGGGTGAAACAAGTTGTTGCCCAACTGGCCAGCGCCCTTGGTGATGGTCTTTGGACCATTTTTCTTGAAAATGTTGTCTGGGATCTCAGACTCTGGCAAAAACGGAGTTTCTTCCTCGCCAAAGACCAAACAGTTCTTATTTAAGTCGACGACACCGCGGTGGCGCTTCAACATGTCCAAGCCGAGCAAGAAGTCGACGTTGGTGTCCAAAATGGTGAAGCTGCAGGGAAAGAAGGTCTGAGAGATTTTGATGGTGGCGGTGTGGATCTGGCCCTTGATCTCTCCTGAGCCAACACCAAAGGCCTGGCCGCGGAAACGCTTGTCAATAAGTCTGGACAAGCCGCACTCCTCTGCGAGCTTGGAGGACAAGATAGTACGCTGAGCGCCGGTGTCGACAAAGGCCTTGACCTTGTGGCCGTTCAACTCGACGTCCACGTAGAGCATGCTGACAGTGGCAAAGGTCTCGGGCGAGTACTCCAAGGCGTTGCGCATGTTCTCGTCAATCTGTTCCTGCTGAATGAGCTCCAAGATCTTCTTCTGGTTTTCTGGGTTGTCCGGATCCTGTTGCAAGCGTTGCAATTCTGCGTTTCTGGCAGCAGAGGCTGGGGAGGAGGCGCCGCTTCTAAAGGAGCGACCAAAAGGGTCGTTAGCAACGTAGGTCTGGAACCAGTCACGAAACTGCTGGGGGTCGTTGATTAAGTCATCGATCTGGGGCGGGAACTGCTGTCTGAGGATGGGGTTGCTGATTAACTGCTGTCTGATGAGCTCCACCTTCTCGGCGGCTTCGGCAGTTGCCACCGGGGAGTCTGTGGTGACGGCGCCGTTGTTGTGGCCCTGGGTGCGGATAGGGGTTGGGGCGACGAGGGCGATGTTGGATAGGGAGAGAAGATCACCATTCTTGAGGCCGAGCTCCTTGAGAGGCCTATCGTCGCCGTTGAGGGTATTGCCGTCGAGCAAGAGGCGCTGGTGGGCAGGGGAGATGCCGGTCTCAGCCTCAAGGTAGGCGCGGAGGTCGCCAAGAGCCATGTCGCCCGCAACGTCGACAGAGACAATGTTGTCTGAATTGCTGATGCTGACACCGAGTTGCATAAAGATATTGGAGGACGGTAGTGGCAATTAGAGATGTAAAACGTTATAGAACGCTGTAGAGTGTTGTAGAGTGTTGACTGGTAAAGTGGCGATGAGATGAAGAAACGTTCGAAAACGCCGCTTTTCTGCGCTTTGACATTTTCCGTCTTCCTTTCTTACCTTTCTCACTTTGCTGACAAACACCACGTTAGGAAAACATACGCACCAAACAAAGGAAATGTCCTCCAGGGTTACCAGGTCCATGAGCAGAGTCAGTAAATCTGTCACAAACACCGCCACCAAATTTTCCACAACAACAACCAAAACAGTCCCTAGCAAAACAGTTCCCCGCAAACCGAGAAAGCTGGAAACTGACATATCTAACGATGACCTCGAACCAATACTCATCTCTACCACCCAGATCTCCCCACCCCCGCTGACTGACATTCTCCCCGAGGCCTTTCTCGCCAAACACCAGCCCGTCTTCATCGACGCCGTTCGCCACATTCTCCATCAGGACCCTTCGCTCCTTCCTGTCTTTATTCACGGCAAGTATCCCGCTTTCGAGAAGGAAGAGCAGCCGCCGTCGACAGACAGCTTCAGCCACGCGATGGCTGTCTACCAGAAGGACACTGAACGAGGCCGTTTGTTGCTCCAGCAGTTTTTCTTCCAGAGTTTGTCGCGTGGTTTGATTGCTCAGCAGGTTCTGGGCGCCGCCGCCCGTTCCATCATGGCTAAGGTCAAGGCCTTGTACCACGGAAAGATCCAGAGAGACCAAAGAGACCAAAACGATCAAACAAAATACAACGACACCACATTCCCTCCGCCCCTTTTCTTCCTCGAGACTTCGGCAGAAGAGCTTCGCAGCGCGGGCCTTTCCGCCCGCAAGTGCGAGTATGTCAAGGAGGTGGCCTCCCAGATCCTTAACGATCCCGGCCTCGTCGATCTCCTCCTCACTGCTTCCGACGACGCCATCGTCGCCCGCCTCGTGCTGGTCCGCGGCATCGGTGAGTGGTCCGCTCAGATGTTCTTGCTCTTTGCCTTAAAGCGTATGGACGTCTTCGCCGTTGGCGACCTCGGCATCGCCCGCGGCATCGCCCGCTACTTGGAGGAGAGGCCTGTGATGATGGAGAGCGTCACCAGGGAAGTCACGATTGACCCCAAGTTCCGCAGCAAATGGGTCCTCAAGAAGCAGACCACCAAGCGCACCTGGAAGGGTGTCCATGAACAGCACATGGAGGAAGTCGCCAAGCGGTTTAGGCCATACCGCAGCGTTTTAATGTTGGCCTTGTGGCAGTTGGGCAGCACCAACATTGACGTTCTAAAGGAGGAGTAAGAAGAATAATAAAGCGCTGGTCAACATAATGGACACTTTTTGCTGTAAAGCAAGATAATTTCAGCTCACTTAGTGAGCATGTGCAAAACACATAGCATTAATTGTCGCATTATCCAACGTTACGATTATGATTAATAGTTATGGTAATTAATCATTGTAAATGAACTTATTCTTATTAGTATTTTTCACGATCTCAATGACGATATTTTTTTTTGTTTGCAAAATCCAGTTCTATTTGTACATATATTATATAAGGTAACATTCCCATCACGAAAAAAAATACTTGCTTTCTAGCACCTTCTCGATATCCAACTCACCCTTTGGTGGCACCTTTTGGAACCTCACGGGCACGTATACAGGCACAAAATCGGCGTCCTTCTCTTTAATGACGGGACTTACATCCCCATCATTTCCGCCCCACTGGCTTTCGCTGTACAACCGAAATAGCGTTCCTCTTTTAAAGTACACTGGCTCGTCACACTTGGCAATTACGGCACTTGGTAAGAGATTGTCATCATGACGGTCATTACCTAGAACATCACTGCCCTCATCTGTGCCATCTGACTTTTTATCCTCCTTCCCACCGTTTTCCATCCTACCAAAATCCTTTTTATTCCTTCTCAATCCCTTTCTATTTTTTTCTCTAACAATAGTCTGCCATTCCCTCTCCAATTCGCAGAGCAACACCGCTTTCCGTCTCAGAGTTCCGTACTTGTCCTTGGCTTCCTGCTTCAACTTTTCTCTATTCGCCACAATCTTCTCACCAGCAGCCGTCAGCCTTTTCACATACACCAACTGGAAATGCTGCCCATATCGCGCGCAAAACTCGTCCCGCATCTCACTCACCATGTCCCCGTCCTTGTACAATTTGACAAACTCTTCGCGGATCAGCCGGTTCAACTGGTCCACGTCGCACGCGTGGGTCCAGAACGAGTCATGCACCGACACAAACCGTAAGCCATGCCGCTTCGCGGCCAAACACGTCAACGCCATGTGCGTGGCATCGAGTGAGTGAATAAAATTTGGTGCTATCGCATTCAACTGCTTGGACTTGTCCACTTCAGCGAGATCCCGGCCAGGGAGCTGAAGCGTCACCTTTTGTAATGGCGTATCCACCACTACTCGCTGCGTCTTGCGATAGAACTGCACCACCGGCAATCCAGTCTTCGCGGTCCAAATAACATTATTGTAACTCTCAAACGCCCGCCTTAACCTTATCTGCGAATCGGCGACGGAAAAGATAAACTCAGGATCCACAGCATTCACAATTCTCCGTGACGATTCAACAAGCCAGTCTTCAATACGTTTCGCGCCGCTGAACAAGTTCCGGAGAGAGCTGGCAACGAGATTAGCCAAATAACTGGCAGTTCTAGTAGAATTAGAACTTACCTGGAAAAACAAGCGTTGCTGCTCAGTAAGTCTCAAATCTTTCAAGTGGCCCTGCTTCAAATTGCTGAAGTCCGCCTTCAAGTACTCTTCAATCCTATTTTTGATTTGCTCGGTCATGCCATATCGCGTTACACCGTAGACACTGGTCATTACGGACTGCTTGATCAATTTTCGCATTAGCAAAGGTTGAGCATTCGTTGCAATCTCGTTATACATAGAGTCAGGATCTTGCGAGTCCTTTAGCACAGCACTTTTCAAAATATCCAACACCTTGGAGTACACGTCTCCCTTTTTATTACTGGGTAGCAAATTCACTTCCTGGCCACCTTCAATGTCTCTTCCTAGCGCAGCATAGTGCTGCAACCCGTTACAACTTCCGTCCTGGGCCACCGCCAAATGTGAAATAAAAAGTTTTGGATCTGGCGCCTTCAAGGCCTTGGTAAGCTCAAAACAGGCAGCCAAAGTCTGCCATGGCTTGTCGGTATGCTTCCACCACCCTCTGCCGTTGATTGGGTTCGTGGCAGAATCTTCAATATTGTCCAAGTTGGCATCTATCACCGCAATTTTTTCCTTGGTGCTCAATTTATCGTGTCCATAAACATTGGCTAATTGTACCTTGAGCCAATGGAGCCCACGCTCACCTAAAGGCTTTCCTTCCCAAAACGCAAAAAGAGACCGCACGCTGTCTTCAAGCATGTGGTGTAAGTGGGAGTGGCTAGGATATGCTCGGCCACGGAAATCAATAACATGAGGTAAAAAGAATATGTCCCCGTGCTTACTTAACTGGCCAGCGCCTGCTTCAATCCGCTCAAACATGTTCCGCAAACCAATTAAGTTAAACATTTCCTGTTTCACTTTCTGTCTTTCGCGTCTGTGTTTCACGTTAGACAAATTTTTGCTGTAAATCTCTGTGATACTATCAACTTTTTCCGGGAGGCCCAAAATCGCTTCCGCGGAATTTTTGAGGTAGTAGTCGAGCACCTGATACACATCTCTATTAATTGCAAACCCTGTGGAGCCCAAGTAGTCCAAGCACTCGTATACCATATCTAGCTTTCCTCGTTTATCTGCTTTTCGGAGAACAAAGGCTGGTTCAGGGGAGTTTACTGAGACAACACTCTGCTGTTCAAAATAGTGACCGCCTTTGAAGATTGAAGACCACGGTTTTGCCGGGATGAGCATTGGCGGTTTAAATTCAGTTTTATTGTGTAGCAAGGAAAGTAACTTGCTTTCTTTGAGCGCTTGCATGACCAAACTGTTGCCGGTGAATTCTAATAATCCTACCATATGGTCGCCATATTGGTGATAGACGTGATTAAAAATAGTAACTCCATTTTCGTTGGAGGCAGCTAGAAGTAAATCGAGGAAACAAGAACCAATCTCAGCCAACTGTTCATGAGTGAATATATTCTTAAAGTTTCCAACAAATGAATTTAGACCTCGTAGCTGCTGAAGCTCTTGTTCGCTTTGAAGGCCAACAATCATTTTTTCTACGGTAGAGCCAACTTGAAGCGCCACGGAGGCAATGGTAGATTTGGTGTAGCGAGAGTCTTCAATGTACGAGTTCAAGACACTGGAAATTGTGGCGAAAGTGACCATTACCGCCAAATTGTCAAGTGAAAGTTGTTCATGATCCAAGAAGGGGGCATACCTAAAAAATAGTTTTCGAGAACTTATTCTGTTCTTTTCTTTAACAATTTCTTTCACTGCTTCGGGGTCATGCAGATAGTAGCTTTGATAATCTTTGAACAAACTTTTCAACTTTGCTGAAAACACTGTACTTAGCTGTACAATTAAATCGCTGTCCTCGCCAGCGTACTTTAATTTAAAGTCCGAGATTATGTCGGTAGAAAATAACCTAAACTTGATTTTTTCAAGCTGAATTTCTTTTTGCTCGTTGAATCGTAGATACTCCGATAGAAACCTTTGTTTAAGATCGTTGGTTTTCAACAGGTCGTAAATTTCATAAAGTGGTCTAGTTGCCAATTTCTGATCCAAAGGAACTGAGAACTTAAACCTGTCATTTAGGATAACTTCCGAAACTGTGCTGCGGTCCTCTAAGACCTTGCTGTTAAATGCCTTGGTCGCGACGTATTTGCCATCTTCAACTCTTTTATCAAGAGAACTTACATCTTTGGGGATACGGTAAGAATCAAGGGGAATATCCTCCAATTGTAATCCTGCCAAACTCACAATTTGTTGAAGCTGCTTTAAGGGCAAGTATTGCCTGAGCCTTGCCAAGTAAACAGGACTAGAGCCAGAATATCGCCGCTTTGCAAGAGCTTCCTTTTGAGATTTGGATATGGCCGCAGTCAATAGTGCTGTGGCGAAAGAAGACTCCACATTTATAGGCACATGGGTCTCGAACCATTCTTCAAACTTCACAAGCTCGCCTTGAATTTCCTCTAAGCTGTCATTAAAGCTGCTGGACCTAGTTTTGGCTTTTGAGTGGTAAGAACTGGTGATAGCCGCCAACTTTCCAGTAAGGTACTTGATCCAGTAGTTGCGCAAGCGCGGATCTGGCCTTCCTTCCCCCTCACTCGCTTTTTGGGACAACAAGCGAAGCGCTGCACCGGCACGCTCAAACTCGTTCCTTCTGAGATATAAGTCCAATAGGAGCTGATTCTGGTTCTTTGCAATGTTCAGCCTTGTAGAGGACTGCTTCGTAGCGAGCCATGTCTGAAGCTCGGCGGCATCTGCGGCAATGACGCTAACATGCCTTCTGGCAAAGGGTCGTGAGCAGCGGAGGGTGCTATATTGTCTGTGTATGTGGCTACAGCATAGTGGCGCTCTTCTCATTCCTGATCTGGAAGTTGCTCAGAGTGAGTGATCGAAGGAGGAAGCGTGACCAAAAATTTGTTGAAATTTGATTCACCAAGATACCAACTCGCTCTGCAAATAAGCACCGGCGACCTTTTTTCTGTTTCCTGCTCTTTGTATACCATTCATGTGGGGTTATTTAATTATATACCATTAGTGCGGTATCATCCATACAAGCCTTTTGCTAAAATTCTTTCTCTTACATAATCCCTTACTCAGTATCCCCACCTTCCTTCGCTGTCAATGAAACTGCCAAACAGAGCGGATCACCACATAGATGGCCTCCTTGCTTCCTTGCCCCTTCCGATTTGCCTTTCCTGTTCCTCTTCCTTTCTTCGTCACTTTTCTCTACTGCCCGAGAATTTATTCTCTGCACTGCTCATCGTCTTTGGGCTGCCGCTGTCCTTCCTTCCTTCCTTTGCCAAGAACACCGCTCGCCTTTTCTATATATATATCCCCGTCCCCGACTGCTACTTTATGTCTCTTGCCGCTTTCCTCACTTTGGTTCCTTCCCGGTTACTCTAGAAGCCCGCCACCAGCAGAAATTAGCCCTACCACACCATTAGTTTCTAACGTACGGCCAAAATGATAACACTATCCGCATCCCCTTCCACGACCGCTACCTCCGCCCCGGCTTCTTCCTCGTCGTCCTCCTCCAACTCCTCCGAGTCCTGGGAGGAAAATAGACCTTCTCAGGCCCTCTTCTACCTTGCCATTATTGTGGGCGTTCTCATTGCCATCATCTTCATCTTCTTTGCCCTCCGCTACTTTGTGCGCGCTCGCGTCGTCCGCACCTTTTCCGACTCGCCTTCTTCCGAGCTCCGCGGCATCTCCAGCGACTTGTTCCACCACTACCGCCACTTTCTGCCAGGTTTTGCCAATCCTTTTGCCCTATTCGACCCCCATATCCCTATGGACCAGCTACATCTTGTTTCTACCGTCAGCCCTGCCAAGTTTTCGAAAAAGTTCCGCCTCACTCAGGAAGAGCTCGAATACTTATTCCCCGAGCGCACTTACGCAGACTGGCTTAATGGTGGCGCCGAAAAGGACGCCTTTCAAAGAGATATACATGCCAAAATCAAGTATTCGGACGACTCATCCACCAATTCTCTCGATAACACCTCAGAGGTGTCAAAGACCCGTGCAGCCGCTGCTAGCGTTGGTAAGGCCAATGATACTACCAGCCAACTAGCTTGCTCAGTCAGTAACCTGGAGAAATTATTCAACTCCACCACCGCCACCTCCATCAATCAGGCCGACATTGGCCTTACCGAGCTCTCCACTATCCGCTCGAACTCTGACACCAAATCCATTGTCTCCATACACCAGCCACCTCCAGAAATTGCCAATGAGCCTCACTTTAGCTCCGGGTCTTGTGCCATTTGTATTGATGAGTTTGAAGCTGACGACATTGTCCGTGGCTTGATTTGCGGTCATGTCTTCCATAAGGACTGTGTGGATCCGTGGTTGTCGAATAGAAAGGCATGCTGTCCGCTTTGCAAGAGGGACTACTTTTTGAAAAATCGTATTGTCGATGGTGCTACCAACTCTGATAGTAATGAAAATAACGGAGACCACAGGTTTGATTTAATGTCGCCCGAGGAAATCAGTCGATTGAGAGAAACAGAGCGGATTTTGCAGGCCAGCCAGCGAAATGTAATTGAACTTAACTTCTTCAACATGAGGTCTTTACCTTTCACTGGTCCAATTTCTGTTCCTTTCCGCATCACTACAGAAACTAACCCATCTAATACTGCTCCAACTACCGCCAATCCCAATCAAGCAAGCACGACCACACACACAGATAGTAATACTCGGGCCAATGACGACAACAGCCAGACTCGCAATAATGAGGGTGACGCGGGCCCAACCGTCAACGAGGTTGTCAATCTCCAGCAGTACAGTGACTTTTTTGAGCATATACGCCCTCTTTCCCTCCGTGCTGCCGAGGCTTTGCAGTCGCATCCTGAACTAGAAGAAATTGCAAAAGCCAAGGTAGAATCTGAGTTGTACGGGTGGAGGTACCGTATATTTTGGCGCTTTATGGGCATCAAGAAGCAGGATTTAGTCAATAGCGTCATTGTATCAAAGTTTAGAGAGATGAATGAAGACCAGAATGAAAATGGTGCCGAAGCTGAAAACAATAACGAAAACAATAATGATGGCGAAAGCTCAAATCAGAATCAGAATCAAGGATCTAATGACCTCGAAAGCAACCTCGGTGGCAGCACGGAAAGTCTGCGCACTGAAGCAAATCATGATATGGCCACCACAAGATCAGAAGTTGTATCCTTGGGCTCTCGTGACGATATCGTTGACCAAAGAAGAAATGCTGTTGAAAGATTGGCCTGAAATTATTTTGAAAATCACATGTCAATTTTTTGCGAATTGTACTTCATGTATTATTTCTATTGTTGCAGCTAGTTTATTCCACCTTTGGCCATTATTGCAGTTTTTGGAGAAGTTGTTTTCTTTCTTCAGTATACCTTGATTATTTTTCCACGATACAATAAGGCATAATCTTAACTTTTGCTTTTCCTATTGCCTCTTTCGACCTTTTCTTGCCCTCTAGAATTATGAGCTCTTTTCACCGTCCTTTGCTTAGTCTTGTCATCCGCATAATCCCTTCAATTCTCCATTTCAAACTTCTTTTTTTTTCAGAGCTTATTCCTCACTTTTATTTTTCGGTACGTTTTTTGCACTCTTGTGGGTATTTTTTCTTTTTTTCTTTTTGTTGTATTTTTATATTTTTGTATTTTTGTCTTGATCTAATTGTTAGTTTGTATTATATAGATTGTACGTTACGGGTGATGCCCCACTTGTGAATCTTGTGTCAATAACTATCTTATTTTCTCAGATTATATTTGCAGTTGTATTGACTTTATAAGTTGATCTTCATGTTATGGTTAAACTAACCAAGCAAAAAGCGGTATTATATTATTTCAACAAATTTATAATCTAAAAAGTAAAGTTCAAAGCAAAATAAAAGCAAAATAAAGGCACAAGCAAAAGTTTTCAACGAAATTAAAGAATAATTGTACAGTTCAAGCTCTTGAGCTTCGCTTGAGGCGAATCCGGCACTCCTTGAGAACATGTACTTGAAGGAAGGACTCTTGTCTTCTAAAAAAGTCTTCTCTCTTACCGACAGCTGCTCGAACTATTAGTGGTACGACCCTTAAGGATTTCAAAGGCCGCGAAGGGTGAGCTGAGTTGGATGTAGTCTAAGAACATCGCGAACAAGTTGGCGATGACAAAAGCGATGATGGGGGAGCGCCTCGAAGATGAGCTCGTTGGTCCCGGTGTTGTTCAGGTTGCACTCCTTCAGGGCCAAATTTTTAACAATTGAGGGCTCGAAGAAGATATAGCCAGGGTTGCTGGCAAGCACATTCAAGTACGCGAGTGAGCCTAATCAGAGGAGACTGTTCTTCAACATCTGGCAACCGATACTCCGAGCAACCATTGTAGACCTCGAACTTTTTCACCAAGATGGTCTCGTCGTCGTCGAGGAAGCGCGCCCTCAGAGAAGTCCGGGATCACAAAGAAGAGCACGAACGCCGACAGAATGGTGAAGATGCTTTCGAAGATGAAAATCCAGCACCAAAGCTCAAGCACGTTGATCTTGTCCGCAAGCTTGACGAGTAAGAAACTCAACATATAGCCCAAGCTCCCGAAAGAATAGCACCCTGTGAACACCTTCCGGGCATTAAAGTTCGGGTAGTAATTGGCCAAAATGTAGTACAAGGCCCTGTAATTGTATTGGAATAAGTGCTGAAAATGCGGCACATAGCTAGACCAGCAAAGTTGGTAACAAAGCCGTTGGTCAAGACGGTGACGCTCAGCATGAAGATGTAGAAGCTCGTAAAGTAGTGCCAGTGCATGTACTTAAGCACGACGTTGCCCACCAACTCAAAGGCCAGATACTACACAAAGAACACCAAGCTCGCCATGTTGTACTCGAACTGTCCTTGTCGGCGCCGCAGTTGATGTAGCCCTTCTTCTTTCGGCTGATGATGTGCCACCCTTTTGATTTAACGATTTCGTCGTTGGCGTTGATGCCGTCTAGCTCGATGCCACAGGCAAAGGTTTTTAGCACGGACATAGTTATGTAGTTTATGTTTGGTACTGATAAATCGTGGAGGTGAGAAGGTTGCGGATGGGATAGAAATTTGAAGGTGCCTGGGTAAAGCTGCAAGAAATGAGTGTGCAAGGTATGTGGCTGACGTTTATTATGTGAAAACAGGTAATAGTATTTCGAAGATAAATGATGTATTGGTTTATTGCGGTCGCCGAGAAAGTGAAATTTACCTGAATTTATAGATAAGATTCATTTTCTATCTGGAACCATATATCATATACTTGTCATATATAACTTTTTAAAAGCCTCGGCAAACTGCCGTAAAAAGAAAACGGCTATCTTATATCGGAAACAATAAATTTATTAACGAATAATCCGAAATTCAACATGTAACACAAAAATGGCAGAGTAATATCTCAAAAATTTTCCAAGGAGTTAGTCAACGTCCTTAACTAGAAAGAGAAGATAGAGTGCTCGTTCAGTGTTGAGCTGCCTTCTTCTAGGATAGCGGTTGAAAGCTGCTCTCCTAGGCCCATGTTAACGGTTTGCGCCATTCGATAAATGCAACCTGTTGTAAAATAGAAGAACAAAATCACTGGCCCCAAAAGTTGAGGATGCATTGAGACGCACCAAGATGTGCCACAATGCGCTTCCAAATTTAAAAGTTTCGTGGCGTACACTGTTCCTTTGTTGGCACAGCTCTTCTGCAAAACCATGGAACAATACCAGGCTCCCTGGATGGTGTAGTAAAAACATCGAACCTTGGAGTTGGCAGCGCTGACGGAACTTGACTGCTAAAACACGATACGATTGGGCATACCATGGAGCGGGTCTTTGATGGCAACCCTCACGCAGAGGGGCTTCTAACTATAAATGGCTCTCCTGAATGGTCTCATCAAGCATTTACTAGGTTTAGAAAGTCAGGAATTAGACATATAACATGGGATAGTCAGTCATGAAGAGAGTGAATTTTGCGGCTTTTTTTTAAGGACAAAGCGGCGCTCCAAAAAGTTCTCCTTCAATGGCCTAAAATCCCTTGAGGAGGTACTCATTCAGTAGTAGGCGCATTTTGAGGGAGTTAAATACAAATCAGAAACTCTTGATATCAGATGCCGGGTAAAATAAACTTTGCAAAGCCGAAACCTAGAACTTTTATCGGCATAACCAATATGAAAACCAGACACTTTTAGCAAGAGTAAAACAAATTGCTGATGCCCCTTGCTTGCTGGCAGCATCCTGCTAATATATTTTAGTATCTCTAGGTGCTTCCCCAGGTTATTCGCAAAACACCATTGCCTTAGTATCGCTACTGTGCAATGCAAGGCAGCGTACGTAAGCGGCGCATGTTGAGCAGATGAGATGTTGGGTCTTATCTTGTTACCCTGTTATATTTGGATTAAAGGGGCCGGGTTATGGTTTTTCGCTCATAACGTTGTCGTATAGAAAAAAACCAAATAAGACAGTATGGGGTAACCCAAGCACAGATTTGCGAAAGAGCCGTTCTGATTGGCTGCTTATAGGTTACATCGCTGTTCTTGCCGAGCGCTTGTCTTTTCCTTGTTGCTTCGGTGAGGAGGACCGCCACTGCGCTCGTTTGAAGCTATTAGCGGACGAGGAAGCGACGAACAGTATTTCAATTGCCGTCAGCCTTTTTATATCTGGCGTTTGCGAGGACCACCAGCAATATTCCTGCTACTATTTAGCCATTGGCAACTTAGAATAACGGAGATACCATCTATTCGACGATACCGACTGGTACCTCTGGAGAACAGCGAATAATCATCTGCCAGATTTCTCGAAGCTCGTAAAAGAACATTGCCGCGTGCGTAAAGCAGCAAGCCCTCGCTGTCCGCTGGGTCAACCCTATGCAACTGCTGATTGAAGCTATTGAATATATCGTAGCAAGACAACCATAGTTCAAACACACGAAAGTAGCTTACATGTTGACTACCTTATCGTCTAATTGGCCAAGGTAACTTCCCCTTGGTGGCGACCAAGCAATGAAAAAACGAAAGTGCTGAAACCAAGAAGCGCACAGTGTTATGTAGTGCTCTTAGCAAGTGTAACAGCCGCGAGGAAAAAAAGTTAGAAAAACCAGAAAAATTCGATCGTCGCAGGAAAAATAAAAAAAAAATTTTCTTCTTCTTTTTCTTCTTCTTTCTTCCTTTTTGTTTCATTCAGAATATCATCCTCTGTTTATCCATTCATCCTCCGTTTAGAAACATATTCATTATCAATTAATCACAATGGCTGACGAAGAAGTAAGTAGCTAGCTTTATTGTGCGAGTTTTTCCACTTGTTTGTGTTAGTTTCCAGCAAGGAAAAGAAAATTTTGGAAATTGTGGGTTGCTGTCGCTTTGTTGTCCTTTTGAGCTATTGCGAATGATTTGGATGTATGCTTTTGTTTGCATCTTTTTGGTTCTCGATACTTTGCCATTTAGAACTCAGTGAGGTGATTATCTGATCATTTCACGCTGAGTTTTAGTTGACGAGCTTCAGGGATGATCAAGGGGGTATCAATGTGCCCGCAATTATGGCCTCGATATTTTTCAACCAACATATGCCCTGTCTAAAGGACCAATGCAACCTATATTGGCGGTTAGCAGCTGTTAGCGGTGTCGCAAATAAAAACCTGTCAAGTTTCAGAAAAGTGAGTCAGTTCACGTCTGTCCGAATTATTGGTCAGGTAATGTTGTAAACATGGCGATAGTTGCGCAATTCGTATCGGGTAACGTTTAGTCGATCAAAAGAGGGTGGAGATCTCGATTGGAACGATTTTATTAAATATAGCAACAAACTGGAAGAACCCACAATTATCTGCGGCACAATCGACAACAATATAAAGTCAACTACTTTTCAAAGACTATCGACTAACAATTACCCCTTATAGCACGTTTTCGAATCTGCTGATGCCGGTTCCTCCCTTGTCTACCCACAACAATGTTCTGCTTTGAGAAAGAACGGCTTTGTTGTCATCAAGAACAGACCATGTAAGATTGTTGATATGTCTACTTCTAAGACCGGTAAGCACGGTCACGCCAAGGTCCACTTGGTCGCTATCGACATCTTCACCAACAAGAAGTTGGAAGACTTGTCCCCATCCACCCACAACATGGATGTTCCATTCGTCAAGAGATCCGAATACCAATTGATCAACATTGACGAAGACTACTTGAACTTGATGACCGCCGAAGGTGACACCAAGGATGACGTCAAGGTCCCAGAAGGTGAATTGGGTGAAAAGATCCAAGCCGCTTTTGACGAAGGCAAGGACTTGTCCGTTACTATCATTTCCGCTATGGGCGAAGAAGCCGCCATTTCCTTCAAGGAATCCCCACAAGGTGCTTAAATGGACCAAATTAAAAAACTCTATTAAGTTTTTTACCTTTTTAACTTTTGACTAAGTTATTATGTGTTTATAGTAATTCATTAAAAATTCTATTTTGTTACTACATCATAAAGTTTTTGTTGCACATCCATTTAAGTCGATCTTGAAGGTTTTCTTGTTTTTTTATGGTCCGAGTGAACTGATTTTTCGAATCTTTCTACTGGAATTATTTTCCCTCTCCTTTTCCTCCTTTCTCATCAAATATAATCTTATTCATCATTTTTTGTTTTGCCAATTTTCATTTTTGCAGTTTCTATTTTACTCCTGCACCTGGAAAAATACAAAAAAGAAGAAAAGCCAGGCCAATAAAGAAAAGTCTGGAAAATTTTATGTAGATTGACTTAGAACTTTTTACTCTCGCTAGAATGATTTGAGTGAATCCTACAGCTAGTTTCGTATCTTCGTGACCTCCCGGCATGATTTTTAGGGCTTTTAAACTAATCACGAGCATTCTTGCTCTCAATTAAGCACCAAAGTCCATCCATAGCCTTTCAATATGCGCATACCGCCTATCCCCACTCGACCTGTCTTTCTGCTCCTGTTAAGTAAAAGTATGCCTACTGCGTGCCAGGGCATCCCTTACCAATGATGCGATGATGCAATGATGCAATGCTTCTTCATTTAAGTGACGCGTGTTTCTGGAAACGCGCCAACGTAACAGCATCACCATTGTGGGCATGACAGTTGTTAGTCACTTACGTGTGTTGTTTCTTGTGGATGCTCTCCAAATGTAAGGAAATACCTTTTCACGGGTTCGCTTAGTGGAATTTAGTATTTGTAGAATGTCCTGGTTCACTATTGGTTGGAAACAGTCATTTAAAGCTCTATTCTCATTGTATAATATTGGAAGAGAACATTTATTGACAATGGAGACAAAATATTGATATAACAACATCCTCCTAGATATAAAAACAAAACAATAAAAAGACAAAAAGAGGACAATACCCAGTAAAACAGAATACCATACAATGAATTAATATACTAAGACATAAAATAATAATTGGGAAATAGAGAGAGAGGAAAATACAAAAGAGAGAAGAATAAAAGAGGTGAAATAGGAAAAATAAGAAATAGTAAAGGATACAGTACAATAAAATATAACAAAGAAAAACGGAGAGTCAAGTAATCAAAAATGTTAACAAAATAGAACATTTAAAAGAAAACACAAGTTTATGAATAAATCTGATTGTGAAAAGTCAACCATCAACTTTTGAGTTAGCGTATTCGTTTAACATGATTTAAAAATGGTTTTTTTTGCGAGTTTTTACCAATCTTTTCAGAATAGTTGCGGTTGCAGTGAGTAGACTGGCGCGTCGCGTCAATATTTCTACTTAAATAGAAGCATTGCTAGCAACGTACAAGGCTATTAACAAACCGATGGATCCGCCGAAGAATGGAAGCAAACCAAGAGAAGCTCTGAGTCTCAAAGAGTTGCGGAACACAAAGTCTTTGACATAGTCCGCAGTGGTGATACCAATGGCAACGCCAGTAGCTCTAGAAGCAGAGACAGCAGCGTCATTGGCAATGTCATCAACATCAATTGGCTTGCCCAAAACGATAAAGTTCAACAAAAGTCTAGTGACAAAGAAGGTAAACGGATCAAGTTTTAAGCCATACTTGTTGAAGTTAATGTAGTAACTGGCAAGTGCTGGGATAACAATGGAAATCAAAGACCAGAAACTCACCAAATATAAAAATTCTGATCTCACAAAGTATTTAAAGTTGAAAGCCGGAAGACTCTGCACAGTGTTTGGCAAGTATTGGACAACTTGTTTCGGCAAAACAGTTCTAAAGTTTTCAATTGGAATAATGTTGTAAACAACCATGGAGAGTTCCAAGAGTAATTCGGCGTTGTACACGGTGGAAGGATCACTCAAGATTTGCCTCAAAGAAGTGTTCTTCTCATCAATGGAGTCAGCAGTCTTATGGTATAGTTCCTGAGACTTTTCCTTGGTTGAGTAAAATTTGTCGACCACAGCAGACTTGTATTTTTCAAAAAGTTCTCTACCCTTTGATGCCTCATTGGAGGCTTCTTCCTCAATTTCTTCAAGCATGTCTTCTCTTTCTTCTTCATCATCACTCTCGGCCTCATTGCCATCAGTAACCTTTTCTCCCTCTTCTTCGTCTTCCTCTTCGTCTTCCTCTTCGTCCTCGGATTCTTCCTCAGGTTCTTCGCCACTATTATCGCTTTCATCTTCAGCGTCTTCCTCTTTCTTTGGAGCAGCAGTCTTGCTTGGAGTAGAGAAAGCACTCTTGGAAGGACTAAAAGAAGAGCTCAGTCTTGTGCTCTTAGTTGGAGATAGATGACGCCTTTTGCGGTACGCAAAGTACTTGCTGAACTTGTCGACATTTTCCAACTCAGGATGCAAGTCAAAATGTTCGTGAATCTTGTCCTCAATGGCAGCCTTGGTGCCTTCAATGCTTCTATAAGAGTATTGCAATGTTAGTAATTGTATTCATCAATGCTTGGATATATTTATCTTGAGTCGAGGTCCAATATTGCTCGGCGATATTGCCGTGTCAACACAGGAAAATAAAAAATAAAAAAGACGCGTACCCTAAGCCAAGGTCATCGGCCAAGTCTTGCAACTCGAATTTCTTCAATTGTTTCAAGCTCATTGTAATAATTAAATTTTTGAGATGATTATATCTTAGTGTAACATAAAGTAGATCCGGTGGTAGGTGCAAAACACGAAAAGTTTTGTAAAAACGTATCTTGCAAGACGTGTCTGCGTCACGTAGGAAACAGCAATAGCAAGCAAAGGAAAAAAAATAAAACGAGAAAAAACAACCGGGGAAAGAAAAGTACGGGCGCCAGCTGTAATGCGGAACAATTGAGACAACTAAGACTCTATGTCTTTTTGGTTGTTTTTGTCTCTTGCGAAGGAGTGTTGTTGCACGTAGAAGCGGTGATTAATTATGTCTAGGGAACAGGACAAAAATAAAAGACCGTAAAAAAACAACAATAAATAGAAAAAACAACAGTCCCCAAGGGCATGGGCCCAAGGAGGGCTCACGAAATAAACAGCCAGAGAACGACTGCGCAGCCGCCACAAAACGTAAACAGCGGTCATGTGATCCTTTCCTTTTCTGGAAAAATATAAATACTGTCCTTGCAGCAGGTTTTCAACATGTCCATGGGCAATCGGCAAGGTAGAGCAGATACTGTACTATCTGTTGGAGCTCATAGGACCCCCCCCCCCAGTAAGAAGGAGGAAGGCCATTCAGGGACAGCAAGAGAATTTGGCGCAAATGATATACATCTAAAACAAGTTAGTCTAACAAAGACATTCGGTCCAATCTAGCTGACCTATATAGTAACAGGTTCCCACTTCATTCTGGACAGTCAGAATTATATAGGGCAGAGAGGAGGCCAAATCAACTCTACCGATCATTCAGATAAGGTCCCTACTACAATAGGGGTTTCATAATATCCTATTGTCAATAGCCATGCCCTCTCTTCGTAGAACAAACACACCTAAGGATTTACCTAGAAGTATCCTTCAACAGGAATTAACTTTGAATGCGTGCTCTCAAAAGTGAGGCAGAATTGTTGGCTGCTAAAATGACAACTAAGATAGGCGAGTAAATTCCAAATATCAAAGAAGTTTTTTTGGGAGATTGTTTTCCTTGTTGCCATAAAAGACGTCCTTTCTGACTCAATAGTTCCTTGCCGATATTACAATTTCCAAATGACTGTTATTAATAATTTTACAGGTTTTGCCTATATCCTTTGCATGCATACATGAAAATGTGGTGAATATCCGGCCATAAACATCCTTTTGTTTTGAAAATCCTTTTGTGGTAGGAAGGAGCTTATGCAGCTTTTTAAATGCTACTGATGTCAAGCTTCTAAAAAATTAAAGCCAAAATGGAATAAGATCGATATCTACAAAGGCTTTCAGTCAGCTTACCAAGCCTCCACATTCAGGCAAACCTTGTTTGGGGGAAGAGGCGACAGTACCTAATTTGAAGCGCGTTGGTTTGCGTCACTGAAGCACCAGTAAAACAGGTGTCATAAAATTTTCAAAGCGTATAGTAATGCATGTTGGATATCGTGCATAGCTGCAGCAAAAGTAAGCCCTTCGCCTTACATCTTTGTGTAACCGCCAAAAGGCCCTTTCAACTTAGTAAAACTTATTACTGAAGGGCCCAAATTTCCTTTTTCCGGAAATGTCGAGCTTAGCCCCTGGGTCCTTTCACAGCAAAATGAGTGAACTAGACTATTATTTAGCCAGACGACTTCCATTTTGAGTCAAATAAGCTGAAAGAAAAAGCTAGTCATGTAGATTTCCAAAAAGGTGAGTTATAGAAAACTAAGCTTTTGACTACGCTGCTCTGCTTTTCAAAGTCCTTGCAAAACATTTGGCATGGTACTCCCGTATGTGCTTCAGCTTCTTATCATGTATCTGTCACTGTTGAAAATAGTACGTGCTTTTCCATAGCAGCGGATGCCAGGGCCAAAAGATTTAGCATAAGAAAACGGAAGCACACATAAACCCTGCAAGGCCGCGGATACGGAAAAAGAGACCCCGAAGGTGGTATGCTGGGCCGGCTGGCTCCACGCAACATGGGATATGGGCTGCTTTTTAAGGGCATGCGGCCAAAAAGCTCTCATATTTAGTTGTCAGACAAATACGATCGTAGAAAGTCGCAATACCTTAAGGTTAGTGCCACTGGGGTCCGAGAGTTTTGGTTTTACAGGGGCAGCACTAAAGTATTGAATTTTCTTTGCAGCTCTTCCCCACATGGTACTATCTGGATATTCCCGAACCCCGATAAGCACTCAGAAGGTATCCATAGCGGTTGCCGGAGCCAATGACGTCGGCCTCGGAGAAGGAAAAGACGCTGCGAGAGACACGCGGCCCCTGATTCGCTGAGCGGAAGCCTTCCCGATCGGGCGGGCAGACTGCTCTAATTAGTCTTTTCGTGCGTCTCCCAGCGGTGCTTAATCTCTCAAAAATTTTTTCCTCGCTGTTATGAGGCAGCATTTGGCAGCGGCCCCAGATAGCCATCGGTAACGACTACATTGCCCGAGAAGCGAGGTCCCAGTTTTGTAGCCCCGAGCATGGCCGCGTTGAGACCGCCTGTCGGCCACTGAGGTGAGCATGCTCTCATTAGAGGGGACGAAAAGAGTACTACTAGGAAAATCAAAACAGGAAAGAGGGATAAACAAAACGGACCAGAAAAAGGCTCATCCGTTAATTAACACCGGGCTCTTATCCACTAAGTTTTTGGCTGGCTCCTTCCACCCCCAGGCGCCTCGAGTATCGGCTCTTTTCCCATGCCTGTCTGAGTTTTTCTGACTATCGCGAAGATTGGCACCTCCCTTGATCTCTATCGACGCTTCCCTAACCTTCTCTTCAACGGAATGAAAATACACAACAGACAACTACAAAAAAGTAAAAATTCACGCATGCAATGCAATGCAAAAACGGACATAATATCTATGTATGGCTCATGTGATCCATACACACACTTCGCACCGGAGTGCGTCCTGGACCAACCGGAAGCAGCACAGAAATCGCCTGAAATTAAGCTGGCGGCAGGCGACCTGCGCAGTATATAAACAATATTTGTTCCCGGTTTTTTTCGATGTTGCTCTTTTTCTCGAGCTGGAGTCCCCTTTTTTCCTTTGGTTCTTTCTTTTCCGGTCTTTTTCACCTGTTAGCAGATAATAAGAAGAAACTTGTTCTTTACTCTCTCAGTCAATCACAAAATAGTTCACAATGTTCCCAGCTGGTGTTATCTTAGTTTTCTGTCTCCTTTTCGTCATTGGTATGTTTTGCCCCGAGTGGTTTGAATAATTCTCGCAAGGTGGATGCTTTTTACAAGATGGACTCTTTTCTGGTCACCATAAAAGAGTCTCTATAAGTTCTTAGATAATTTGTTTTAGCAACAAGAGTAATTACTAACTCATTTTTTTTAGGCGTGATTATTTTCGCTATCTATGTCTCTAAGCTCCTTAAGAAGAGAAAGTCTGCTTTGCAAAACTTCTGAGTTTGTCTAAGGAGTCATAGTTTTTTTTTGATAAACAGAAAACAATCTATACCAACCGCTTTTCTTTCAGCATGAATACCAGTTCCTAATAATTTTGAAAACCAACGCACAGGTCCCATGGTTGGGATGAAGCGTTAGCAACATCCAAACGAGCTCAAGTTGGTTTGCATTCAATCTAATTCAATTTGGTGCAATCTTTCTTTTAATAGATTATAATACAATACGCTTTTACTAAGGGTTTTTCTGTTTCTCTTGCTTCTTCTTCAACTGTTTGGTACCTTCGTGTGTTTTAGTTTTCTATTATCTTTGCCAGCTCCAGTCATAATTACCTAATTTCAATCTGCTGCTCTACATTTTTATTATCTTCTGCTTTTTTATTCTTATTCGTTTTGTTCATTCTTGTGTCCACATTGACTATTTTTTTGTTCTCTTTTGTTATTTTTATTAATGTCCCATTAATAAATAAGACAACCGGTTTTAATAATTAAAAGACAATTTTCCTTCCTCGTAACTCTGAACTTCAGTTTCATTAATACTCGAATCTACAGCTTTGAACTTTTCTCATCTTGGTTAAGTTGTCAGAAACTTTCGCTAACAATTGCTGTCCGCCAAGACCGCTTCTTTGCTTTCTCGCTCCCTCGCTCCTCTCTCCATGCATGGAATGTGTTTTCGTCTTTATCACTTTATTTTTTTCACCCGCCATTTCCCGGCCGAAGGAAAACAAGGATCCTTAATAAAAAAATTGTCGCATTTTGCCCTCACCGGCCGCGACGTTTCTTCCGCCGATGCCGTCCAGTGCAATAGCTTCGTACTCGTTCCATTACTGCAGAGACGCCGGTAGATGCATAGCAATGCAGTACACGCCGATGATTATGGTTTATTAGCGAGACAGGATTCGGGGGCACCCTAAGACACGATGAGGCCAACTTGGGTGGGCATAGCCTACTTTGGGGCCCTATAACACTAAAAGAAGGTCAAATCTATGATAAACAAATTGTTAAGAGTTTACTTTACATACATTAATGGCTAGTCTTGTGAGTAAAATGCCATTTCCGTTTAAATAAAACTTTTAAAAGTCTGTAAGTGATGATGCTGAATACGACAGCAGTAAATTTACAACAAACGTAAAAGAAAATAATAGAAAAACATACATGACTTGAATCATCAAATAATAGTAAAACAATAATGTCCTGTAATATTAGAAAAACTCGTAAAAAGAAAACGCTATTGATTTTTCCTCCATAATATAAGAAAGTAACAAAAAATTTGACAAATAGAATAATAATAATAGTAAACGGGAACCACAAATTAAACTAAAGAACAGATTTACTGACAGGCTGGATGAGCCGCAAAAACTTATTAATACACACAAAATTTACGAAAACCAAAAGCGAAACAAGATGAACACAGAGGATGAAATGAAGAAGACCTGAAGAAGAAAAAAAAGAATAGCACAAAGAGAACAAGAACCGAAACGGACTAAAGTTTAAAAGGGCTGAAGTGCTTGCGGTGTCCGCAGCGCTCGCAATACAATACTCACCAGATTATTGAAGTCATAATATCCTTATGGCTCTCCTCACCTACTTTAAGGCCAAAATTAGGATCAACCGCATCTCCATCAGTAGCACTCACAGTACCATCATCAAATTTATTTTCATTTGGTACCTTGGTGTCAGCTGAGCTACCGGCAGCAGTAGCGCCACCAGAGGTGCCAGAGGTTGTAAGGAGGTCTCCACTAATACTGATATTGCCACCCAAAGCAGCCCTATTGGGAGCATCCTTTATTAAAGGATACTGTTTGGCAATGAATGCAGAAGAGATCTCGCTTGAATATGATAGGTCTAAGTAGTTTTCCGGCCCATCAAGGTCAATAATTGAACCGTTTTTATATTCTAAAGAGGTTGGATGAGCACAGCCATTACCAACTGCATTTTTGAAGTCAGCATTTTTATTAGAAAGACCACCATCGCTATTGTGAGCGCTACTATGGCTGTTACCAATACTGCTTTGGTATCTTTCTTTTATTCTCCGGCTATGGCGCTGATTCCTCAATTTCAAATTGTTTGGAGCAATAGTGTACTTTTGATCACTGTTTATCGCCGTAAACCCGGACTTTCGTATTTCCTCAATTGCCTTAATGTTTTCCTCATCAAAATCATTACCAGTTTTTTCAATTTCACAAATCTTGTTAAGGGGGCTGCTAATAACGTTGCCATTTATAAAGTTAGTAGAGTTTTCATTTTTATTTCCAGGTTTAGATAGCTCAAAAGATGGAGACGAAGAATTGCCGTGCAAGTTTTTAACGCTCTCTATAGCTTCAGTTATGCCAATGCTCACTTTATTTTCTTCACCATCGTTTCCAAGTTTTTTTTTTACCAAATATTCTTCATCATGCTTGTGATCTTTGAAAAATTCAAAGGGCGAGCTATTGGATTCATTCTCTTCTCCTTGTGCTTGGCCTTGAAATGTGGCCGGCAAAACATCGCCAGCTGCTTTTGTTGCTGCCCTAGCGGTTATGATCGCTTCTGCAGTAGCAGTAGCAGTTGCAATGTCGACATCGATTTCCGCAGAAGCCATCGCTATTGCTTCAGAAATAAGCCCAGCAGTGGATTCTTTCAAGGTTTCTGGGACTACCATCACAGTTCCAGGCGAAGCATTCTGGTTTTGATGGGCACGATAAAGATTATAAGTGTACAATCCATCAATGTTTGTCAAATTGCTGCTTGTGGTCAGGCTCTGATCATCTTTGGAGCCCAAATCCTGATTTTGGTTCTCATCGTCGTCATTGTCAATTTCAAAAGGCTCATCATCCTCGCAAGCATCTAGCTGAGTAAACGATATAACTGGTTTGAGTGAGCTCAATGCATCATAATCTCCAGACTCTTCAGCCGCTAGACTCTCAAAGTACAGCTTTTGATCTTCCAATAGCCTATTCTGCAAAGCTTTCATATTTTTCTCCTTCCCTTTTTGCTTTTTAATTTTTTTATAACTCTTGTTTTCCGTTTTAGGGGATTTTCTTGGTCTGCCACGGCTTTTACGTTTTAGCGTCGATTTGCTTTTAATGAGCACTTTGTCGTCATAGCCATCATCAATATATACATCTTTGTCGCTATCAATATCGACGTTTTTGGATGAACTTTTATTAAGTGCATTGTTTTTCTCGTCAATTATTTGTATACCGTCATCTATGTCTATACTGGTTTCAAATAATACTGCATCGTAATCGCCATCATCATCTCTATACCTGGCCTTTCTCTGCAAAGTCATTCGTCTTTCTTGAATAATCTCCTTTCTTTCAACTTCTTTTTCTTCCACAAACTCCAAATCGCTATCTCCACCGCCACTATCCTGAGGGTTATAGTAATTGTTATTGTTCCCAGTGGGCTGTTTCACAGATCTTGATATTTGCTCTTTTATATTAATGTTTATGCTGTCGTGGGTATCGTTATTGGTTGTGTCAGTAGCAGAGCTGGCGATGTTATAGTTGTTTTTATTACTGCTATTGTTCTTGATATTATGATTTTGAATATTACTGGGACCATAAATGGGCGGAAGCTCCTTGAGCATATTAGGAAAGTGAGTCTCAATGTACTTACTTAGCTCCATATTCTGAGCCGCAATCTTATAGGACGCCTTTAAACCTCGCCACTGGGGTCTGAGCTTCAATTCTGCTCCATCTTTGCGGAGAAAATCCCGGCACATTCGAGCTGTGAGTTTCTTAACTGACGCGGGCTTAACCCACGAGTACGATGGCTCGCCAATAAATATCACCGGCACATTCTTTCCATGTGGTTTTGAGTCGAACATGTCCCCAGGAACCTGCTCTGTGCTGAGGACAAAAGAGGGCCATGGCGGAAATCCTAAGAGCGACGCTAGCACGAGATCCCCTGGATTTATCTCGGATAGCTTCATTAGCGTAAAATGATTTCCAGGAGCTGCTGTGCCCTTATGTGCGCGTGTGTGATGCAAGCACGAGCTAGGGTGTATGTGCTATAATGGTGATGATTCGATGGTGGGAGCTTTGTGGAAGACGTGTGTTGTTGCGCCTTGTGATCTCTATACACACGTGTAAGCGATGAAGCGTGTTTTGTCTTTTTTCTGTTTTTCCCTTGACCGAAGATGGTGATAATGGAATATCACTTCTGTACGATTTGACGCATCGGCCAAAAAGCACGCACTTCCCTTCTGCGTTACTAGCCCTGCGCTCTAGTCAGGTGAAGGAGCTTATAAACATAGAAAAGAAAACTACTACTTTAACCTATATACACATTTCGTTGAATAAGAAGCTGTTGCGAAGAGGAGCACGCATGAGATTCACGAAAAGTAAAACGCCATTTGAAATTAATTAAAATAAGTATACATTGGAAGAACTGAAAAATTAAAAAAAACCACAACTAATTGGATTGCAAAAGCGCGCGATCGAGGGTCGAGTCAATATTCTCAGGCAACGCCTCCAACTGTGTGATCTGTATGCCAGAGCCAGGAAACTTCTCGCCGGTATCGTCCTGTTTGGTACTAGACACATTGCTGTCATTGGATACGTCTTGTACGTAGCTTTTATCAACTGTACCGTGCTTTGGAGAACTCTGACTCACGTTACCATCTTGAGCTGAGCTTTGGCTTTGATACTTTTCGGTTTCGCTATTATTGGTATTGGTATTGTTATCGAGTTCCTTGTCGTAGTTTAGTATTTCACCATTCCCTATTATTTCGTTCCCATTATTTTCCCTATTCGTGGTCTCGTTGACAGCGGCAGCAATTTCCGCCGGTTTTTCGTTCTCAGCAGCTTGCGCAGCATTATTGAGAATTTGCATAAAAGAGGAGTATAGACTTTCAAACTCAACAAGAGCGCTAGCAAACTCTGGTCTCATGTTTCTGACCAAGTTGGCAAATGACTTTGATCTGACCACTTGTATGTAATGCTTGTTCTCGTTCAACATACTTATGAGGTCTCCGTGAAACTTATTCTTGGTATAGCCGTCCTGAGCACCTGCTTCTTCATTTTCTCCATCACCACTAGCATTTTCGGATCTAGAGCGCTTTTTGTCTGATCCGCCTACTGAGTCAGTTTCGTCCACTGACAATCTTCTTTTTGCCGCTGTACCAATCAAATCGTTCGGGTTTGTGGCTAGTAGCTCTTTCTTATGAGCCTTTTCCAAGTGCTTGGTGAGGGTCTTTGGGCCATTTCTGGAAATATAAAGCTTGGACTGTCCACAATAATTGCAGTCATAGACCTCGTGCTGGAATTTGGGAGGAACCTCTTTTTCAGACAACTTGACATCTGCAGTTTTAGCAGTGTTTCTAGTATAGTGAAGTTTCCAACTTTTAGCAGCGCGAGACAAGTATTCCAAATTGCTGACGCAACTGCTGTTAAACAGCGGGACCTCAGCTCCGCTGACTCTGTCAAAACTGGTTTCCCGGTTTCCATTAGAGCCAGATTGGGCTGGGTCGGTGATAGCAGCATCTAGCACAGACGAGCCATTGATGTCACCTCTAACACTTCTGCCGTCTAGCTGGATGTTTCTCTGATCCGATGCTTTGCGTTGATTGGCTAGCATCTCAGAATGGTGCGCCAAAGTAGGATCGTGGTTGAGCACGTCTGACAAATGGTACTTTTCCATATGCTTCACCAAAGTGCCTGGCCCATTTCTGGAACAGTAAATAAACTCCTTGTTGCAATACTTGCACTCGTACACTTCAGAAGGAAACCTCGAGTTTTGACGGTCGTCTTTTATTTGGTAAGTCTTTTCGGCATTGTAGTTGTAATGGAACTTCCATTGTTTGGTTGTCACCTTGATGGCAAACTCCAAACCGCTAGCGGTTAGAGACGCGTTTTGCGGCTGGTAGTATCTAAAGTTGAAGTTATTCACAAATGAGTCTGGGCTAGTGCTGACGTCATCATTGTTTCCATTAAAATGAGCAATACTGTTGTTCTCATTGCTACAGGAGACACCATCGTTTATGCTGCTAGTATTAGCGGCGGCATTGATGCCGTTATTAAAAGCATTAGTATTGCCATTGGTAAGACTAGTACCTTTTTCCTGGGAATGTGGGTCGTTGTCGTCGCCTGTGCTAGTGCCCATCACGCTGGCAAAGTTGGAGGTGGCGGCATTTAACATACTGTCGTTCATCATACCGTTGGTGGCAGCAACCGCGGCCGCTGCTGCAGCAGCGGCCGCGACGGCAGAGCTGTTGGTGTTAAATATCTCCTGGGCATGGCGCTTCTGAAGGTGCTTGCTTATTGTACGCGGCCCATTTCTGGCAAAATAGGTAAACTCATGGTTGCAAAACTTGCAAATGTAGGCCTCCACAGAAAAATTCGTGTTATTGACCTGCTCCTTGATAACCTTGGAACGCGCTGGGTCGATTTCCACAAAATCCTTCCAGTTCTTTATTGACCTGAACGATGATGACGACGATCTGTGGACGGGAGAGACGCTGCGCTCGCTGTCGGTGACCATCGCGGCAGATAGTTTGATGTATGCTGTCGCTTGGATGGATGATGCTCTTTGCCTTTTTTGACAGAGCACGGTTTGAGGATGGATGATGGATGGATGATGGATGGAGGATGGAAAAAAAAACAATCCCGCCTTTGACTATACGGAAAGCAAAAAAAAGAACAGCAATCCGTCAGACACAAACAAAGGATGCGGTATCCGTCAGACTTGTAAATATGAGCAACAAAGCGAGAATTCGGTGCAGACGGCGTGCCAAGAGCTCAAAAACCAGATAAAGGCAGCGGATTTATAGCAGATGGCTGGATTAAGGACGTATCTCAACAGCGTAATAAAAGTCAGACACTAAAAACAGAAGGGAAAACCGCACACTGGATGGTTTCGTTGCGGCCGCCGCTCGGCATGCGCACGATGGCGTTGTGTGAGGGTTCTGGCCGGCCAGGAAACGGACCGGTGCCGAGAGAGCACGGATCCCTGGTGGGGCAATTGTCCGCAGCAGATGCGGAGACGGCGAGACGGTGCCGCCTGTTTTCCCGCTCGGGCTCACGGCCGACAAGGAGAGGACACCCGCCGCCTAGATCCCATTTTCAGCCGGGGAACAGGATCTGCAAACAGGACGCTAACATGCAGAAGACCGGATGTGCATCGAACATGGGCCATCAGAGAAGCCTAAAGGACTTGGGTTTGTGTAAAAACATGCTATCGAAGACTATCTGGGCAGTACAATGACCTAGTATCCATGGATATCAGTGGATGTTCGTTTTTGAGACAAGAGTGTGGATGTTGGCGTCCAACCTCTTATGGGGCTCCTCCTGGCGCTGCAAACCACTCCTCGGTGGTACTCTCGGCGGTGCTTTCGGCGGTGCTTTAGGCATTTAGCTCGCCACACACACTGTATTTGCGGCTGCTAGAATGCCAAAGGTAAAAACCTTCTTTGGCAATTAGTATATCGAAGCACCTAGACCCTGATATCAAGCGGAGCGCGCTGTCGTTTGTAAAGCAGGACAGAAGCAGCAGGGCGGTGCGGTGCTAGAAGCGCTGTTTCGGCATGCGACGCTTGGAGATCCGCGTGCACTGGTCGGCTCCAGGAAAAAAAACGCAACGCTTTGCGGCGGCTATTAATCTGTTATCTGCATCCCCACGCCGTTCTTGTCCACTTTGGCCTCCACTGTATATATATCTTGCTCAGGCTTGTTTTCTATTACAGCTTTAGTTTAAACGCCATTTTATTCTAAGAGGCTTTGACACTCAATTGACCCACTCAATCCCTTATCATCCTACACCAACTTACTAAAATGTCTGACACCGCTGGAAAAGTATGTACCTTGGAAAAAGCACTGTTTGAAATTTGTTAGGTGGCGATGCTCATAACAAGAAAACACTGAGCAGCAGCATCGGCACTTAATAGCAGTCCTACTAACTCAATTGCTCTTATAGTCCATCTTCTGCAAAGCTGCCGTTGCTTGGGAAGCCGGCAAGCCATTGTCCGTGGAGGAAGTCGAAGTTTTGCCTCCAAAGGCCCACGAAGTGCGTGTGAAAGTTATTGCCAACGCCGTTTGTCACACTGATGCGTACACCCTTTCTGGCGATGATCCAGAGGGCACTTTCCCTAGCATTCTCGGACACGAGGGTGCCGGTATTGTCGAAAGTATTGGCGAAGGCGTTACCGAAGTCAAGGTTGGCGATCACGTTATCGCCCTTTACACTGCTGAATGCCGCAAGTGCAAGTTTTGCAAAAGTGGCAAGACCAACTTGTGTGGGTCTGTGAGAGCGACCCAAGGCAAGGGTGTCATGCCTGACGGCACCACCAGATTCAGATCCAAGGACGGCAAGCCAATCTACCACTTTATGGGCTGCTCCACTTTCTCCCAATACACTGTCCTCGCCGACGTCTCTCTTGCTGTAGTCAACCCAAAGGCTCCGTTCGAAAAAATTTGCTTGTTGGGTTGTGGTATCACTACTGGCACCGGCAGTGTCTACAACGTCGCTCAAGTCAAGGAAGGCGAAGAAGCCAACGCCGCCGTTTTCGGTATCGGTGCCGTCGGTCTTTCGGTCATTGAAGGTCTTAGATTGAGAAAGGCTAAAAAAATTATTGCCGTTGACGTCAATGACAAAAAGGAAGAATACGCCAGAAAATGGGGTGCTACTGACTTTATCAACCCAACCAAACTTAAGGAGGGTGAGAACATTGTTGAAAAATTGATCGAGTTGACCGACGGCGGCTGCGACTATACCTTTGACTGTACTGGTAATGTCAAGGTCATGAGACAAGCCTTGGAAGCTTGTCACAAGGGTTGGGGTGTCTCCACCATTATTGGTGTCGCCGGCGCTGGCCAAGAAATTGCCACCAGACCATTCCAATTGGTCACTGGCAGAGTCTGGAAAGGTTCTGCTTTTGGCGGTGTCAAGGGTAAAACTCAATTGCCAGGTTTTGTTGAAGACTACTTGAAGGGCGCCTTGAGACTCGACGAGTACGTTACCGGTTACAAAACTTTGGACGAAGTTGACGAAGCCTTCAACGATCTCCACAAAGGTGAAGTCCTCAGAACTGTCATCAAGTTGTGGGAGTAAACCAGGTGCGTTCATTAAGGGAGCTGTATATTAGAAGTAACTAGTTGTATTATAGGGAGTTGTTAATAGTCTAAATAATGAAATATGTTAGTAGTTTGTTGAGTTCTGTTTCTCTTTGAAATTAGCGGTAAGCACTGTTAGTTCCATAAATTGTCGTAGCCAAATAAAAATGGACCAATGGAGTGTCTTCCGATGATGGCTAGCACACCAATGAAAAACTGAATCAGTAATATGGTTAGGCATAATTTGTCCTCCCTGAGTGGCCCAAAATGGACTAGCACAAGGTTGATCAATGTGAGGTTATTAAACCGCTTGACGAATTTGACTTTTTTCACAGAGCCGCTTGGCAAAGTGACACTTTCCTCCACCTTCACAATTTTCAAAAGTCTCAATGTACCAAGAAGCTTCAATGTATTCTGAATAATGACGCCTTTCGGGTTCAAAAGCTTTCTTATCTTTGAAGATGAAAGTTTTGTCTTACCAGAAGAGCTATCACCTTCATCCTCGTATAAAGTTGCCATAGATGGATTCATCAAGCCAGTCGTGGCATCAAATCTTGGAAGTCTGTGTCTTGGGCACGGAACAAGATGAAACAATTGAGGCACAGAGTACATAAAGTTGAATATCTGAGGAATGAAAAATAACAACAATGTCTTGGAAAAGTGACCCAAGATTCCAACGACAGCAAAGACCATGCCGGAAAAGTAACAATAAGTATCTCCGACAAACACTCTAGAAGGATACCAATTATACTTGAGCAATCCCAAGCTGACACCCAAAAATGGGGTCAAGAGACAGATGGACAATAAGTGCGATGACCTTGATGAAGGAAATTGAGACAAGAAAATGTAGCAAAAGTCATTTATCAAAAAGATAATTGCTAACACGACTGACTGTCCCACCTCCAATCCGTTGATGCCTGCCAAAATGTTGATAGAGTTTGGACAGAAAATTGCAATTGCTGCCATGTAAATATAGTAGAGAGCACCCAAATCGATAGTGGTCTTCTGCAAATACTGCGAAACAACATTTGGAATCAATATTGAGGTAACGCCGAAGTCAATATAATAAACAATTAAAAGTGGTATGGCGGCAATGGCAGGCATAAAAAACTTGTGTCTCCATTTCACGTCAAACAAGTCATCAGCAATTCCGAGCAAGACTTGACTCTCAAGGCACAAAATGGCAGACAAGTACTGGATCAACTTTGAATGCGGGAACTTCACTATGGTGTCGTCATTTGCGGCTCCCAAATCTGAAACGCTGGCGGTATTGAACTGCTCATCGTCTCTGTTTCCTCCCCCGGATGTATTCACAATTAATATCTGAATGAAGATGAATGGTATGAAGAAGAACATCAAAAACAAGTACACCACCGCCGAAACAGCACCCATACACTCGGGCAATAGTGGCCGGTTAGGCTTTGACAAGTCATTGCCCTTCAAGCCTATTTTGATGAAGGATGCGCCTAGTCTTGGAATCAAGTACGAGACCACAAGGTACCCAATGATAGCGAAACCTACCGCGGAGGAGATTGGCTGGTTAGCAGAGACATGCACAAATACCAACACCACCGCAACCGTAAATAAAAAAAGTGAAGCAAACATTGCTATTACACATCCGGCTATAACACAGTCCAGCTATAACACTAAAGAAGAAATGGTGGTTGTGCTGCCTATTTCGTCCTCGCTAGTAGTCCTATGCCGCAGCGGAGATGAGAACAGCTTGTAGTTTTCGCGGCGTTCTTCGAAAGAGCCGGTTTTCCATGTCAAAAGCTAATGAGATGTTTACTAGGCGCGCGTCCTTCGACGCGAAATTTCCCGGGCATCCATCGATCGATGCCTCTCTGTTTTTGGAGCGCTGCGCTTTGTGCAATGAAAATTGGCCGCTTTTGTTTTGCAAACAAACAAAAAGCAGCGCGATATTACCAACCTGCCAAATACACACACTGGGAAACCGCCATTTACTACGCACGCAACTCAGCGCTTACCAAAAGGTCACTTCGCAGCTCTAGAGCTAGGGTACAGAAACAAGTGTGAGCTGCCGCCATGCTGGAAATTGGTCTAGAAGCAATCGATGTGACTTCGAGAATCGTTAGTCAACAGAGTTCGTCTTCCCCAGATTCTGAGATCTGTGCCGTCACATTATACCCAGATAGCGAAGTTCTCATAATTAGCCCGTCAGAAGTGAAGTGGGTAAAAAATGACATTTTGGTTAGAAAGTTTAAGTATAGCAATCCAGAGGACAAAATAGTCAATGCCCATATTGTATATTTCAACAATAGCCTGGATTCGCTTACCCGAGATCCCGCAACTAAAGGACTCGAAAATAATGAAAGGAAAAAGACATTAGCCGTAGTATTGGAGGATAGGGCCTACATATACTTTGAAGATAACGAGCCATTTATAATAAGTTTCCCTGACAAGGTCAGGAAATCATTGTCATTTGAGAATGGTTTAATATTGGAGCGCCAACACTCCACAAATCAAGAAACAAAATTCCCATTATTTGCATCTTCAATAGCGCCAGGGCCAAGCAGCACAAACAACTCCAAAGTCAATTTTTTTACGCTTTTAGGACCTCTGCATGAACTTGGAATGGTTGTCTCTTCATCTACATCATCATTCTCTCCAAACGAAGAGCTTATATGGTTTCCTTCATCATTAAAGAGTACGTTGACGGTAACATACAACTCCTCCAATCATATCATTGCCATCTACCATGTTCGTTACCTTACTCGAAATAAAGCTATGACAGCGGCTAAACGCTCTTCAATACGTAAGAGATCCGTTTCCCGTAAATCATCGATACCCAATTCGGCAGCTATAGGCACTCCAGTCAGCGAGACAGCAACAGAGGAACTTACTATCAATCGTGCAATACAGGCACGCAGATCATTATCACACTCAGAATTGAGGCCTTTTGACAGAGTTCCTTCGGGGTCTGATGTAAGTGGGGTGGATTTCAATGACGCCAGCAATGTGAACATTGGCAATATACCGTCCGCCAGTATCGATACCACGGTGTTCAGGAAAGATATGGTTTTGACAAAAATTGAAAAAGTGCAGTTTAATTTTGGCCAAAATAATTTAAAAGTGTTCAGCATAAGTTTTCATAACAAACAAGGTGTGGTGATTGTCAACAAAGAATCAAAAGATACAGAAGTCTTGATATTCAAATCATCTAATAACTCAGTAAGCTTGCCATCGTATCAAACATCTTTCAACTTAAAATGCAGCGACGCAATACCATTAAACGCCGAATCTGAACAACACGAGGGATACTTGGCTGTACTTGATGAAAACAACTTTTCAGTGAGGTTAGTGAATCCATTCATCGGCTTGTTTTCCCGTTCTTTTAACCTTGGAAACAAATACACCACTATACGGTCTTTGGATGATTGCTGCAAGTCTCACATTGCCATTACCGTTAGCGGAAATAAGAAACGCCAAGTAAAGCTTTTGTTAGAGCCAAAGGAAGAGCTTATCAATAAATGCCTACAGGCATTCAGACATATTTTCGGGCCTTACATATACGAGTATGTGTGGCTCAAATGGTGTGCTGCTTTAGGAATTGCGAAAAACAATGAATGGGAGAGTTTTGTGGTGACTTTACTATCCATATTAATACCCAATGGTACAGATTTTGCTCAGATAGATGCCTCCAATTGCATAATCAATCAGCTCGCCCAAGCAAGCACGCTAAATCAGTCAGTTGGTCTGCAATTACATATTAAATTTGAAAAGTCCTTGAATGATTTGGCACCGAATGCCATGCTTGCACTACATCTTATTCGTGAAGAATTGAAACTCAATATATTAGAGAAGGAGTTAAATCACAGGTTTGACTTGCTACTCGCGCAGCTCGCTTCATGGATGGGGTGGTCAGATGATTGGATTTCATACTACATGGATGATTCACTGTTGTTAGATCTTAAAACCAGGTTTCCAACATTAGAGCCTTTGGAAAATCCACCAAACTTGCTCAAATCAATATGCAGTATATTTACGGACCAAATTACTCCTTATGTTAGCTTTTCACAGCTATCTGAGGAAAACGATGCTATAGATGAAGCAATAACCCCTAGAACGTATTATGTTTTGAGAATTTTTGAAGCCATTGTGTCCCCTCAATTTTCACCAGCTGACGTGGTGAACTTAATGGTGGAATATAATATTGATTCTTATGATCTTGACACATACCCGATTGGAATATCCCTTCCTCTAAAGGAATATCTTTCTCACTACAAAAACGGGGTTACTGTTGGCTCATCTATCGATTCCATAAATCTTTTAGGCAGAAAAGACTTGGAGAGAATGTTGAATAATGAGAAACTGATCAAAAAAAGCATTTCTTTTAATACCAGCGCTACGAAAGACGCACATCACATCATTCAGTCCATAAAGAACGATGAACCGCTTAATGCTTGGGACTCTAATATTGAATCTAAAAGATTGGAAATAACAAAGCTTATCTTTTCAGTGGACAGAAGATACTACGAAATCACCAAATTGTTGCAATCTTCAAAAGTTCAGACCGTTACTTTGCGTGATGCTCTTAGTTTGAATGAATATGACCTTCTCAACTTGCAAAAAGAGTTATCAATACTCATATCTCTAAGAACTCTAACAATTCCCTTGGGTAGAGGCGCTCTTTTCTTGTCATCTAGAATGCCAATATTAACAGACAAATTTCCTATTCCAAAGTTGAACTTTGATACCTTAATAAAACCTGGGGACACTACTCTAAGCTTAGATAAGGAGCTCATAGATCCTGAAATAATGAATTGGGGTTATTTTCACAATGGCGCTTCTGCCGGCCTAACAATATTGAGGAATGCCAAGAACATCGTTGGTAGTTGGATCGTATTTAATAAGCCCAATTCTTTAAACTCCCAACATGGTGGGTTTTTGCTAGGCTTGGGCTTGAATGGACATTTAAAAAATCTTGAAGAATGGCACATTTACAACTACCTTAATCCAAAGCACACGCATACCAGTGTGGGTTTGTTATTAGGTATGTCAGCGAGCGCTAAACGCAGCATGAATGTGACGCTCACAAAGGTTTTGTCAGTCCATCTTGTTGCTTTGCTACCCCAGGCAGCAGCAGACTTAAATGTTTCGTTGCCCGTTCAAACAGCAGGCCTCGTGGGAATTGGGTTATTATACCTCGAAACACAAAATCGCCGTATGAGTGAGATATTACTCTCACAAATTAGCAACAAGTTGTCCCTAAACGATAGACTAATAGTAGATGAAGGCTATAGATTGGCAGCCGGAATTGCTTTAGGTTATGTGAACCTAGGAAAGGGTAATGATTTAAAAGGTCTCAGCGATACATATCTTACAGATAATTTATTATCAATGGCAGTTTCTCTCAAAGATGTTCAAGCCTCGCAAGAGTTTGACAAATCTGCTCCAGGAGCAATTTTAGCAGTAGGATTTATCTACATCAGAACAAATAATCATAACATTGCATCAAAATTGGCAGTCCCAGAGACAGAAAAATTACTAGACTATATTAGATCTGATTTGCTATTGCTACGTATTCTTGCAAAGAATTTGATTCTATGGGGCGACGTAAGCTGCACCTTATCATGGATTGAGTCTCAAATTCCCGAATGCTTGCTAAAAAAGTACAATATTGAGAACATCAAGACCTTAGACAGTGATCAGTTATCTTACTTAAACTGTTTAGGTGGCGCATGTGTATCAATAGGTTTGAAATATGCTTCTACTGGTAATCTAACAGCTAGAGACAACATTTTGTTTTACTTGGATCAGTTTATGAGAATCACTATATTACCATATTCAACTTTTGACGAAGAAATAACACAATCATCAGCATCAGTTATTCAGCATGTCCTTGCTTTGTCGGCGGCTCTTGTGATGGCGGGAACCGGTGACTTAGAAGTTTTTAGAAGGTTAAGAAGTTTACATAATCGAACCAGTCAGAATATGACGTTCTCGGACTACTCATCGCTGAGCATGGCACTCGGGTTCTTGTTCATTGGTAGTGGAGAGTATGCTTTTGACGATACAAACTTTGCTTTGGCCGCATTGGTGACATCCATTTACCCAGCGCCTGTTGAGAATACTGATTCACCTATATATTTACAAGCCTTGCGTCATTTTTGGGCTTTATCGGTTATACCCCGCTGTCTCGTGGTAAGAGATGTTGTTACTCTGAAGCCTGTGGAGATACCCATAGAGCTTGTTTTAAAAAATGGTCGTCACTTGTCATTGAAAGCGCCGTGTTTAATCCCAAAACTAGACGACATATTGTCAATTCGAACCCTTTCTCGAAAACACTTTGAAGTGTCATTAAACTTTGATCAGCAGGGCTTACGTGAGACCAGCGAAATATCGGCTAGTCATAAAGTGTATGAAAACTTTAAGAAAAACTTGACAATCTATGTTTTTGAGCGAGAAGAGAGTGAAAGGGTTGACAAGAACACGTTTAGCTCAATAATAAAGACCTTTGCAAATGACTTCAATCAAATTAAAGCAAGCACAATGGATAAAATGTGTGATTTAATACTAAAGGATGAGTATAATATTAATGAGCATCAATTGTCGCATAACATTTTGGTCGCTGACGCCAGGCTTGAAGCGAGAAACTTGGTTAAACTGCCTGAAGATGTTGACGATCTATGGAACATTAAACTTCTCTTTGCCTTTTATGACAAAATCACCGATATTAAGACACATTACTTATCTGCTGAGTTTGTCAAGAGCTTGAAGATTGATTTGTGGAGGTTTTCACAGGTATTGCAGTAGAATAAATATACTCAAAGTATTCTTACGAAATGCAGTGTAGTCATAACAACGCAGTACAATACTAAAATAAACATAAAAAGCGGTAAATGCTTGTCTATCTATTAAAATATCATTAGTCATCCTTCTTCTGGACCGACGTTGTAGCTATACATCTGTATTCATTCAATCTGCTTGCCTTCCAGAAACGAACCTGGCCGTCGTCGCCTGTGCTGCTCAAGATTGTGCCTGTGCTGTTCCAGCTTACGGACCACACATCGGACTTGTGGTCGTCGTTTTTGGCCAAGAGCGTTATTTCCAATTTGGACTCCAAATCGTTAGGAGAGGCGACCTTGCGGCTTTCAAAGTCGTGGTCCTCGTCAGCACCATCTCTGACCTTGTGCAAGCTGCTGCTGCTTCCGTTACCGCCCGCCACGCCGTACGCATCAAGACTCTTGTCAACAATCTTGTAGACTCTGACGAACCCGTCCTTGGATGCAGTCGCCAACAACTCGTACGATCTGCCCATGGACGGGGCCCAGGCGACGTCTCTAACGAGAGAGTTTATGTCCGGCAACGCCTTAGCCTTCCTGTACTTATTGTTTGCGTCCCTGAGGAGGATCAAGCAGGTGTCGACGGTACTAACGCAGATCTTCTCCTGGGCAAACTTGGACTGACACCAGTTGACAGTGAAGTTGCTCGGAAGGTTGGCGTTGAAGGGCTTGGAGAGTAACGGGAGCGCCTGGACCAAATGCCAGTCAGACAAGTCGGAGATATTGAGGGCCTCGTAGATACGGAGCGTCCCGTCGACGCCAATGGTGGCGACGCGGAGCATGTCGAGGTAGCCGGGGGCAAAAGACAAGCCAAAGAGGGGGCCCTGGGCGTCGTTGATGGTCGTTAGTCTGCGGTAGCAGGTGCCAGACTGCGAAACGGTATCGTGCTGGTGTTCCCAGAGCTTTAAGGTGCGGTCGTAGGACACGGAAGCAAGCACCTGGCCGTACTCCGGCGGTGCCCATGCGAGCTTCACGATGGAAGAGTCGTGCGCCTTCCAGCTGTCCCGGAGGGCCCACTTGTTGCTGGATTGCAAGGTGAAGACACGAATGTGGCGGTCTGAGGAGCACGTCGCAAGAGTCTTGCCGTAATAGTCAAAAGCAATGTCATGGATGAGGTCCTCGTGGCCCGTTACCACTGGTTGGAGGCCCATTATGTATGTGATTGTGTGTTTATTTTTTTATGATGGTTCTTCACAGCTATATTTGGAACAATTTGAGGAAGATTGAGAAGTGGTGAGACCTGGGATGCAATATCGATAGGAAAGTGTGGTAGCTGCTGTAGGGACAATAAAGCAGCAAGCCAATTGAATAATGTAAACAAAATTACCAACTATTGAATAAATATTATTTGTGCGTTTCTGAACGATGGATGGTGATAGGCCATGTTGATATTTTTACTTTGGAGATAGACATGTTCGCTTTCCTGTTTTGTTTTTTGTTTTTTTCTGGTTGCGCTGCCTGTGCCCGTAACCACGCTTTTTCGTGGAACCCTCTTTTTCCGTTACATCATGGCAAATGTTGAGGACGGACACCATTCGAACAGGGTAGAGATGAAAAATTGCAACTTTAACCCATTGCCACTGATTCATGTAAATAATTCTATGCCACAGCACACTTAATCATCGCTACATACAGGCTATAATATAGAAAAAGCTAAGAAGCGCCATCACTGCATAATCACAGAAATCACACTGTTTAGCATAACAAGCAACTATCAATATCTCATACAGCATAAAACATGAAGTTGTTGGCAGAGAACATTTCCAGCAGCAAAGAGAGCAGCCTCACGCTCCAGGCGCAGGACAAGGAGGACTTGTGGATCCTCTACAACCTCATCCAAAAGCAGGATAAGATCAGTGTGACTACGACGAGAAACTACTCCAAGGAAGGCTCCGGCAGGGTGGACCGGATCCTCGTGAAACTTGTACTCAGGGTGGAAACCATCGACTTTGAGGCCGAGAGCCTGTCGCTCCGTTGCAAAGGGCGCACAGAGAATGAGAATAAGTATGTGCCATTGGGCTCGTACCACACCGCAGTGATCGACACTAAGTATGCCTTCACGTTGTACAAGACTGAATTTGACGCGTACTCATTGGACATGATTCATCAGGCCACGAGCATTGCAGACCGCGCGGAAATTGGCGCAGTGGTGCTCCATGAGGGCGTTGCCCACTTTTGCTTGATCACAGACACAATGCGGATCCTTGTCGCCAAGGTCGAAAAATCGATACCGAAGAAGCGTCGCGGCGGAGACACAAACAACTACGATAAGGCGATGGCCAAGTTCTTCAACACGTGCTATGAGACCTTCAAGCGCAAGTTTGACTTGGCCAAGTTGAAAGTGATCTTGATTGCATCGCCCGGTACCATTGCGCAGACGTTATTGCTGACGATCATGACCAAGGCGGCTACGGACGAGGAGAAGGACATTTTGGCGTCCAAGGAGAAGTTTGTCGTTGCACACTCGTTCAATGGGTACCTTCAGGCGTTGGACGACACGTTGAAGACTCCCGAGGTGATGAAGCAGTTGAAGGACACCAAGTACATCAAGGACGCGCAGATGTTGGACAAATTTTTTGCAGAGTTAAACCGGGACGTCGGCACGGCGTGGTACGGCAGGGAGGAGTGCACCAAGGCGATTGAGATTGAGGGCGCGGTGAGCAACTTGCTTTTGACGGACTCGCTTTTCAGAAGCGACGACGTGAGGGAAAGAAAGCAGTACATTGATTTGGCGGAAAGAGTGAAAGGCCAGGGCGGCGAGGTATCCATTTTCTCCAGCTTGCACGACTCAGGCGAGCAGTTGGACAAGGTCACGGGCATCGCGGTGATTTTGAACTATCCGTTGCCTGACTTGGACGAGGATTTAGAGGATGAGGAGTGAAAGTAAGCTACAAGGAATTAGCGATATACTACAGCACTATATAATGTGTATAAAGCTGGTTTAATACGTAGCCATCAAATTCATAAAGTTTTGTTCAGATGTGAAATGTAAATGCAGGAGGTGGGCAGGAGAGTATCCAAATAGGAACCAAAGATGGCAAGTGTTTTATCAAGTAATGGAAAACGGCCAACAAGTAACAAAGAAAGAAGGAACAAAGAAAGAAAACCGTTCATGAAGGGCATGGGTGCTCGTTTTGTACAGGCAAAGGAGCCCATAGTGTAGAAGTTAATAGAGAGATTTTTATAAAATCTTTACCTCTTTCTTTTTGGTTGGATAGGAGATGGTTGGTGGATATCATGTTTGTGATGCGCCGAGGACGACGGATAATTGCGCTTCAAGTTCTCGCCCTGGACTCTATTATGATGAAATCTCTGGTTGGCGGCCACATTCAACCGGAAGCTGTCCAACACGTTGAAAAAGTTTTCATTGTTGAGGTAGACATCATCGACCACCGTAGAGCCTTTGAGGATAATCAAGGCATCCAAGATGTTCAATATCGGGTTGGTGCTGACAATGCACGCTACGGCAAGAAGAATGGAGCGGCGCTTGCTCTGCTCGGACTCGCCGTCGTTGACAATGAGAATACCGCTGTGGGGAAAGTTGCGCCGTATCAAGCTAACTAAGTTGACAATGTTCTCGATAAGTGAGAGCTTGTCCTTGATGGTGACTACGGGCGAGGTGATGTCGCTGAGTGCGTGCGAGGGCGCGCTGGAGTTGACGACGGCGCTTAAGATGGCGCTGTACTTGGAGATGAATCTGAGCACCAGGTCGTTGTTCTGGTGCGCCGCGAGACTGGTAGGTGCCAGCCTGAAACTGGGGTCCACGACGACAACACAATGCTCCGGAGGCTGGAGATCGCAGTGTGGGTTTTGGAGATAGTGCTGGGCCACCTGGTTAGCGCTGGTGCACGATATCACAAACTTGACATTGTTGTGGGCGAAGAATTCTGGATTGCTAAGGATGCTGGTGCTGCCGACCCAGAGCTGGGGCTGGAACTGGCGGGGCCCGGCGACGTCGGTAGACAAGAAGCTGGCCATGGGCTGGACTGGAGGGCCCTCGTTCTGGCGGAGGGCAGGGGACGCCATGGCGAGGTCCCGGGGCCGGAGCACTTCGCCGTAGCCGGAGGACGACAAGTATTCATCGGACTGGTTATCGAAGATTAGCATCTCGGGAGGACAGCGAAAAGCATTCAGGGGGCGGACAAAGGTATAATAGACTGATGGTCTGGTGCTGGGTCTGACGCTGGGTCTGACGCTGGGTCTGGTGCTGGAGTTAGATCTAGGGTGAGTGTATGTCTATATATGTGGATAGGTAGAATCGATACGTCGATGCGGACACAGACCGTGGATCGAAATGGTAATCCTCCGCAGCCTCGGCCGCACCGTCGCCGCACGGCATCCTCGCCCTGCGCCGGAAGTGGGAAGACGCTGCGCATGCTGCGCACACAGAGGCCACTCCACATAGATACAATGAGTATTACTGCTTCTGGTGTTGCTGTTGCGTCACACGGGGTCTCCTCTAGTGGTATTGATGTGCCTTGGCCTTGGGCCATTTTCCAAAGGAGTTCTGGGAGGGCGAGACCGGTCGCCGAGAGCACCGGATCTTGTAGACAATGCTGCTCGAAGTATACAAGTACATTAATGTATTTTGCGATGCCCACGCCGAGTTTTGCGGTCTAGTATCTCTTGGCGCTGACGAGTCTGTTCTATTGACCGTCTCCTATTTATTTGACTAAAAATAGGTCCGAGCCATTGTGGGTGCACCAACCGCGGTGTTTGAGACTGAGCATCCGGTGTTAGCACATGGCCGGAGAAAAAAGATGGCTCCGTTCGCTCCGGTCACCAGGGTTCGAGTCAGATTCTGGAGAAACACAGATTATCAATGAAAACTGCTACACACTCACTTTCTATGCAATTACTAATTGCTTCCATGCAAAAAAAAAGCAGGAAATTGGTTATTTAAGTACATGCTAATCTCAATAGTAAGCAAAGCTCGTCTTTCAGATTTATTGTTTCACGGTCAGACTCAGTGGTATTGGGTGTCGTTTTCTTGTTGGTAGTTGGTATCTTTTAATTGGATGCAGCAGAATTATAAGAAGGGAAGAACTGCTATCCCTATTTCCTCCAAGGTAGTGTTTTTAAACGAGGACGGCAATAGAATAAATATCCTTCTCAATGGTATCAAATGGACAAGAGGTTTCTTAGACTATTAAAGCATTCTCATTTTTGAGATAGCTTAACATTTCTCGGAAACGAAAAGAAACCTCGCAACATCCAAAAACTACTTCTCCGGGTTTCCACCATTCTATCATGGAAGTAAACACCGTCAACAATGCTAAGGCGTAAAAAATGTGTCATATCATTTGTGAAAACAAGAAGGTGTGCTTTCTTCTATTGCACAGATAGACAAGTTGGGGAATTGTAGGCGCAGCACATTAGGCTCTTCGCATAGCCTAAGTATGGAGTTTACCATCAGCTATACCAGATGACTCAAACACATACTGTAAGTCTTGCACCACTATTATCTTTCAATAGTATCGTGACGATGCGTGATGAAACGAAAAAGTGGAGTTATTTTAATTACACCACTACTTCCTAGTAGTTCATTATAGTAAGTAGTTAGAGAAAAGGTTGTTGGCTTACATACTGAAGCGGTGGCTAGGCCCTAGAAACTGTGTCCAGCTTAGTGCTGTTGCCATTGCTATCATCTTTATCTTCCTTGCAAACCAGAAAGGCTATGAAGGACGACATAGAGAGCTTGCGGCAAATCAAGAATCTAATTTAGTAAAAAATTTGCTAAACCCTTTGCCCTCTTGACTAGGATTTCTGAACAAGCTCTTCATTGTATGCTTTATGGTCATCTGGTCGTTCCTTACAACGCCTTTGATAGTGTACACAGAATCTTTACCTTGTTCAGTTTTTTTACGGCCTTGTCTCTAATTTAAGGCAGGTAAGCTGGTTCCTGTGTTTTGAGAATTTTTGCGGTATCGAACTGAAGCCGCCCGAGGTGATGTCGTTGAATCTTTTTTTCAAACTTGACACTAAAGTCATTCAAGTGCTCCACATCTTCAAAATTACGCATATTTTTGATATAAAGTTCCCATAAATTTTGAATTATTACTCAAAATAATAGGTTCAACAAGTCACATACTATGGGGCCCTTTTTTCCTTCGAAAATGTGACAAGTTGAGGTAGCCCTTAGTTTTTGGTTTCTGGAGTTTGTCTCAAAAGTGTACAAATGTATATTTTTTACTGCCTTTTTCACACGTGTTTGCTGGGCCGGGTGTGCTTCACATATGCTACAAAGAGGCAGTCGCCAGCCAACAAAGCCTCGTTAAAACGAACCATATTTTTCTAGCCTTGCCGTTTCGTGCTGAAATGAAGGGATTCTAGACTTTAACCGTTTTTCTCCTTTAAAAATACCCTGTGCTGCCAGACCTAGCACCAAACTTGGTAACGGAGGACAGATAGGGAAGGGCTGACATGCTGAGTTTCACAAAGCGCCTCCAGCAATGTACAGTTGATAAGCCTTGTGCCAGGCACAGCCTCGGGGGACTGATGGGCCCACAGGCTTGCAATGTTGAAAATATTATGCTCTCCGTGCGCTCTGCCCAGTGCTGCAAACCGCATCCAGGCACACCTTGTCGGTGTTTGGGTGTATCTTTGTGTACCGGAGTCCGAGGTGCGGGTGTTCAGGTAAAAGCGTTTCCTAAAAAGGCAAAGTGATCAACAAACAGTAAACCAGAACGGGAATATACCGGAAGTTTCAGCCAAGCACTGTTCTGCTGTTTGGAATTTTTTGCTGCAAAGCCTCCAAGGGCTGAGTGCAGAGAACTAGATATGAATATGTATTTGTATATCGTAGCCGTGATCCTCGTTGCTTCTATGAGGGCGCCCTCATCTATTACTGCTTTACTCCATTTCTCATTTCAGCACGTAATATTAATTCGGACTGTTTTAAGTCTCGAAGTTTAAAGGTGCATACATAAAAAAAAATAGAAACAAAAAAGAGAGGGACCTCAGCTTCCCAAGCCAGAAGGAGAGAGCATGACTTTTGTGATAGCGCGCTCTGTCATCAGCAGAAGAGTAAGACTATTAGTGGCGGCTGTGCTAGTGCTCTTCTCTCTATCGCTTTACTTGACCAGCTTGTATCTTATAGCAAAACAGCCGGTATTGCAGCATTTAGAACATGACCAAAAGCTAGTGTATGAGACACAAGTTGCGAATAATCAGTCGTTTTACGCGCACTTGGTGGACCAACATCCGAGTTTTACTTCCTATAACAAGCAGAAACGGTGCTCAATTTATTTCGACGAGCTACTTGAGCAATACCCAGACTTCAAGCCATGGCCTATGGCAAACACTGCCGACGTGGTAGCCACTAACGATATCCTAACTCATGTCAGAGTGTACCATAAATGCTTTTTGGAAAATAACCATGTTTGGAAGTACACCAGGTCATCCAAGCCCAAAGTGTCAGCTACAGATGACGAAAATAAACTTTCAAAGAGGTTCTTCCTTTTGCAAAATTTTCGCTACTTACAAAACACTATTACCAATAGCGGCTATCCTAATAACTGTCCAGATTTGCAGCAAAGGCTTTTCCCATACATTTCTGGAAGAATGCCAACGTTTGTGAGATGGACCGGCCAGCGCTTCAACAGTGTTCCTGACATTGAACAAATTAGGTACCGCCAGCGTGAAGCTGATGAACGGTTTGACTTGAACGGTATTGACTATAATAAAAGCTTTGAGTATCGCCCGGGAGAATCCAGATTTCATCCATGTATGTTGAACCATTATTATGATTCTCAAAATCTGGGGCGCGCTAAAGGCAGGGGCATTGTCATAACAATAAACGATAATATGGTTGACCCCATCCTCTCATTGATTAAGACATTGAGGGTTGAAGGTAATGAGTTGCCAATATCTATTGTCAAGGATAAGTTATCTTCAGAAAATATCGAGAAAATCATTCAAATGGCCAGAAAGCCGTTAGCGGTCGATGACGTTTTTGAAAATTTGTACAAAGAGTTATCCAAAGATAAAAAAGCTAGCGTAAAAGATAGCCAATTTATGAAGCAAGAAATCTGGTTTGTCGATGTTTCTGACTGTATTACCCAGGACTTTAAATCTTTATTTAGACTTTACTCATACAAGTTTATCGCCATTTTGTTCTCTTCCTTCGACGACATTCTCTTAATGGATGCAGATGCAGTCCCATTGGTAAAGCCATCGGAGCTTTTTGAATTGAGCCAGTACAAAAACACCAAAACCATATTTTTCCAGGACCGAAGCGAACTCAGATTCAACAGTGAAGAGCAGGTCAATTTTTTCAAAAACGTTTTACCTACCAAGCTTGACCGCGAGCTATTCAACATTAGATCTACTACACGCCACACTCTTGATAACCGCTGGTTCGGTCAAAGATTCTACCAGTACATGGAAGCAGGTATTGTTGCGATCAACAAGAGAGCTCACTTAGCAGGACTATTGACTGCCGTTCAACTCAACTTTTGGTTTAGTGAACACTTAGATATGACCTATGGCGACAAAGACCTCTACTGGCTAGGCCTTTCAATTGCCGGTGACGAAAACTATCAATTCAACTCTTTGCAAACTGCGGTTGTTGGTCAGTTTACCCCAGCCAGATATTATCAGTACCCAGACTCCCATACTTTAGAAATGAGCTCTACCCATCCTGCTCACATTTCGGATAACGATAACCGAACACTTTTGTGGGTCAACTCCGGGTTCCAGGTATGTAAATTTCCGAGCGCTGTTGACAGAGACTTAGAGAACCCTCAATATAGCCATTATGGTAAAGAGAAACTACTAGAATTCTACAAATCGCCAATCCGGATTGAAGCGGCGCTTATTCCCCCATTTGTGACAAAAGACTATGAAAACAACCTGGGTGAGCCGACAAGGAGCTGGGATAAGGATACTTTTTGCTTAAACTACAACTGGAGAGCATACGAAAGGGTGGGCGGTTTGAATGATGCCGAGCTCACCGGCAGTGTAATCAAGTATACCAGCGAAGAAATCAAATGGTTTGATTTTATTGGTCATGTTTGGGTATCGCATTAAAATCTTCATTTGCCAAGTAAACTATGTTCAATAGACATGATTTTATGACACTTTTTTCTTTCTAATTTTTGTTTACCCTGTTATAATCTTGAGTTTTTCCAATTTTTACATCCGTATATCTATTTTTTTATCCGGTATAGCAATTACTCTTCTGTTTCTATCCGCAATATACTTTTCCATCTATCTATAATATAAATCTCTTCCCTCTGTAGGGGGTTCTTTTTGCAAGATGTACTTTTGAGGACATGCTGCCGGAGAATGCATGTTGGCGTGTCTTGATGAACACGATAACATGCATTATCTCTGGTAAAAATGGACCGTTACGGTGGGTCCAAGCGTGGCGGTTCTCGACGCGGTTGAGGTCTTACAACACCGATAGAAGAGTTTTTGAGTTTTATCTTTATCAGCAAATAGCCCCAGAGCACTGTGCTCATTCCCATTCACAGGCATCACCTGAGAAGCAGTACAAAGGGACCCAGGATACTTATTGCATGGCAAGTGTGCACAGAGCAACTCATATCGGCCTTTATGGCAGATATGGCCATGCTGGACACCCCCAGAACCCCCTGTCTGTTTTCTTTTTTGCGTGGCCCCTTGATGAGCACCACATCTCCATAATATAAATTAGGATTTTTTTTCTCGCTTTAAGCGCGCTTTGTCATCTTGAGGCTTCTTCGACTTTTTGCTTCTTCTGCTTCCGCTTCCTCTCTTTCTTATCTCCTTCTTCTGCCATTTGTCAGGGCCTTTATCTGCTTCTTGTTTGCCTCTCATTTTGCTTCTGCAGACCATCTAGCTAGTAAAAGTGTTCTAGCCTCTTGTTGCATCCTCGCCAGCTATAAGCGCCGATACTAATTTTTCAGGCTGCTTCACGATTTGCCGATTTAAATACAAACAGCAAAAAAATAAGAGGACATTTTACTTTACAAGATGAATAGCAAAATCCTTACCCATTTCACAAGGTTGCCACTTCGTCGCAAGAACGTTGGCATATTGATCTTTGCCGGTATCTTCTTCTTTCTTTCGTTCCAGCTTCTTGATCTCTACAATTCAAATTACGTGTCAGTGCCTGTGCAAGACCAGCAGTCCTTGTCTTCCGAGGGTAGTAGCAAGCAAGGTACGGAAAAGGTTTCTCAGGAAGAACAATATGATGACTTTAGCAATTACAATGCTGCCAATGAAGTGATTGAAAGCTCCAAGGAGTTTGGACGCGAACAGTATTTGACTGAATTATTTTCTCTTTTGGTTGATCTGAAGCCTAATTTTGATGCCCTCCCGGAAGATTACCCAAAGGCCCCATCTGTTTCCCGTACTGACAAAGGCCATCCCATTTATTCCTGGAATTACCTCAAGGAGGCTTTCATGAAAGTCACCGACGATCAAATGCAAAACTTGAGGGAAAACCACCACAAATTTTTTGAAAAAGTCAAGAACAAATCATCTGTTTTATACGAAAACGTTCCAAAATTGTACAACAAAGGAACCAAAGGTATGGTATATGTTGGCGGAGGCAAGTATTCCTGGTTTTCGTTACTTTCCATCAAGCACATTAGGGAGATTGGCTCTAAGTTGCCAGCAGAAGTTTTCATTCCTTCTGAAGATGAATACGAAGAGCAGTACTGTGAAGAAATTTTGCCAAAACTCAATGCCAAATGTATCAAAGTCTATGACATCTTGGATTTGGATGTCGTTCGTGAGCATAAGATCAAAATCAAAGGTTTTATGCTCAAGTCCTTGGCTATTTTGTTATCGAGCTTTGAAGACATTTTGCTTTTGGACGCTGACAATATACCATACTTGAATCCTGATGCCCTTTTTTTAAGTCTGAAATACAATGAGACAAAGTTTGTCTTGTGGCCTGATTACTGGCAGCGTACTACACACCCAGCATTTTTCCAAATTCAAGAGATCGATATTGTTAAATTAAACTTGAACGTTCCTGATCCTGTCTCTGGCGAAGTCAAATATACTTCTGAAGAAAAGCTTTTAAACGACTATTATTTGCACGATTTGAAAGGAACTATGTCTGATCCCGCAACTGAATCTGGACAGCTTATGATTTCAAAGAAAGATCACTATGATATCATTATCTTGTCGTTTTATTATAACTTTTACGGTCCAAACTACTACTACCATTTGTTGACTCAGTGGGCACCGGGCCAAGGTGACAAGGAAACTTTCCTCGCTGCGGCAAACTTGCTTCACTCCAAATTTTATCAAGAAAAAACTCCAGTTCGTGCTATTGGTACTTTTCAAAGTGGCAGCTTTAGAGGCACTGCACAAGGACAACATTTTTTAATGGAAAAACATCTTTTCAGCGAGTATCAGGGAAAGTTGGTGAAAACCTATAGAGCTCAGCTTTGTAGTCGTCAAAAGCAACCTGAAAGTGACAAAGGCTCAGATAAATCATTGCTTGATAAACCAAGCAAGGCCAATGATTGTGAGTTAACTGAAGATTCCAAAAAAGCTTTGGACGAATTTATAGGAGATGAGACTAATGCTAAGTTAATGTTCATGCACAATTCTACTCCTAAGTTTGACCCAATAAGCTTATTATATGAAGGTGACGTTAGATCTGATTTCAAACATGATGGGGACAACCATGATACCAAGGAAAAGAAGAGATTCAGATTCTACGAACAGTTGGCTGACCCAGGTTATTATAACTTTGAAAAAATGCAATGGGACAATATTTATGAGTTTTTGTGCTCCAAAGATAAGTCCAAGTTGGTTAGCATGAAGTTTATCAACAAGCAGATCGAGCATTACGGGAAACAGTACGATCATGATACTTTTTGCAGCGAGATTAAGGATCATATAAACTGGTTATTTCTCAATGAAAAATAGTTTTGGCACTTGATTCTATTTAGTTTTCTTTCTTTTTTTGCCTACAGTTTTTAACTATTCATCTGAAATTATGATGTTTTTTTTTCTCACTCAGTTAATCTTTATTTTCAATTTTGGACCCTTTTTCTTTCAATTGTTTATGTGACATTTATATTTAAAAAGCTTGTTTTTTATTCTTATTTTTTAGAGAAAAATATTTTACTTTTGCCTTCTTTCAATTCTTAGTTTGAATTTATTCTTATTGTTTATTAATGTTGCATCTTACCAATTTTTTTCAATATTGATTCTGAAACTTTTAATATCATTTGATAGAAAGTTCATCAATCAAAAATACTTAAGAAACCTTTGCTTCAAACATGTACAATCTCATAGGAACAAAACTCATCTTTTAAAATAACCAGCATATATTACACCTTTGTTTTTAAACAACAAACAAAGCTAATTATAAAACTAAATTCAAGTGATTTACAAGATTCAACTCTCAATTTATAACCCCATTTCTCTGAGAATATTCATCTCCTCCTCATGGTCCTCGCCATCATCGTTATTCATATCATCAAACTGAGGGATATCCGTTGCATTACCCAATCCTTTCTGTGACTGTGCCTGTGCCGATGTCTGCGACTTTGTGTTTCCTTCTAGCTGGGTCCAGAATTCCTCATCATTGTCCTCTTCGTCAAAGTCGTCAAAATCATTACCAATTTGATCTTTCTTCTCGCTAGTTTTTTTCTCTACTGGTGTATCATTAATATTTATTTTGCTTGTGGCGTTGTCAAGCGCTTCAACACTGGTGTTCGAGGATAATGTTGTCGTGGCTGGTTGAGGGGTGTCGCAAGATCTTTCTTCATAGATGTCAGAATTGCTATCGTTGCCATCGTTACCAAAAGAAAGAGCGTTCCCGCTGCCCTTCGATCTATCTCCGTCGCCTAGATTGTTGTTAATTGCATCATTGCTATTATTATAATCTTTTAATGTACTATTGTTAATAGTCTGAGACTGTTCATCATTATCGCTGTCATCTTCACCAACAAACAACCTATTAGACTTTGATATCCGCACGTCATTCATTTCATCATCACTAAACACCGTATTATTATAGTTATTATTATTGCTATCATTCTTTTGATTTTCATTATTACCATTGCTAGCATTTCGGTTCGTCGTTTGGCTCAACTCTTTGTCTTGCGTAATCCCGTTGGCGGCATTCTCTGCATCTGCCTTTGCTGCGCTCCGCATCACTGCTGTCTTTTCCTGCTCCGCTTGGATCCACAGCTGTCTGTGATGCAATAATCTTCCCGTCTGTAGCACCTTTTTATTGTAACAGATACGCATGAAGTCGCTAAAGCTGGCCTTCGCATACACCTTATGGGCCCAGAGTTGGTAGAACTGGAGCAACTTGGTCGCATTTTCATACTCTGTAGTGAAGGATACTCGCTTCTTGTTGGTGTAGTCAACATTGTTCTTCTTGTAGACTTTGGTATACTGCGTTGATGACTTAAACTTGACCCTCCTAAAGATGTTCTGTCTCAAGTACGGTAAGCCTTGGTTCGAAAGAAGCTGCTCCTCGGAAAAGACAATACGCTTTCTTCGGCTGTTTAGGTTAACGTTACCTAAGATATCGTCATCCTCTTCACCATTGTTGACGTTCACCGGGTCATCGAGAATGCCTTGAGCTCCCTCGAAGCCGCTGCCTAGCGTGGTACCAAATTCAGGTTCACCAAAGATTTGGCCGTTATCGCTGCCCCTTGGAGTTGTTGAAGGCTCGGAGTGCTGGGTATATTCTGTTTCCGCCACGAACAACGGTTCGTCATCTTCTGGCGAGTTATTATCTTCAGAGGCTGCCGGCTGGACCACCACAAAACCGTCGTCGGCAAATATGTCTTCCATTTGTATTGATAGATCTTTGATTTATTGATCTGTTGAAATACTTGAGTCTTTGTCTAGCGTGAGATGATATTGCTACCAGATCAAAATACCATGCCTCCACGAAAGTACGCGTGCTTTGGAAAATAAAATAAAGCGACGCGAAACTTCTAAAGACCCGTCACTGCGGATCATGTTTCGAGCACTGGCGCGGGATCCGCGGTAAGACAAGAAGAGCGAAGAAAAAGTCAAACCTGTTAACAATCGCCTGAATTAGGCGTGGACGTCAACCACAGTTAGCGGAAGCAACATATTAACCGCCATCTCAGAGCCGGTTACTGCGCTATACAGGTCATTTCAACCCACAAATTTAACCGTGGTACAAATAGAAGCAAACTGCCGATAATGAGCGACTCTTTAGAGTCGTCGGAGGTGCTTAATGGCATGGAAAACACAAGTCAAAATGGCGACAACGATAATGAGGAAATCTTCAAGATCTTCCATGATACATCTGATCCGCTATTCCGACTAACGAATATAAACTCGCCGGATTATCTCGAGCAGTTAGCGCCAATTATTAGAGATTCGATCACCGAGGAAGGATCGCTCGATGACTTGATTGTCAATTTGGAGGACATATCTCTAGAGAAGTCAAGAAACCTTGAAGCAATATGTAAGCAGTCCGAGAATGATATTTTGAGTTCCATTACAAATATATCGAAGATTAAGTCGTCCAGTGGCAAGATTCAAACTGAAGTTGGCGACATTAATCTGGTGCTAGAAAAGGCTGGTTCGAAACTTATTGAAAAGAAGAAGAATTATCTAAATTACAAGACCAATTCTGGAAAAATAAACCAGTCGATAGATTTGATAAACTCGTCGTTACAAATGTTGGAGCTAACCAACAAGGTTCACGACTTAATCAAGAGAGAAAAATTCTTTATCGCGTTAAAGAATTTGGACGACTTGAAGAATATCCATTTGAAAAACAAAGATGTGAATCAATTCAAGTTTTCACAGCAGATTTACGAGTCCATTCCAATATTAACAAATTTGATTAAAAGAAAGAGTTTTGAAAGCGTACGTAAATTGTTGAGTCATTTGGACAAAAACTTCGTGAACATGGGAGAAATATTATTCGACCATACCGAGAAGTTGATAAGTAAGTGGAATCAGAGAATTAATGCAGATAAAGGCAGCGACTTGAACCAGCTACTCAAGAAGTTTTCTCTCAACTCACCAATTGAATTGACTATTAGATTAGCTGGTACAAAAGCAAAAATGAATCCTCTCAATAACGAATACATTCAAATTCCATTAAACCCTATATATGATGCCATATTAATTTATGAATCGATTGATGAAATTGAGGATTTGCGCGCAACATATTTAAAAGAATTATCGGTGAGAAAAGACAGATTGTTCCATCAAATCTTAAAACTATACAAAGGTAACAATAGCGCACAATCTGCTGCGGCCAGTAGTAACGTCTTTAAAGACACGTCGACAATCAGGGAATTTTTACAAAAAACCGCCGCATTTTTTACGGTGGATTCTATAATTAATAGAAATACGAGATACAAGCTTCGAACTTCCGAAGCCTCAAAAAACTTGTGGGAAGCAATGGTCGACAAGTTGGTTCCTATCTTGGTTGCATATATCAACAGGATCCCAAATGACAGGACAGACGAGCTCATGGAGCTCAAACAGATGATAGGCATCTTCATGAAGTTAATGGAGAACTACAATTTCCCCGTGACCAAGGTGTACGAAGAATTGCTAATATTATTATTCAAACGATTCCAGAAAATACTACTGGAGAACTTTGAAGAAGAGTTCAAAATCTCCTTATACGAGGACGATTCCATGCCAATGAGAATCAATGACTTGACGTTATATAAAAAGGTGTTGGCCGTCAGTTGGTACCAAACAGACAATCCTGACATAATACCGATCTCACCAATAAATCCTCACGACAACAAAAACTTCCCTAAGCATCTACCATTTTCTCAATTATACCCAATGACGTGTGCGCAAATCAGATCCTTTGTCAACAAGTCGTTACAGTATTTAGAGTTCAACATTTACAACAAAAACTATAAGCTTCTTAGTCAGCTCTTGATTAGCTCTTTGGACGAGCTCATGAGCTCGAAGATTGGTAAACATTTGAAAGAGAAGGTCAACTCCACAAATCGTGAGGAGATTGCCCAGAATTTGATCAACTTGGACTTCTTCTACATTTCATCTAACGAAGTGTCTAAACTCTTGACGTCTTCAAATGTGTTGATGGCCAATTCTGGTAGCAATGGGAACAATAACCTTAACATCAACTTAATAAAGAGCTTGCCGCAGAAGAATTTCAGATTAAACTCTACCAGCGTTTTTAGAGAGATTAAAAAGTCTGCCGAGAGCAAGTTGTTCGAGATGGTGGACGGCAAGGTGATGCAATTGATGGAGATGATTGAGTTTGACTTTGACTCTACTGTCGTGAACCACGAACCTGCCATGTATATCATCGAGTTAGGCGAGTTCTTGAAGGCAATGTTCAGCTCCACATTCAGTAACTTGCCGGCCCAAGTGTTGAACTTGTTAATCTATAGAACTTTCGACATTTTGGCGGACAACTTCAAAGATGTTTTGAAAACTAGCTCGCTAATCACGGATGTGGCGATTTTGAACTTTGACTCGGACTTGACTTATATTGAGAATATCTTGACGGAACTCAAGGAGGAAGAAGCCAGCGCAGACAGCATATCCAATAACGACAAATTGAAGGGAAAGTTCGAGGAACTCCGGCAGATTATCTTGTTATTGAAGAATGGGTCATTTGAAGAGTTTAGAAACTTCAAGGCTGAAAAATACAGCAAGGTGGAGTATGACTTGGGCGCACAATTGCTCAACAAGTTGCGCATCAGCGGGCAGTCGATACAGGAGATTGAGCACCAGAAGAGCAGCAAGATGGGGTCGCCGGACCCGTCATTTACGTCCGGTGGATCTTCTGGAAACTTGAGCAGTGTGATCAAGAGTCCGTCATCAATGAACTTTTCCAGATTTTACAAGTTTAGAAATTCAAGCAAGTGAATGAATGGAGGGAGAGATACCAATAATGAATAATGTAATTTTTGCTTTTGAGCCAAAGGTCTATTGTATGTCTGTGAGAAAGCAATTACGTTTTATTTACACTTACGACTGTAAATATGGCTACAAATAAGAAGTAACAAGATGGAATGAGTTATTGATTTTTGCGGATTTTTTAACAGCAAGAAAAGCTTTATCAGATGTATATAAAACAAAATGAAAACGGAATCGGAAAGGAAGAGAAGATGCTGCTGCGGTTAGTGTGTCATTGTAGCTACTTTGCAGCTGCCCAGACATCTTGAATACCCAACAACGAGGTAACCACACCTGCCAAGGCGACGGCGCCCTCATTGGTCTTCATGTACTTGGAGGCGTTCAATGCAATAAGCAAGTCCAAGCTATCCCAAACGAATCTTCTGCCAGCTCTGTATCTGGCCGCCTCCAAGGCGTTGATGTTGTCGTAGTCCGCTTTACCCAGGATGTGCTTCTTACTCTTCTCCTGGATGGCCCAGTGGCTGGCAACGTAGTTCTTCAAGTCGGCGGCGACACCAAACGCCAATGCAATGGCCCAGAAGGTGGCAGAGATCTTTTGTGCGTTGGGGAACGACTTTGCCGGCACGACCTTCAACTGCTTGAGAAAGATGATATTGTCAAAGAACAAGTACACTACGAAAGTGGCGTCCTTGGCGGCGCCGAGGAACCGGCTCACGACGCCCTGGTCCTTCGCGGCGAGCTGTTTGTCGACGTTCGCGAGATGGTTGAGGGGCTTGAGGATCCGGAGTGACTTTCTGATGAAGGAGAGGTTCAGGGACACGGAGGACAAGAGCCTTGAGACGTCGAGAGCGTGGCGGGTGCCAGCGTAGTACGCGAGAAAGCGGGTCGCGTACTGGACGATTCTCGTCAACTTGTCACGGCCGACGGTCTGGTTGAGAACCTTGAGCAAGCGGAGAAGCGCCGGACTGTGGCTGACGATTTGCACTGGCATGATTGAGGGATTAGAAGATGTTGATTAGGTGCTGTAGTTGGCTGGAAGAAGGCTAGGTGGCAGTTTCACAGCGGCAAAGAATTGGTCAATTACGTGTGTATCTGGTAAATCGAAACGCAAATGATGATACTTCTTATTTTGAAAATCGCTCTCCACACTTGGAACGGGTTTTAACGAAAAGTGGATCACTCACTTATAAACTCCCTTAATGGATAAAGGCCCCGGTTTCTAACTGAGAACTATAACGGCAACTAAAGCAAACAAATGAAGCGACACGAGTATCAGCCAGAGATCTGCCCCAAAAGTACAGCGTCTTTTTCTTTTCCTTTTCCGAACAGTAGCCGCCTTGCCTCTTATATACCTTTTCTCCTCTTACTTGTTCTGGAGCCATCGGCGCATACGTAATAGTAATAGTCTCGCGCAGATGCCCCGGGGTGTTCTTTTTCCTGATGACATTCCGTTGGTCCTTCCGGGGTACACTAAAACGCCAGCCGCTTTTCAGTCCGCAGTGTACGTCGCTTTGTAAAAGAAGAACAGCCTCTGAAAAATTTGACCTTTTACAACACCGTGCTTGTCACATTGGACACCCAACATTACACTTCGATAAAGTGCAAGGCCCAAACCCTCTCTGGCCTCTGGCGGCTGCTCGCTTGCGGCGCTCGCTCAGTCTGCTGGGTAGAAGGAACGCTCGCCGAGCGCTGCCGGCCGAAGACCGGAAGATACCGGAATGCAATTGCGAGGTCTGGAACTGGCAACTGAAAGAACAGCAAGACTGTCTCTCGTTGAGCGCTCACTGGACAGACACAACCATGGTTCAGCTGACCAGCCGGTCGGCCCTATGGTACGCACAATTGTTCTCTATTATGCTGTCGTGTCTTTCTCGTTGCCTAGGATACATGCTCGATTGTGTGTGTCTGAGTCTGGTGCGTGTTGATTCTGGAGTTGTCAACTCTGGTAAAGGAACAGTCGTGTCTTGAGGCTCCTTGCCGTTAATGGCAGGTTGTAAAGAACTGGAGCGGTCGCATTACAGGCAGTTGGGCCAAAGATTGATTGAAAAGTGCATGTTTTGTGTCGTTAAATCTAGTAAAAGAGAAAGTTGTATCGTAAATAATCATAAAAAAGCATTAGCATCATAAAATCATCAGTGTTAAAAAAGGGATGATAAGCAAGCGATGTGAAATGAATAGCGCAAAAGAAATAAAAGAACACTAAAAGTTAAAAGAGCAATTTTCCATGCAATAGGGCATGAGTTTTCGCTTCGTTTCGTTTCGTTTGGCACAAAATTAAAGAAAAAGAGCATAATAATACAGTCCTGAGGCGCATAAATAAATAAGAAAAAAATTGGTAGGAGAAAAAAATCGAGAGACAGATTTCACGAAAAATAAACCCTAAACTGTCTCTTATTGATAATCTCAGACAATGGCAAGCAGTTTTCGTAGCTCTCTTGAATAATCTCAAACGACAAGAATGAGTTCAAGCTAAAGTTTTTCTTGGAGTTTTGGAAAATCTTGAGCAATGACTTCTTCTTCAACTTAAAGTCCAACGTCTCCAAGGCTCCGCAGATCACGGAAAAGCTCAAGCAGCCATTGAACAACGTGAGCAACTTGTTGCCGGCTCCCTTGCCGTCGCCGTAGATGACGTCGCTTAAGTCGTTGAGCTCGTTCGCCAAGCGCAAAATCTCCTTGGAAAACCTTTGGGCAATATCTGAGTCTCTAGGAACCATAATCACCCTTCTGTACAAGATCAATAACGACGCGTACACATAGAGCTTGTTAGTGACCTTGAGGACCTTTTTCACGTTTTCGTCCTCGTCAGTGATTCTGGTGTCCAAGTCCTTGATGGTTTCCGAAAACTTGGAAATCAAAGTGTTCTTCAAATTTAAAGCGGTGCCAATCAAGCCCGTGTTGATGTTAAATAAGTCGCCAAATTCTAGGGCGCTATTGTTTTTAGAGTCTTTGAATTTGTTGATCAAGTACCACTTTTCCTTGGTCAACTGCATAACCTTGTATAATTCTCCCAACAATCGAGTATCGAGTCCAAATATGTACTTGTGCTTAGATCCTTTTTCGTCATTGTTGGAAGATTCCTTTGGGTCATCATCAAAGTCAAAACAGTTAGTGGTAAGCATTTTGTCAAGGTCTTCCTTGTAAATGTTCTCTCTGTTGACGTTTGGAGACTTGACAAGACAGCCACTGATTATGGTCATTGTGGCGCTCCAGTATATCATATACGTGAGGAACTCGTCCAACTGGTATTTTGGATCAGACGCAGAAGAAATGCGTAAAGGTTTGCGGCTTCGGATAATTTTCTGCAAAGAAAAAGGTGAGGACTCAGATAAGAGTTCTGGCAAGTTGAGCTCCATTGCCGTGAACACCATGTCCTGCTCATAGTCAACAAGCTTCCACGAGAGTCTCTTGCAAGTGATTCTCTCCAAATAATTGACCAAGTAAATTAAAATTATGCATTCTTCAGTATTAACGTCTTTTTCAAGGTTGTCAACCATGTAGTAGAACGATCTGGACAGCAAGTTCTGTATGAGATTTTTATGGTAGTTATATCTGCTTAGCGAGCTTTTGCTGATGTTCAAGCTGGCCATGCTTCTGCTGCTGGTTCTCAATTTGCCCACGTCTTCAAATGTGAGATTCTCAAAGTTTGTCTTAAACTGTCTGAACGCAGCAGATATGGACAAAATCATGGCCATTATAGCTTCAGATTGAAAAGCAATTGCGGGTAGTTGATATTTGAACGGATTCTTCTCGATGACGGAACCATGGCCTGCAGCGGTCATGTTCATCAATTTGGTGCAAAACTCGTCTTTGTAGTTTACCATACTGTCAGAGGCACAATGAATGTAAAAATGAAATAACTCTCTGTAGTAAGAGACGTTCATGAGCATATCAGGCAAAGGCACAAGCGCGACGCTGACGCGAGCATCAAGGAACCTGCTGCAAGAGTAAAAAGAAGTGAAATTTGTCTTGTCGTAAACTGCGTCAATGTCGGCTTGGTACTGGTGAACCTGGATACTCTTATTCAACAAGAGTACGCCTGGCGGGGAAACCATATAAGCGCTGATATAGTTGTTATTGTCCTTGGCAAACAGCCCAGGTGGTTGCTGGAAACTGTCCAACTCTGCATCATCCCAAGATTCCTCGTCATTGGAAATATTGGTAAAGCTGGCCCAAAAGTCATCGGTTTCAGCAAACGGCAACGAAATCTGCTGGTCATCTTGTTTTTTCGCGCTTGTGTCAAAATCTTTCAACGAAACACTGGCACCAAATTCTGCGCTATTGCCATCTAGCCTGAAAAAATCATTATAGTTGACTTCAGTGTAAAAGTTTTCCATGCCACCCAAGCTTCCCATCTCACTACCAATGGTGAAGGTTTTGTAGTAGCCGGCATCCTGGCTGGGGGATAAGTTCTCAGGGGCGGCCTTTGCCTCGGACTTGGGCATGAACTGCTTAGCGCTGAGGCTTTCTTGTTTCAAGCAAGGGTATCTAAAGTTTTGCATCACGCTTTCCACGGTCGCTTCTGAGAACTGTGGCATGGCTTTGCTGACCTTTTGTCTGAAACAGATTACCAAGCTGGCCAAGCCCGGCTTGACTTTTTCAAAGAGAGCGCTTGTCTCTTGTGGCACTTCAAAGAGATTATTGTTTGTTTGCAAGTCTGCATCAAGCATTTCAACGTCCACTTCTTTGACAGACTGTGAAACGAACAAGGGGCTCATATTATTATTATTATTATTATTATTATTATTATTATTATTATTACTACTACTATCAGTATGCTCAAAAGAATTCAAGGAGCCCAATGGGGTGAGGATTTCGTCACCGGACAACGGTGAGTCCTTGCCCATTTTGTTCATGTTGGACTGCGTCAAGTCATAAAACTCAACTAACTTTCTCAACTGGTCGTTATCTGCAATGCTGGCGATATTTTGCAGACTGTTCAAAAGGAAAGGTACCAGGGTGTTTATCTCGGTGTTGTTTCCGTGTGTGCCCGTGCCCTCGTTCGGCCCATCGGCCTTGGCCTCGTAGGTTTCTGCTTTCCGGAGACGCTCCAAAAAGTTGGAGTTGTCGTATCTGAAGGCGTCTATGGCGGAGTCTGAGTCTTCGTCGCTAATGGCGGATGGCGGCGCAAGGAGTGCGCTGTCCAGCGCCAACGCCGTGTTGCCGTTAGTGAGCTTGTTTGGAAGATCGCGAGTAGCGCCGGCAGACCCGGCGCTGGTGACACTGTTGCTGGAGCGGAACGAGCCGAGGTCTAGGTTGCTGGCGACCGAGCTTTCGGAGTCTGTGGAGAGCACAGCGAGACTCGCTGGGAAGCCCTCAGAGACCCTTCTCTTTTTGAAGCCGAGGGCAGGCGCAAGGTGCAGCACATAGGCCTCAAAGTCTGGGTCGTCGCTCTGGGCGGAATTGATGCTCAAGATGGTTGGGTTGATAAAGTTGGTGTCGTAGTCGGGCTGTACGGGTCTCTTAGAAGGGGCGGATGATGCTGAGATGGCACTTGTTGGGCTGGTTTTTGCCGCGGCGTTTTTCGCAATGTTTGCAGAGCGCAGCGTGCCGCCAACAAGATAGTCCCTGGAGATCTGGCTGTTCTCGTCAATAAAGCTGAACTTGATATTCGTTCTCTTTGGGCGGCGGCTGCTGCTGCTGCTGTCGCCGCCAGCGGCGGCGGCCCTTCTAGACCGTGCGCGAGACTGGAACTCGGAGACAAAGTGCGCCTCCAAGCTGCTGGGGACCATTCTGCTGAGGTTGCTGGAGGTGGGGTCGTCGAATGTGTAGCCGCAGTTCTGCATCGCCTGTTTGCGCTGCTTGTTCTTGTACGGCCGCCCGCCCCAGGAGAGCTTGATGGTGTAGTCGCACTGGTTGTGGTACTTTTTGGACTTGAGGCAGTTGGTGCATTGGGGCTTGAGCTCGTCGCACTTGATCTTCATCTTCTTGCAATTGTTGCAGCCGAATCTGCTTCTCGTGCGCTTCGGCTTTTGTTCTGACATGGCAAAGAGCTGGGAATACGATGATGGTACACGAGGACTGATATTGAAGGGAACAGTGAGAAAACCGGTGTGTGTCTATCTGCGGACGGTAGAGTGTTATCATACGTCCCGGCGAGAGGTTCAAGGGGCCGCAGTCCTCTGCTGGGAAAGCATGCCGCGGGCACCAGGGTCTATATATACGTTCCTCAAGGAAGGCGAAATTCCAGCTTGGTCTCCGGGGCCGTCGTCTGCCAGGGAGGCTGCGCCGGAGAGCGCCCAGCACCAGCACCCATCGGGGCGGAATAGAGGACACGCCAGGCCACAGCATGTTAAGGCCTTGAGACCTGTTTGCTGGTTTCGTCCGCCTATGTGCTTCTGGGCCTTTTTTCGCGCGCCCTCGCTCTTTCTCTCTGTTGCTCAGCCTGAGAATTCCTGGTCTAGCGGAAGTATTCCATCTCTCTCCACGGATCCGCCCTTCTCCCCCCGATACCTTCCGCTGCATGTCCGCGCGCCGCCCGCAGCAAGTGCCCTGTATTCTTAGGGACTCCCACTGTCGCATCAGCATTGCTGTCACTCTACAAAGAGCAACAGCCCTCTAGAACTGCAAAGCCGGTCCTCTTGTCGACGCACTGGCGATAGGTCTGCGTGCGTGCGTGGATGCGCGCGTGTGGGGGAGGGGCCCTGGCTTCTCCACTAGTGACAGGCACCCCCGCCGCCGGCCGCTGCGGCGACCGGCGCGGAGGGACAAACAAGGAAGCGTCACCACAGTAGTCAGCACAGCGCCACATGACCAGCAGTCGCCGGGCGTCTGGTTCGCGGAAGCGTGCTTGCCGCTGTTAACCGGGGAAAGAATTAAATTTCTGGTCGCTTGTCCGGCAGCTGTTGTGATCCTCTTAAACGCTGTCAAGAAGCCTCCAGGGCGTAACGCTGTGCAGGGCGCTTGCTGGTGGGCAGTCTCGAGACTACCGGCGGCGACATCGGCACTTTATTGAACACACAAAGAGCACGCACGGGACATCGCTTTAAAATTTCTGCCTATCTGTGTGGTCTCCCCGCGCCTCGCCGTCGGCCAAACAAGCAAAACGGCCGAGAAACTCCGCTCCACGACAATAGTCAGCCAGCCGATTACTAACCGACGCCAGCCGGAACGACCCAAAGGATCCGCTCTTAGTAACCATAATCACAGGCCGGCCACCCAGACGGGACATTTCCCTGGGCGGTCGTTCACGTACCTCAAAAGGCATAAAGGAAAGGCAACAAGGCATACGTAATCAGGCGCCTGCCCCACCTCCCGCGACGGATCTATCTTTAAAGCCGTCTTCCGCGTGTATGCCCATGTGAGTGGCATGTGAAAGTTCTGTACCGCGCTTTGGAGATGCAGGCACACTCAAAATATAACAGGCTCCGACAACTGGCGGGCACCGCAAAGTACAGTGCAGCGTGGTCTTTTCTTTTTGAAGTGTGGAGTTGCTTCTTCTTGGACCGGCGCCGAAACTTGCAAAATCATATGCTGCTTTGACTGTTCGAGCGCTTGTCTGGCATGTGATTGTGCAATGGAGACCGCGGCAAAAATCTGTGCGCAATGTACGGTGGAACAGAATCACGTCCACAGCTATGGTTCTAGCAGCAACTGCTAACAATACCTGTTGGCAGGGCGGACGCTTTCTATAGTATGGCCTATCATGCTGCATACGCACAAAAACACTAGTTTCCTTTTGTCCTCGATATACGGAAAAACACACAAATCAATACAATTAGACACACAAAACAATACAAGTAATCATACTTGGAAAAAGAGAAACTATTTGAGAAAAATATGAAAAAAAACATCAAAAACCAATGTCTAGAGAAAAAAGATAAAATCAACAATCAAGTAATAAAAACATTGGAAGAAGAAAATCAAATAGACTAATCAAACAAAACTGCACAGCCAAACAAGAGTCACGCAAGACCAGCACCAGTCATTGCAAATGTATTCGTGCACGGCTTCAGATCAAACATCCTCAGTAAAGACAGCCTTTTCCTTACCGTCGGTCGGCCTGCCAAACAACTTGTCCATCTCCTCGTTCTCGTCAACCTCTGATCCTTGGGTAAAGTTTGTAAACAGGTGCTTGAGCTCATTATTCTTGTTTGCTTCGTCCGACAACAATTCGCTGGTAGTGCTTACCGGCTCCCCCGTTGGGCCTGTGGTGGAACCATTGGAAACACCCTGTCTCGGAACAAACTTTGGCCCGGAAATTTTTTTGGAGGGCTCAGATCCAGAAGCAGTAGTGGCAGCACCAGATTCCTTTTGTGGACTGGACTTGTTCGTAGCAGTGTTGCTGTCCTTCTTTAATAAATTACTCAAGCTGAAACCACGCTTTCTTCTGCTTGGCGACGTGTTCGCAGCGCTTCCAGTCTCAGTAGGCTTTGGCGTCTTGGTCAAGTTGGTGACAACCTTGTTCAAAAAGTTGTCGCTCTTTCTAGATTCAACTGGCGCAGCTGTGGCAGAAGCTGTCGTAGTATCGCCGGCATTACCCACGGACATAGCAGACGGCCCTGTATTGCTTTCCACTGTAGCCACTGGGTGCTCCGATACTGTGTCCTCTTTGGCATCATTAGCTTTGGCAGTGTTTCCCCCGTTAGCACCAGCAAGATCAGCATCAGCAGTGTCCTTATCAGTATCGTCACCAGAAACAGTCTCGGCGGCTTTTTCGGTCTCAGCGAGCAAAAGACTCTTCTCATCTGCGGCTTCTTTTGCTTCTTCGTCGTCGGAAATGTTGAGCTCCTCAACCTGAGAGTGTAACTTTGCCCAGTTCTCATCAGACTCCTTGAGCTCGGCAAGAATGGCATTCTCCCTCTCCAACAAAGCTTGCTTTTGTTCATCCAAGCCCCTAATGGTTTCTTCGTGCTTGGCAAAGGCCTCATCAAACTTTTTGCGCTCTTCCTTTTGCAAGTGTTCCTGTTCCTTCTTTTCAAGATCCTTTATCTCCGCTTCTAAGGCCTTAATCTTATTGTCATTGACACCTGGGTGAAGCTCGGCAAACTTCTTTTCATCTTCAAGAGCTTGCACGGCGCCATTCTTCAATTCTATGGCTTTCTTATTTTTGAGAACGTCTTGGTTTGATTTTTCAGATTCGTACAAGGCTTGCTTTTTTACTGCTTGGCTTTCTTTTTCCACAGTAATCTTAGCCTCAACTTCAGTTTTCAATCGGTCAACTTCGGCTTGAGCGGCAAATTTTTCAGTATCATTTTGTGCCTTTTCCAAATCAGCTTCAGCATTCTTCAATTCACTTTCAGATTTCGCCAACTGTTCCTTAGACTTGGCCAACAACTTTTCAGCAGTGTTGAGCTTTTCTTGGTCCAATTGTGCAATGGCTTCCAACGCTTCATGCTCTTGCACCAAGTCTTCATATGCGTGTTTCTCGGTGTCCAATTTTTCAATAATTGGCTTCAACTTTGCAGCATGCTCTTCGTTTAACTTTTTCAATTCAGCTTGCTTTTCGTACTTAAACTCAGTCAACTCTTTGTACTGAGCGTCTTCAGTAACTGCCTTTTGTTTATTGAGCTGCTCCATCGTGAGCTTGTACTTTTGAGCCAAGGCAGCAACAAGCTCCTTTTGGTTGGCCATCTCTTTTTCCTTGACGGACATCAACTCCATTCTCTTGTTGATGTAACGTTCCTTTTCTTTGCGGATTTCCTCCTTGTGGCCAGACTTTTCTTCTTGGTAGTCTTTCTTAGCCTCGAGCTTCTGAGCCAATAGCATAGCTTCATGCTCTTCCTTTTCTTGCTTCAATCTTGCTTGTTCTCTGGCGTATTCTTCATCAAGCTTGCGCTGCTCGGCAGCCTTAGCCTCGATGTCAGCCAACACAGGGTCAACGTGCTTTCTGGCAATGGCTTCAACATCAGAGTATGGCATGTACAAACCACCTCCCAAGTCGTACTTGTCTTTGTGAGCGGCGCTGTGTCGTTCTTCTCTTCTCTTTTGGGCAATTTTAATAGCGGTTTCGTTGAAGTCCTTGTTGGTAAACAAAATACCTTGGTGAGATTTATCAATACCTTGAAGGGCCTTCGTGGTGTTGGCTCTTGCGGTTGCCAAGACGTTCTTGTCAATCTTGGAATATCTTGACTCGCTGGATACATGTTCGTCTTTAGGCTTAAAGCTTTTGACGGCAAGAGCACCAGACGCAGCGTGAGATGCATCATAGTCAGCCTTGTCGGTAATAATGCCGTGACGAAAGTCTTTTTCAGGCTTTTCAGCGTTGCTAAGCAAGGTGGAAGCATTCTTGGAAGCCTTTTGGGTCAATTTGCCGTAATCGATAGGAGAAGCAGTGGCAGTGGAAGCAGATGATAATGATGGAGAAGCGCTTGAAGCAGGCAAGCCGTGACGGTAGTCCTTGACAGGTTCAGTGCGGCCAAAGATTAAGCTGCTGGCTGTCTTCTGGGCTCTAGCGTTTAGCTTTTCATAGTTGATGGCAGAGGATGAAATGCTTTTAGCGGTATTGTTTGTCTGCAGAGGCTTAGAAGGATGAGCAGGTATCAACAAGGACTTGGCGGCACTGGTGGAATAGCTTGAGTCGCTAGTGATTGAAGAGCTTTTATCATTTAAAGTCTTGTTGGAGGCGTCCTTGGCGTTTGAAGCGGCGCTAAAAGAGATATTGCCCTTGGTAGGAGACAGTGAAGACAATGAGCTTTCAGAAGACAAAGAAGGGCTCTTTTTGACTCTCGGGTCAAGTCTCACTGCCGAAGCAGCACTAGTAGAATAACTGCTTGGTTTCGGAGAGTCTGTTATAGCGGAAAACCTTTTTGGGTCAACCTTTGCTGCCAAAGCCGCACTGGCCGCGTCCGCAGAGGTTTCTCTCTGGTAGGGGTGGATTTCAAGATTGGCTTTTGCGGCTAACAAGGCAGCCTTGGTGCCGGAATCTTTGGAGTCTAACCCAAGAGAGGCTTGGCCTGGGTTGTGATACACGCCGGACTTGAGCTTGGCCTGGTACTGTGCCGCTTCGGATAGAGGGGTCCCTTGTTTCTTGTAAACACTAGGCTTCAGTGATGCATTTGCGGCGGGCATCGTTTATAAATATTCGATGTGTCTTTATTTGGGCGGTAAAGAGGAATTGGGTGTATTTTCAGGGAATATTTAGGGAAATATGAGTAACAAATACGCGACAAAAAAGAGAGGCTGTATAGTCAAAATAATATTTTTGCTAAAGCGCTTTTTTGATGGAAGACAAGGAGATTGATGTTTGTTTCACAAAATTCGCGGCAATAAGAGAGCTTCTTTCGTGTACTGTCGAGATGAGAAGGAAAACACAGCACAATCAGCTCTGCAAATGCTTCTGTTTATAAAAAGAGGCTGACAAAAAAATGCGAGACAATAAATGAAAACAGAAAGCAATTGAGTTGCACCAGAGAGCCTGTTTGGAATTAGGTCACACTGGCCAGAAAAATAAGCAAGCATACATAGTATCCACAAGAGCAGCCGCTGAAGGGACTGCGAGGAAATAGAAAGCTCAGATGCCATGCGAGCTCCCGACCGCCAGGTTCTGTTGTTTTCCTTGTTTGTTTGCTCGACACCCACGCGTCTTGTCGCAGCGCCTCACGTGCGATGACCATGCACCCGCAACTTGTCCCTCCAACAACTCGCTGTCCAGGACTATCTAAGGTCACGAAAAAGGAGTGCTTAACAGATTTGGCACAATGCAATATTAGTTAGAGCTGTAACTGGGCTACTAGCTGAATGCTTCCAAAAGATACCGCTGGCTGTACGACAACGCTCTCCTTGACGAAAATTGCAACTTGTCTCTGCCGTGTCTGTTCCAGAAAAAACGACACGGAGCTTCCATGCAGCTGGCTCATCTGCGGTTGTATGCACCATTACACAATAGTACCTACCACGCTCCAGCATGTTCTCGCGCATCTTTCTATTACAACATTGTCAAAAGCAGTAGATAACTCTTTTGCCTCGCACGGCTACTTGAAAGGTCTGGCTGTCTATTATACACCTTGTAGGTCTAACTTACTGTATTATACACTGTATTTCAAAAATTTATACGTAAGCAAATAGATCATTCTGAAGCCCATACGTTTCCCAAATAGTCAAACCACTTGATCTCCTCGTCGTCGTATTTGATAAGGTGGCCCTGCAATTGAGGAGCATTCGATCCTTTGACCCTGTCATACGCACACCATAGATATCCGTAACAAAACTGCGTCTGCTTCCACCCTCTCTCAGGCTCGTTCAAGTCATTCACGTAGTCTTTTGTCGTCATTGGCGGCTCCAACGCAGCTTCAATCTTCAAAGGCGAACCATAGTATTGTCGAAGGTCGGGTCTCTTCATTGACCTGTATCTTGCTTGAGAGTTATCCCAACTAATACTTTTCAAATTTTTGCATGTCTTGAGTCCCGAGTTCACCCAAAGAAGCGAATGATTGTCATTGTCTGACACCTGTCCCGGGTGCGTGGAACATAGTTCGTTAGCTTTCGAGTCTCTGAATAGATGCTGATATGGAGTGGATAATTGACCAATGGATACTGCGCCCTTGGAGTTGAATTGGTAGTTTTCGTCGCCGGCGATTGAAAGCCCTAGCCAGTAAAACTCCTTGTCTCCCCAGAGCATTTGCTCCGTGATGGCACGCCATAGATTCAACTGGAAAGCTGTTAAGAGGCCCGTAAAGTGCTGTTTTCTGTTGAGTAGCACAAGGCCAGCTTCCATGAAATAGTAGTACTTCTTGTGGATAAATCTGTTGTTCAACGTGTGTGAGGTCACAGGCTGAATCCCAAAAAGCTTCTTGTCCTGCATACCAGGGAAGAGCTTTTTGAAAAACTCTACATACTCATCCTTGTTGTATCTGAGATCAGTGCGGTCCTGAAAGAATAATGTGCCTGACTCTTTGTACTGCTTCATATTAAAAAAGTGGTCTATCGGAACAAATGGAACCGCATCAGCGTCCATCAAAACCATTTCTTCAAAAGTGTTGAAAAGCAAAGCGCTCAATTTATTTCCGTATCCGGATGTCGCAGATTGATAATCTGGATGATAAACATTCCTGATATCCACAAACCAGATCTCCTGTCTAGGAAAATCCTTATATTTGCTTCTTGTTTCCTCGGGCAAAGCCTCGAACATTTCCATTGGCAAATGCAACTCGTCTATAGGGTCTCGAGCAGCAAATATCATCTGTGAGTACCGTTTCTTGCTAAGCCCAGTGTGGAAAACCTGGATCGGTAATGTGTTTCCTAAAGCCCTCAAAGTTTTTATCAATGAAACGACTTGAGTAGCAAGAGCGCCGTTAGTAGTAATAACTATTCCTTTACCTTTGAGGGAGTTTCTGTAATGGCTTATGATGCAAGGCTGGAACTTCGACTCTGATGATTTGAGTGAATAGCCACTCGCAAAATCTAGATGCTCCACGTCCACTTCTTTGTCTTTCTCTATGTTGGCTTCTCTAATTGCTTCTATGTCTGGAATATCGTTGTATCGTTCCCCGTTCCATCGCACATACGTGGGTATTCTGTTCGTCAAATGTGGGAAAATCTTTGACTGCAAATGAGAACAATCCTCGAAAAGATCATTACTACCTTGGTTTCGTTCCGACACTTTTTCTGGTGTTCCTAAAAGGTAGTTTTTGAAATGATTAAGGTTGTCAAAAAGAAAAAGCATCTTTGACGGCTGCTGTGTTCGTTCAACCTCTGGAACTTGGGCAGCATTATCGTCGTCGCTCATTCCATCTTCAAAGACACACTTACTGTAGACTCGCAAATGCCTAAGTTCGTCATTCATCTCATCGACAGAGTCTGCGCCTTTGTAAATAGACAAGTGCCATGAAGAGTCCAATGCCGCGAGCTCTTGAAAATACGTCTGGCATTTTTCTTTTTGGCTCAAGTAGGAAAATTTGGGATATCGACGCGAAAGATGGCTATAAAAGGAGTTTGGACTTTCGGCGCCGTATTGTGCTGCGTCGCTTAGCTTCTTTATAGTTGACCTTGTCCTACTGCTAAGTGAAAGGAAATATATCGACATTGTGAAAAGTAAGATCAAAAGAACGCTTCGAAGGTACCTTCTGTTGGAATAACTGAGCACTGGAGACATTTTTTGGCCTAACGTTGAGGTTGTGTTTGATACCTGTGGTTCGGAATGGGCAAGCTAGAATATGGATCAAATCAAGGGTAAAGAATGGCTATGGCTATGGTTGGAATGGAGATGTGACATACAATATGTAAAATAAAAAGCAGATTGAAATTAAAACTTTAACCAGATGTATTTTTGAATAACTTTGTCCTTTGTGCCAACGTCTTTGGCAAGCAGTTTACTGAAAAAGCTTTGCTATTTTGAGTGCAACGCGTTTATCAGAGACTCCCCTAGAGATTTAATGGAAAAAGACAAAATTATTTCGGACCCTCCTTTTTGGTATATGATCCACCTCCCTTTATTAGGATTGCCTCAGGTGGATTTGTAGTTGATCCATAAATCTTTGATCGTTAAGATGTTCCGTGAAGGAATTTAAAAAAATCTCTGTTTATTATTTTGGTTATTCCCATTGTGGTGGAAATCCGGCTGTGGTTCCCTAGCTTGTCCGTCCTTAATACCGGTGATCAACAAAATCCATTGCCGGAAACTACACGCTTACAAAATGATTAGCTATTCATACATATCCCACTCTGGATATTAAATACATATAACACATATAAATGAGCTTAAAAATGGACTGAGATTTATAATCTAGATTGACTCAATCCGTATCCGCCACTCACTAATATACAATCGTCATCAATGATGGTTCCAAGATTTAACTCTTTTGCCCTCTTGATGACCTCGTCATCAAAACTTCCCGGTTGAAACCAAAAGCCTTTTAAAATACTGCCTTCATTATATTTCTCAGTTATTAGCCTATTAATAATGTCCAATGTAACAGTAGGTGGAGTTATGAAAGACACACTGAATCCCTCAATGTCGGCTGCGGCTTTGATATTAGCGATATTTTTATTTTCCTTGACAGCGTCTAAAATGGCAAAAATGGAAGGAGCTGTTTTTATGTCAAGAATGGATTTGCTCCCTGGGTTCACTGGGGTGACTGGTAATTTGTGGCTGATGTACCAGTCGAGGACTTTGTAGCCGTACTTGTTAGGGTTACTGGATGCTCCCACCACAATGTAGTGACTCGAAGCATTGAAAAATGAAGCTAGTGAGCTCATTGCGAACGTAAATGTAAAAATTGAGCTTGGAAGCAAAACAGAAAGTTCTAAGAAAAACTGTATTAATGTGGCTGTCCTTAACTTCAGAATGGAAGAACTCTGAAGAAAACATTCAGGACAAATCAATGCTTTTGACTTCATTTCTAATCAGTTCTGACGTCTCGATTTTGGTGGGGTTTGCATAAACGCGCAATGATGCTCTATTATGCCGCTGTATTCCACATGCGCATGACCCCCGCCTCAACATAGTAAAATGTAAAATCTCCTTCTTTCTTCATTAGTCATCGTGTTCCAATAGACAACTATTAGTATCTTCTTATAGCATCATAATGTTATATATAGCTAAATATGTGTTTGTGAATGGCACTGAAGCAAGCCAGTGACTTTAAAAAGCATTACGCTGCAGGCAAGTATACCAATATAGTACCCATGAGCAACTACAAGTAGACATGCAATCTTCGTAAGTCTAGCATTGTTACACTCAGGTCAATCATTAACTATATTATAGGTGCGTGAAATGTCTATATTTATATGAAACGCAGAATGTTTGTAAATATAAGTAAGACTTGTTTGTAAGTATGAAAACGTAAACTTTGCAATACCTTGACCACACTTCAAATTGAGTCATCTATGTAATCACCGTCAAGCATATCCTCGAGGAATCCAAGAGCCTGAGGCACTGCCAGGGACATAATAGCCTCTAGCTGCTCCCTTGTTGGCCGCCTAAGCACATAATTGGAAATTTGGTTCTGGTCTCTGGTGTCTGGCCGGCCAATTCCAATAGCTATGCTCAAAAAGCTTCCTCCCATGGCACTTCTGATCGACTTCAAACCATTGTGGCCTCTGGGACTAGCGTTCCTGAGCCTAACTTGGGCCTTGCCAACAGCTACGGAAAGTTCATCGTGAATAACTACTAAGACCGGTTCGTAGCCCTCTGCTTGTTTTATTCTTTTAATAGCCTGCCAGTTTCTAGCAACAGGACCTCCAGAAACGTTCATTTGCGTCTGGGATTTTAGAAGCGTGATTGGGTATTCTGTGCTTTCAGCCAATGTGCACCGCGTCAACCTGTTTGACCTTTGCCATTGGTGGCAGTTCAAGTTCTCATGGAATCTGTTGACCGCATAATGGCCCATGCTGTGTCTCGTGAACAGATGCTCTGCCTCTGGATTTCCTATGGAATACACCACAAGGTACGGCGGATTTCTTGTGCTGCCTGACATTTTCCAATCAATTAACGATTACAAGTTGGATGTGAATGCGGTTTATTCTTGGTGTTGCGCTGCAAGATATGTGGTTCTATAAATAGAATTGATTGTGAGTTCCAAAGGTTGGTCGAAGAAAAAAGAAACAGCGACAACAGACCCAGAATTAACTTAGATATATATATATATAGGCGATTCTGGGACAGAGGGCAGGACGGTCAAGAAGCGATAGGTAGACGATGAGGTCAAGGGTAATGCAAGCAACATGAGATGGCTTCAGACGCAGCGTAGCTCTCTCTGCCATGTTGATCCGGACGAGTATTCGTAATCTCGAGGCATTCAGACGAAAAATATTTGTAATCTTCCTGCCTCATTTCAACTGTTTTTCCTCGAGGCTGCCTTTTGCCAGGGCGCTGCTGTGGGATTGCGCGCATCACAGCCGGTATCACGCACGACTACCAGCAAAGTGTCAACACTGCTAGGCAGTGGGGTTCCGTCGGATAGCTCGACAACCCTGCACTTTATACCGAACTCGTACCGAAAGACGTCTACGGACTATTTCATACTCAACGATTACCATAAATCTGGATCTGATGATGTGATCAAGTCTGACTGACGTCTTCCCTTCAAACCCTTAATTAGCGTTCCGAAAATCCTTGGCCTTTGTTGCCAAAGCAGCGGACGGTTCTGGCCAATCTCGGATGTTAGACTCTTATGTGCAGGCTCTTTTTATGTCATTACCGACCTGTTCAGATGTCATTACCTTACATTTTAGATAAGCTTGTGGTAATATGGTAGTATTAAAAACACTCAAATAGAAAGGAAAGATGTAAAAGAGTGCTATTTAGAAATAAGAGTAAAGCGGTTAAAGTATATTGGCGCTAGAAGATGAAATAATCGCGGAATTAAAGAGTTGAGGAGTAGATTCAAATTATACAAAGGAACAAAGTATGTTCAACAGGTTTGGTTTCTTAATCTCCACTGGCTCAAACAGTGGCAATACCTGTGGCTTTGGTATATATCGCCTGTGCAAGACCAATCCTGTTATCTTCAAAGTCATAATGAATATAAGCATATCTCGAAAACGTGTCACCCGAAATCCAAAAATCTTCTCTAGTTGACAATAATGAAAAGAGCCACATCTCCCTCCCTTGAGCATTAGTGAACAAAGAGTCATCGTCAGACACATTATAAAGCATTTGCTTGAATGGCATTTCAATCTCCAAATTACCAAAGTAAAACTGAAAGTTAAATTGCTCGGTGTCACAAGATGTAACGTATCCTCAAAATACGTTGTTATAAACATTATTTTGGCCCAATGAAGTTGTAAGTTTCAGCAGGGACATACAACAAAGTGGATCACGGATCCAACAAATCTGGATGACTCCGCTTTCTGCTTCTGCAATATTCAAATAGGTGTTCTTGGTGACAAGGCCTTGCTATTTCAAGACCAATGGGTAGCTATTATACAATTGGCTCTTGTTGGCACCCTTGTTCCCTTTTTACCAGATAATTGTGATACCTTGGCAGATATCTTGTTCGGTAACAAGACCAAATTGCAATTGTTCAACAGTAATATCGCTACAGGTCATGTCCTCGGCGGCTCAGTTGCCTCTAGCATTAGTAGCCTTCAACAACATAAGACAAAGCAAAAACCCTCTTCAAGTAAGGGCAATTGTTGGAGTCTGATGGCTCAAAGGGTCCCAAAGGACAGGCGGAAGCCGCTGGTGGGGACGCTGGTGGATGGGCCATTAAAGATATCGTCTCCAGCGGTAGAAGTTGAGCGAGACCGTAACGTCACTCTTCCTGTTTACTGGTACAGCTTCGGTAAGTATGGCTATGGCGGCAACTAAGCCAACAACAGCTTTTTTAGAGAAGTATATCTTTGGTTTGTGAGGGCTTAATTATATTTTGGGCTAAAATAGAAACTTACCCAGGATCGGAAAGTACTTGGCAAGGTTAATCGCATATGCATGTCAAAGATTCCCGCAGAAAGTTGCAGGTTGTGTTTTTATAGAACTAAATTTGAGTTATTTCTGTCGGCAGCGACGTTGTCCTCCTTTTTACAATTACTATTGTAGTAACTATGCAACTAATGAGCCAAAATGATAATATTGAAATATGATATATTAATGCTAATTATGTGAAAAAAACTAGCAGGTACTAAGTGAATGGTGCATGAAAGTTAACTAACTTAAAGTCTTAGCAAGCAAAGAGACTAAATATTTGAATATTTAACCTCTTTTGATTTGGATATTAACAGAAAATATAGCTATTTCTATCGGCTATCGTTATCAGTATGTTCGATCCCACAAATAATATCCTTTATAACGTTAACAGAGAACAATAGCTGCTTTTTTGATTGGTTCAGTTGAGCCTCCTTAGCAATTATCCAGTTTTGCGCAAGTTGCAATCTAAGTGGTCATGTCAGTAAATGGGAAACATTCTTTACACTTTGAAAATTAGAGTCGCATACTGCTCATTAGACTTTTGCTCATCAACAAAGAGAGCAGAATCAAGCCATATAATCTTTTCCTATTTTCTTAGGTTAGTACGTTGGCGGCTGTGTACACTACTGCGAACTGTCTATCAACAAAAAAATGTATATATCCTTTTAACATACACGCTCCAGTTCAGAAAATTGCTGTGCTATGGCGGTTATTTCTTTTTCATATTCGGAGAAGACATATTCATAAACTTTCCCTATGTTTTCCCAATCACAAGAATTACTTTCCTTAATTTGTAAAGAAGCTTTCTTCATCTTATCAATACTTTTCTCGCTTTGTTTTTTGAAGTTAGCCAGAAAATTGTCTTCTTTCAAAGAGAGCAGCTCTATAGCTGATTTTATTTGTGAAGTGCTTTGAAATGAAAGAAACTCATCAATTGGCAGTATTTTGGATTTTTCACTAGCCTCAGCTGTATCTTTGGAGTCTTTTTGCTCCTGCTGTATTTTTGCTTTTATCCCTAAACTTTCTTTCCCGAGTTTCTTTATACCGAAGTCATTGGTATCCTCCTTTTTAGCTATGCTAGAGGCAAGGGACTTTCCGTCTGGGATAGTTACAGCGCTTGATTCAGCTTCCTCTAAAACGCTGCTTGAGTAATTTGTGTTGGCGCTTAATCCATCTGACAACGAATCATTAGCATCAAACCCGGATATACGGCGCTTATCACTGAGATTGTTCGATGTTTTGGCCATCTTATTTTGGATGTGCAAATAGTTCTTAATCAAAAATGTTATTGGGTTCTGCCAATGTTTTTTTTTTGCTCTTTCACTGATAAATGTGCTTTGCGGGGACGATATTAATAGGCCAGAAGGCGCTTTTCGAACAGGCTCATCGCGACATTTTCTGAATACATACAAATGCACAAATGCTGCATGATCCAAAAAAAAGCATTAACATTCATAAAAAGAAACATGAAAATAAATAGATGTTGACTAAGTCAGCTTGAAAAGAATTAAACGATTCATATAAATCGTATTGTGTGAGATACTATGACGGCTTATTCGTGAGTTGTGCCTATTTCTTTGTTTTTGGGTCCAAAAAAGAAGGAGCAGACTCTTGACCTCTTCTGGCAACTTTCTTACCAAATACAGTAACTATAAGCTTATCAAAAGCGCGGTATAGCCATCCAAAGCATATAAGCAAACCGCCGCAAATGGAAATGAGTCTCACTACGAAAGACGTAAATGGAATTCTCTTATCTTCAATGGTCAACTTAATAGGCTCAAAGTCATATTTGAAAAATAAGCCAGGCATGCCTCCAGCTCCTGGCTGCTCGAGCTTTTTCTCTTGCTCGGTAATCGAGTATTGATAAGTGTTTATTTCAACACCTAGTCTTTTATAAGTTGTAGGAACCGCTGTCATAAAATATTGATAGTTTTGAAGATTATGATCAGTAACCTTGGCGGTAAAATCCAATGGATTTTGAAGATATGGGTAAAACTCACCAAACGAGAATTCACTAATTACATGAGAAAAGTTCAATGACTCCACAGGCACATGTGATCTAAAGTCTTTGTAAGCAAAACCTTTAGCTGTTATGTGAAAATCGCCAGAGACCTTGGTAATTGGAATGTTACCGAAAATGTGACATGCTGGAGCACCTGATTGTGGGTCACTCATTCCGGCTCTGAACTCAGCTAGTAAACCTTCCCTCATCACAGAATCCATATCAGGAGTCACTATTTCATGCTGTGCATTCACAAGATAACTTTGAGGGACATAGAAATGGGCGCCCTCGTACGTCAAAAAGTCCGCAGCTAACGTTCTGTCTCTTGTTATATCAAGAATGTTGGTGTGAAGGTAGTTACATGGCATGCCAACCACAATATCCAAGTTTATGTAAATATTGTCACTTATTTTGTTATCCACTGAAAAGCCTCTGATTATCGTGCCGTCAAACCAATCACCTATCTCAACATAAGCCGAAAACAACACAAATAATATTAGAAATATCGTTGAAGCACCACCTCTGGATGACCTAACGGTATGCTGGGGAGCAACCTTGGCTATAATTTGATGTTAGCTTCCTTTTGGTAGGGTTCTGCTGTTTGATTCATGGAGCCTCATTTAAACGTGGCGTTTGAAAGAAAAAAGGACTTACGGAAAGCGTCAAAAGACTTTATTCCACGATACCACTCTTTTTCCATGATTTATGATGTTCCGTGTGGTTCTAATCAATACGCTTTGATAGCAATACTCCTTGAAGAGCATTCACTATCTGAGATTGATGAAAGGCTGCATCGAGTATGGTGTCTGGCTTTTCGCACACTGGTCAAAGAAATGAAAATAATGCGTCACGTGCAAATCTCGTTGAACTTTCGAATTCTTTCTTCTTTCCCTACGTTATAAAAGTTATTACAAAATGAACAAGTGAAGGATTTTACAAAAGTAAAAATTTCAGAAAAAACAGCTGTGTATTAAGCAAAATAGTCTACAATTGTAATCATAAGTGAGGACAGACTGGCTGCGGGAGCCATCACGCTACACTATGAATAAAAGACTAGAAGGTCTGGTTTTGTCGTTAGTAAACTTTTTCCAAAGTACAGACAGAGAGTATTAGAAACAAAAAAGCTTCGAGTAATTCAATTGAAAATCAGATAGGAGCGAAAGACGATGGTAATTGTATCTTCAGCTATTGTCAGTTGAACTATGCATTGTTGGATCATCAGGTCGACAACCGAATATACTTCTGAAGCTAGATATGTTCATTGATTTGAAACATACTCTTTAAACAACCAAGCTCTAAGAGCGTCCACCTATTGAAAGAAAACCATTTCTGAAAAATGCTTCATCTTGATGAAGTTGATAGAAAGATTGAAGAGAGGAAGAAGAGAAAAAAATTTTGTCTCTTCAAATAAGTTTTCAGTCTGAAAATTCGCGGAAAAATAGCTGCAGCCTTGTTGCCCCGACCGGGTGATGTTTTTGGGCGCAAGCTGCCTCCAGCAACCATAAGCGGATACCAGCAGGGAGCATCAGCTAATCACCCCGAATGAAGGATATCATACAAGTATATAAGACCACGTTTGTCCATCTGTTTTTCTCAGCAGCAGTGTCTGGTTCACACAAGTGCAAAATCAATTACATATAAAAACATTTAAAGTCACAAATTACAATGCAAATCCCAGAAAACTTATATGACCTTATCAACGAAACCACTAGTAAAGCAACAAGTGTGGTGTTCACCAAGCCAGAGCTGAAGAAAGTGGTTCAGAAAGGACAAAACTATCTTATCTCGTACATTGAGTCTTTAAAGAAAAAAGACGAAATCACCGAGGAAAAGAAAAAGCAAAAGGTGAATCCCTTTGAAAATCCTGACAAGGAACAAGTAGTGTTGAAAGATAAAGACTACACTATTGTGTTGAACAAGTTTCCAATCATCAAAAACCACTTTCTTTTGATCACCAATGAGTTCGTTAAACAAGATAGCTTACTTCAGCCAGGCGATTTACAAGTAATGCACAATATATTGAAGACTCTCAGCAAGACCAAGGATCATGGAAGAACTGTGGCATTTTTTAATTCGGGTTCTCAGTCCGGGTTTTCACAACCACATAAACACATTCAATTCACTTTTGTAGAAGACCCAGAATATGAATTGTTTCCAGACAAGATTGTTGCTCACCAAAAGCAATTTGTGCCTAACCCAGACCACCCACCATTGTCAGACGAGACAAAATCATTTGCCAACTTCATCTTACCATTGAAAACTGAAGATGGAAGTGAAATTTCTGCTGAAAATTTTGCGTTGATGTACATCACATTGATTCAAAGTTGTTTGACTATAATAAAAGACCACCATATTTCTGATAAGCTTCAAACTCCACAGTCGGAGTCCCTTTCTTACAATTTACTTATGACTAGCGATTGGCTCATGGTTGTTCCAAGATCCCAGGAGTTGGTGGAAGTTGACGGTTACGCTTTTAGCATTAACTCCTTGTCTTATATTGGTATGATTCTTGTGAAAAACAGAGATGCATTTACAAAGTTAACATCCGAGGACTTTTTAATTGAAGACACCATTTTAGAAAAAGGCGGTTTTGTTAGAAGCTACGAAAAGCCGGACAAAGAAGGTGACTACTAAGCATAGAGATACATTTGGTAGATCCTTAAAACCCGAGCTTTTTCTTAATGATAAATAAATTGTTTGATAAATTATGACTTAATATTATGACGAATTAATACAAATTTGAGAAAACCCGTTACGTTTGAAGGACGACTCCAGGGAAAAAGATCATCAGTGTAAGAATTTTTTGATGAAATGCTGACGATTATCTTTTTGGATAGTGCATGACTAGCACAGTGTAATTAAACGGTACACACAAATGCTTGTTTCAATAATTTTATTTCAGTTCTTTGTTTTGTTATTGGGGTTAATTCTAGGTTTCAGTTTTATCTTTGAGGCCAAATAACATCCAAAGTATTTGATTATGGCATTCATTTTAAAATTTACCAGCGAGCTAACCGTCTGGCAAGTAAAACACCTAATTTTTTTGGTTAACTATTAGGTACTAAGAATTTACCGCTACTCCATATATTTTTTTTTTTATACCTTTTGGGCACTTTTATGCTATTCCGCAAAGTTCCTCACACTTACAGCTATAAATGTGAAGCGACAGAATGAAATAGGGCCTCGTAAATTTGCAAAAATTTCCTTGGCGCTAACCTTGAAAAAAAAGCTAACCAAGCCAAATTCACTCTACTTTTCTTGCAAGAGACTATCTTCAATTTTTGAATCGAGCTTTGTAATTATTTTTACTGTCATGCGAACAAAACGTCCTTACTTACTCGCCAATGGCCAACACTGCTCCACGCACCACTAAAACCAAACTTCAGAAGTATGGTAACATAGGGTTTTTGTTCACATACTGTTGTCCTGGGGTTCTATGGTATGATGAGCATTTAAAGTTACAGACAGATTGCTAGAACATTCCATAGTATTGATATTAGAATGCTAGAACATGCTATAAGAATACCTGAATAGGTATATAAGGAGCACTTCATTCTCTCTCTCTCTCCCTTCCCCCAGATTTGAGGTACATATTTAAATTAAATAAGTCTAACTTTTGGGGTTTGAAGACAAGTAGAAGGTTGATTTAATATAGAATAAATCAGTGTTTATTAGGAAATTTGCCAGAACTAATTCGCTGGTTTAGAATAAAAGATAAAGTCAGAATAAAAAATAAAGGTTGAACTCCTAGCGCTATATAATGTACAGTAAGAATTAACAGAGGATATGTTGAATTATTGCTGTGTATGTTCGGATGTAATCTGGATTTTTAATTTGAGTAAGGTGTTTGAGACTTGGTTTCATATTTGACCAATAGCCTATCAGTTATCTAGCTGGCTATGGATTTATTTGAGATCATCTTTCCTAGTTGCCTAATAGGATTACATTTCTTAATATTAAGGCGTGAAATTCCGCCAGTTGGGTTGTATAGAACCTTCTGGCATTGGTGGTTGATGAGCAGTTTGGTCCAGAGACCCAAACAATTGATACATTGACCAGAGTACGACGTACAACAGAATATAAGTAAGGAATTTTGTTACAATATCTAGACTAATATGGACCCAAAGTTCTCGCAAGTATTTCTTTATTTTTAATTAATCGATCTTTAAGCGCTCCAATGCCCAAAATTTTCTTAAAGATTAAATCCGACTTAGTAAATTAGTTTAAGTGAAATCAACTCTACTCCAATCATCCCATAAAGTTCGACTCAGATCTATGTAATTATCAACTGCGGCGTCACAAAATCCTAGGTTACCTATATTTTTATATGTGATCAGCTGTTTACTAACACAAAAGCTATGTTGTAATATTACCTCCCAGAGACATCCCATAGATTATGACCCATAGATTAGGACTATTAAGCTTGTACACCATACTTAAATAGTATATATAGAGGATTTCCCCATTTACAAGTATCTGAATATGAAGAAATGGGGGCAGGCCAGTTTACTTTCATTTGCAGAATTTTTTCGGTTTAATAGGCTCGCCATAGTTGTTTTCCTCTTATATAGTAAAGAGTGTTTTAAGGAGCCCTCTAAATAAATTAACAATAATAGGTCCCTTGGCCCAGTTGGTTAAGGCGTGGTGCTAATATACAGCCCTTACGGGCAATGTTACGCCAAGATCAGCAGTTCGATCCTGCTAGGGACCATTTATTTTTTTGTTGCTCGATAATTGATGTGCTTTTTCGGCGTGCCTTTAAATCGATCGATTGTGCGAAGTCATGATCTGGGGTTTCCTGTTTGAGCTTTAATAATAGCAAAGTGATTTTGGAGAATCAGTTGCATCCGTTAAAAATCAATTTGATTGTATCAAGGCTAGCACGTTTGAATGATTGAAATTAGCTTTTTATTTTTCTCGCGCGCTGCTTATTATCTCCCAACCATTGCCTACTGTCTCCTAATCATTGCCTCGGTGGAAAGCAGGTATCTTGAAAACAATTGCTAAAAATGCTGAAGCTTGTCCCATTAGATCCAACTCTCAAGCCGTTCCTTGAGGATTACTTATTAAAAGGTAAAACCAATGCTTCAAACGATGATCTTCCGTTCATTTTGCTAACGTATGCGCAAAGCTTGGATTCTAGAATCTCCATCAAACCAGGCATGCAGACCAAGATATCGTCGCTCCAAACGAAGACTATGACGCATTACATTCGATCAAAGTTTCATGGCATACTTGTCGGGATAGGCACTTTTCTTGCGGATAACCCAAGCCTCAATTGTCGGTACGTCGAGGATGAATCTACGGGAAAGACAAACAAAATCAGTCCAGTTATAATTGACCCAAGCTTCAAAAGTCGTGAAAAGTTGGCAGAGTCAAAGATTGTGAAAAAATATATAGAAGGGGCTGGAGCACAACCTATATTCATTCTCAGTAAAAGCATAGAACAAAACAAACCTACAAAAGACACGATAAGCGACCTTCAGGGAAAGGTGAAGTTTATCTTTGTACAGACATACACAGACCAATTTACAGGAAGAAAAACATTCAAATGGGAGGAGCTCTTCAAGCTTTTGAAGAAAGAAGCAGGGTTATCATCAGTAATGGTGGAAGGCGGGGCGGTTATTATTAATGACTTGCTAACTACTACCAAAGAACCATCTAAGGAGCCTTTGGTTGATTCATTGGTTGTCACCATCGGACTGGTTTTCTTGGGCAAGAACGGGGTCCAGGTAAGCCCAGCAAAAGACCTCCGCTTGACAGATGTTACGTGGTGGAACTGCGAAGAAGGTGATTCTGTAATCGCTGCTAGGCTCAAATGAATTAGGCTCTTTTCATAAACACAGATTAATTTGCACAATATTGTATGTAACTTATTTCAAACAGTAGCGCAAAATCCGCATTATAGGTATGCCCTCGGGAAAAACAATCTTGCACATGATGTAAACCGGAAAGTGGGTTTTTAGGGTGAATTTTTTTCTGAAGACCTCTTAATCAATCAACATTGAAAATACAGACGTTGAGGTATTTGATTGATTCAGACAGACGTAACATTTGAAGGTCTACAATATCAGCAGTTTTATTTTCATTTTTAAAATTGCTAGGACAGGTATTAGGGCTCCCAACTGGACTTCTGCAAAACGGTTTTGAATCAAAATGTCGGCCATTAATCCTGCCAAAGATAAAGATTTGCACATCCAGATAGATACTTTCATCTCGTACGTATAATATCAGCTTACTGATTTCGATTCGATAATTTTGATACTGCCACAAAAAGGGGAAAAATTTGCTTAATGGATAGCTAACAACTGTCACTGTTACAGAAAGCTCAAAAGAAAGCAAATATCGGGATCATTTGAAGTCGCCGTGGAAACAGCCCACTTGCTCGTTAAAGTTGTATCATTGACTAGATGGGACTCCTTGGATGAATTGATTGCTAGTATATCACAAGTTGGAAGAAGATTAGTAACTGCCCAACCTAAAGAGTTCTCATGCGGCAATATTGTGAGAAGAGTGTTAGCTTTGATTAGAGAAGAATTGGAAGACGAAATAGAAGACAGCCAGAACGCCGAGAACAATACCACTCCAGAAGAAGGCAACGCTCCAACAATTTCCTCCATGTTCAGCTTGTTGACCCCAAGAGCCCCAAACACCAATAAGATCGTCACCAGTAATGCAACAAACACAAATACCAAGGTTGTGGTGAATAACGACCAGAGATCAGTTATCATTCAAAGTATACGAGACTTGATTGACGAAATCCGCAGTATTGATGAAGGATTAGAAGGCATGTCTGTGGATTTGATTCATGATAATGAGATATTGTTGACCCCTACTCCAAACTCCGAGACCGTGTTAAGATTTTTGAAGCGTGCCAGACAGAAGCGTAAGTTCACCGTTCTTGTGACAGAGTGTTTTCCTAACGATACCTCCGTGGCTCACAATTTCGCGAAAGAGTTAGCTGACGCAAATATCGAGACTGTGATTATTCCAGATAGTGCAGTGTTTGCTGTCATGTCAAGAGTTGGCAAAGTCATCATTGGTACCAGATGTGTCTTTGCCAATGGTGGATCAGTGACTTCTTCAGGTGTCAGTGCCGTTGTCGAGTGTGCCAAAGAACACAGAACCCCAGTATTTGCCGTTACCGGTTTGTACAAGTTGAGTCCAAGTTACCCATTCAACAGAGAATCGTTGATCGAAGTCGGAAACTCTGGCAAAGTTATAAAGTTTCAGGAAAACACGTTTGTGGAGAACGTGGAGGTTGCCAATCCGCTTTTTGACTATGTTCCTCCAGAAAATGTTGATATTTTCATTACAAACGTTGGCGGTATATCTCCAAACTTCATCTACCGTATTGTGCTTGATAACTACAGACCAGAAGATAATGAATTATAATGATAAAATAATAGTTTTTGCTAGCTAAATATTGGCTACATGCACTAATACATACCTACTATAAAAACTTTTGAGCATAGAAATGAAATTAACTTTATTGAATGATATTCCATAGCAAGTCCTTATGGAAGCTAAAGTACAATATATACTATATAGTGTACTCCTCTATGAATCAGCTTCGTACCCAAACGGAAGCCACAGCTTTCCTAAAGAACGGCAAGAGCGTGGCCAGGAAGGGTAACGACGGAACGACACCTCAGCGGATTTTTGTTCTCTTTTCTGACCAACAACTGAGCCTTAGGCGAGCAGACTACAGATGAGTAAGACAACGAGGCCAGCATCAGTACAGGACTACCTCATTGTGTACTGTCGATTTAGTCTGGAGAGATTACAAGATTTAGAAAGCTGGCAAGCGCGGAAACAGTTGACTATTTGACGTTGAAAGACAAAAGCTTTCAAAGACTACGTTTCGCCGCGCTAATCAGATCCACATTATAGTCAAGGACAACAGAATAGGAGACGCTTCAAATTGATATTAAGCTTTGTCGCCTGCAAAACTGTTTGGATTCTGAGGTTTAAAAAGCTCTTCACTAAATAGTGACACTCGCAACACTCAATAATGATTGCCTCATTATTCCAGTTTTACCGGAGACACAAGAAGAGAGTTTTATGGGCTGTGGGGCTGTTGACCACCGGCTACTTGGTGTTGAGGTACATCAATAACAAAAGAATAGAGTACATAGAATACCAGCAACATATAATCAAGCAGAAAATTAGAAAGAAGTACCAGCAGACCCAGAAAGATTGCACATTCACCGTTATTGCTCTTTTGCCTAGCTTGTCGGGAGCTATATACAAATTGATACCCGTGGAAAATATTACCAAACAGTTGTTAAGTAAGAGAGACAATAAAAAGAAGAACTTGGAAAGCACCAACATCAGTGAGTTCACTGCCGAAAGCGAAACCCTTCAGGATGGTGGTGACAATAAATCAGGAGCCAACGTCGAGGTCTCGAAGTCGAAGCTTTGGAATGAGTTGAAACTCAAGAGTTTAACCAGATTGTTAACTTTGGTTTACAGCAATAGTATATTGGTCGTTTTAATCAGATTGCAGTTAAACATTTTGGCTAGAAAAGACTATTTAGAATCATCCATGGAGGCAGCCAATGTGAGCTACAATAGCAAGTCAAGAAGCGATGCCGCCACCAGCATTGGAGACGTTGACTATATGATTGAACAGTCATACTTATCTTTGAGCTGGTGGCTCATGAATAAAGGCTACAATATCGTATACGAACTGTGCCAGGATGCAGTGAATTTGGTGTTCAAAGACGTTAGTGCCAGAACCGAATTGACCTTTAATGAATTTAGCACTTTGATCGCCAAAGCCCAAGAAATTATTGATAAACACATTGTGCTGGAAAACGACTTTTTCCTAGAGAAGTGTATGATACCTCCACCAGACTTGGAAGCATTTGTTATTAGCAAAAGTACAGACACCAACTCAGATGATGAAGAAAACAACGAGGAGAGAGTTAATGAAATCGTCAATGATGAGAACTTTAGAATACTAGTTGAAGAAACACGGGAATACATCAACCATGAAGCTATCAACCCTGTGATTATTAGAATGATTACAAGCTCGATTGGAAAGTTTTTGAATGATTGCTCGAAAATATTGCTTGGTGCTGACAACAGCAAGCAAAATGAAGAAGCGGACATTGAACTAATCACGAAAAGATTCAAATTAGCAAGAATATTGTCTACGATAACCAAAGAAAGCAGCAAGGTCAGTGAAAGCAGCATAAACAATGAGTATATACAAGTCATGAATGCTATTCCAGAATTGGAAGACTACACTGCGTCTGTTTATTCAAACTTCGCAATTTAAATTTCATCAAGCCCCGATTGCTAATCACAGAGCTCAATCAAAAAGGGTTTATCGGTATTGGCACTTTATTCTCTACCCTATTTTTTTAGGGTATTAGCTCTGTAATCTAGCTTTAGTCCCCCAATTTACAGTTTTTATACCTTCTTATATGTCTTTTTTGATACCTTTTTTGACCATTATTCTATTGTTTCTGTTTTTTTCTTTTTTTGTTTTGCTCTGTTTTGCTCTATTCTGTTTTAGTTTCATTTTACACTACCATATTTATGTCATAATTTCAAAAAGAGTATAAGTTCAATATTTGACGAATGTATGGTTGACTTCATCAGCACTTTTCGCTAAGCGCCAGCGTGAGGGAAAGATGTGCAACAGGCATGTAACAAGGCTAAATAGGAAGACCGTGCTTTACGGTGTAAAAAGCGCCCACGAAAAACAAATCGCACAAGGAAAAAGAGATATTTTGTGTAGGCGGGATTCCGGCCAGAAGCTAGAAGTCTTGCAAGCTCAATTCTTCGAATACTTGGTCTTGCAACTAGTTTATAGACAGCTTTGCCATTACTCAAATCATTTTATACTTTCTTGCCATGGAAAAGCCCGTATATATGGAAGACATCGACGACGTGGAGGAAGCGTTAAACGCTGACAAGTCCATCGCCGAATCGTACAAAGACGAGCTATGGGACGAAATCAACCAGAGCATAATGGCGCTTGAGGAGGCACAAGCAAAGCATAAGAGGGTGCTAGAGGAGCTCCAGATGGACCCAGATGCAATCAACTATGAGCAGATAGACGAAGAAATCGACGAGCACATTGAAAACCTAAAAAACTATAACGAATTGAAGGACGCAGGAATGAAGCTCTTGTCGACGATTGCAGAGACGAACAAGACGGACATTAACAATACGGCAAAAGAATTGGGTATAGACCCTGACGACGAACTGGATTCTGATAACGACGGAAAGAATGGCGCTGAAGATAAAGACGCAGAGGAGACAGGAGAAAGAGAGGAAGCAGAGCCCGCGGACGAGAGCGAATCAGAAGAGATAAAGGAGGCGGCAGAAGGAAAAGGCCTGGCCAGATAGCATGCGGCAAGGCTGTCGCAAAGCTCCAGGGCGCTGTCGAAAACCGTGTCGAATTTCAACTCTTTTCGCGCCGTGCGGATGGAAGATCTCGCTTAAATGGACACTGGCGTTCCCAACCAACATTAATATTTGGATAAAAGCGCTGGAAACCGTCTTATTTACAGATTATATTAGTACAGATGCTCCATGCTCCATCAAATTACTCAAGTTCTTTGCTGTAAGGCTTATGCTCTTTGCTTGTCTCTGGTTTGTTTTGGTTTGCTTTGTTGCAGGAAACCCATCAGCGGCGTCGCAGGTTAGCAACAGAAAAAAAGTTCGAAAATAAGGCCGCGCTGACATCAGAGAAAAAAGAGACTCAGGATTCATTGACAACTTGATCATAGATCACATTCCATACCCCTTTTTTTGCCACTGTGTTTAGACGACTTCTTGTTGTTCTCCTTCCATTCCTATATATTCACAGTTTCTAACTTGCTCTTAGATGCTTATTCCCTAGCCAGTTTTGTGGAGAGATAGGACTAGTAGCTTCATAGAAAAAAGAAGTCTTAACGGTCTTCCAAAATGACGGACAGCACTAACACCAAAAACGCCTCCACAAAATCTGTGGTCTCCTCCATTGTCTTTAATGGCGCCATTTTTCTGGCTTTCACTCTTGGGTTTTTGATTTTGAGATTGAGGTTCAAGAGAATCTATCAGCCAAAGTCTCTCAGCATCATTATCAAGATCAATAAGGATCAGAAGTACTTGGAACCTCTACCTCCCGGATTTCTTTCATGGATTCCCACGCTTTTGCTCAAACCAAAAAGTTTTATCATTCAGCAGGCTGGCCTAGACGGCTATCTCTTTCTCAGATATCTTATCATTATTTCATGCGTTTCCTTTTCGGCGCTCCTTGTTACATTTCCTATCTTGTTACCTATCAACAAAACAGGAGGTAACGGGAAAACAGGTTTCGATGCTCTCAGTTTTTCGAACGTGAAGAACCATAAAAAATTTTATGCACATGCAATCATTGCTTTGTTCTACTACCCTTTTATTCTCTATGTGATTTATCGTGAATTGACTTTTTACACAAATTTGCGTCAATCAATTTTAGCTTCTCCGAAGTATGCATATAAGTTGTCTTCTAGAGTGGTTCTTTTCCAATCAGTGCCTCACCAATATCTTAACGAGGAAGAGTTCAAAAAGTTGTTTCCTGGTATCAAGAAAATTTGGATGGCTACCGCCGATAAAGGCTTAGGCAAGAAAGTGAAGGAAAGAGAAAAACTTGCTTCAAACTTAGAAAATATCCTTAACAAGCTTTTAGCTAAGGCTGTCAAAATCAAAATTAAAGCAGACAAACAAGGTAAGGTTATTGAACCTGCAGATGAGTTGGTTGCTTATATCCCCCAGAAGAAAAGACCTACTTTCAGAAAATATAAGGTCTTTGGTGAGAAGAAAGATAAAGTAAATTACTTGAAGGAAGAAATCGCCAAGCTCAATGAGGAAATCACAGAAATGAAATCTGACACCAACGAAAACAAGTCTACCATGAATTCACTTTTCGTGGAATTTGAAAATCAGTACTTTGCGCAACTTGCCCAGCGAGCTATCGTTCATCATCGGCCATTAACTTTAACCGAGCACTTTGTTGGCATTGAACCAGATGATGTTCTTTGGATCAACATGAGAATGTTTTGGTATGAAAGATTAATTAGAAAGACTGTGACAATTGCCGCAATTGCTGCCTTGGTCATCTTTTGGGCAATTCCTGTGGCATTTGTTGGTATGATTTCCAATATTAACTACCTTACCAACAGATTACATTTTTTGAGGTTCATCAACAACTTGCCCCACAAACTATTAGGCTTGATTACTTCCTTGCTACCTACTATCTTGCTATCTCTCTTAATGGCTTTGCTTCCAATGTTCATAAGACTCATGGCCAAATTAAGTGGTTCGCCAACTAAACAGCATGTGGAATACTTCACCCAACAAGCATATTTTGCGTTTCAGGTCATCCAGGTTTTTTTAGTTACTACCATCTCCTCCTCGGCGACATCTGTGGTCACTCAAATCATTGACAAGCCAACCAGTGTCATGAACTTGTTGAGTAGCAATTTGCCATCTGCTTCCAATTTTTATGTTTCATACATTGTTTTGCAAAGTTTTTCGATTGCTGGTGGTGTGCTTTTGCAAATTAAAACCCTAATCCTCTTCTATGTGCTTGGCTTTATTTCGGACAAGACCGTTCGTAAGAAATGGAAAAGATATACTTCTTTATCGACCAACAATTGGGGTACTGATTTCCCACCGTATACCAATCTTGCAGTTATATTATTAGCCTATTCCATCATCTCTCCAATTGTTTTATTGTTTACTTCTGTTGGTTTTGCCATTTTATACGTGGCATATCTTTACTACTTGTGTTACGTTAACAATAACGGCTCTTCAGATAGCAGAGGTATTCACTACCCAAGAGCATTGTTCCAGACTATTGTTGGTATCTACATCGGACAAATCTGTTTGTTAGGCTTGTTTGTTGTTGCCAAAGCCTGGGGTCCAGTTGTTATCGATGCCATTGGCCTCGGTATCACGGTTTTTGTGCATATCAATTTGAATGCTGCTTTCGATGATTTGATGTTCACATTACCAATTGACACCATGAAAGCATTGGATGGCAAAAGTGAAACTCCTTCTTACTTTAAGCAATGGGGCATTGCCAATAATGAGCACGAATTCTCAGCAGATAACTATGAAAACTTTAGAGCCTCTAGAGGGTCGGAGTCTACTCAATATGAGAACTCTAAAGTTTTAGAAAAAGAAAACACTTTTCAAATGTCTGAGTATAATGATAGTGCCATTACAGGGAATGATACTAGCGAAAATAAAAACAAAAAAAATCTTGAACATATCATAGAGCGCTATGACCTGTTGGTATCTGTTCCGCTATTGGCTGAAGGTACAACAGATGAGATTCCGAAGCAAGAAAACCCAATTAAGCGTTTCTTCAGACCTCATTTGTACGTTTCCTATCATTACTGCAAGAGAACGCTTCCAGATATTTTTAACCATGTTGACGTCGATGATTTGAATAAACAGGAGAATGATCAAGCATATGATTATCCAGCTTTGCATGCTAAGACTCCGACAGTTTGGATTCCAAAAGACAAAATGGGTTTGTCCAGAAACATTATCAAAAGCTTCGAAGGCATTATCAGGATTAGTGACGAGGGCGCACATTTCAATGAGCACGACAGAATCAAATTCACTGGCCCTCCACCTGAATATGATGAGAAAGAGAAGATTAATTTGCACGATGATATTGAACTAAAGAGTATGTGAAGAGTATTCAGCACTACCTATCGCAGCACGTTTTATTTTAAAACATTCATTTTTTTTACACAAAATACTTTTCTTTACCTAGTTTTTATTTAGCCTATTAGCTAATTCTAGATTCATCTAATTTTTCACTTGCTTTATTATTTGTTATTTTTGCTGCTTTGCTTATAATTGATCGTATACATTTTGTAATTATAGATTCCATTTGCTTTGTTCAATCTAATACGCTCATTTGTCTTTCGATACTATAAAAAAATTGTAGCATGTATAAGGAACATACAATAATGTCCTCGACTATAGAATGCTCGGACAAGTTAATTCCTCTCAGCTTCATAAGTATTTATCTCTATACGAGCATCGCAGGAGGAGATAAGGATGCGCAGATCGATCGTGATCGACAGGAAAAACCAAAATTCTCCTAAAGGGAAACCGGCTAGATTGGACATTTTTATTGCTGCTCAGACTCAGCACCGCTAATGATCGCCACTCCAAAATACACATTAGTCCAACCACTTTTAATTTCCGCTATCTGTGCTCTCTTCCTTTCCTGCGTCCTTGCCCACATGTTCAAGCCCTTCTCTGTATCGAAAATGGCTGCCCAAGCGTCCTCCTCTGCGAAAGCTCGTCTCGAAATGGTGCAACAGCATCTTCACACGGTATCTCCAATTGCGTCGTCCTCTTCCCTTGCGGTCATTAAGTCCGGCTCCAAATTCACCAAAGACTATAAAGTATACTACAAGAACCCAAAGACCGGGAAGCCAGGTTCTTTTTTCCACGATGTCCCGCTAGGTCTTAACGTGCAGCGTAAGACCGTCAATATGGTGGTGGAAATTCCAAGATGGAGCAATGCCAAGATGGAAATAACCAAGGAATTGGCCTTGAATCCAATCAAGCAAGACACCAAGAAGGGAAAACTTAGATTCATTAACAACATCTACCCTTTTCATGGGTACATCCATAACTACGGTGCGATCCCGCAGACCTGGGAGGATTCCACCCAGTTTAACCAGGCCATTAATAACTTGAAAGGCGACAACGATCCCCTTGACGTTTGCGACCTCGGATCGCCATTGAGCCAATTGGGTGAGATTGTTACCGTTAAAGTATTGGGATCATTAGCATTGATAGACGATGGCGAGTTGGATTGGAAGGTTATCGCGATCAATGAGAAGGATCCGTTGTCAGAAAAGTTGAATGACATTCAAGATGTGGAGCAGCACTTGCCTGGTGTGCTTGAAAGCACCAGAAACTGGTTCAGAGATTATAAGGTCCCGACAGGAAAGCCATCTAACCAGTTTGCATTTAGTGGACAATATAAAAACGCCAGCGAGACCATCGCCATCATCGAAGAAACCCACGGCTCATGGAAACGTTTACTTAATGGCGAGGTTCAGGGAAAGAAATTACCAGTTACTATCAATAGTAGCCAGTACGGCAGTGCCAATTTTAAGCAGGAAGTGGCCGAAGCAGAGTTGGAAATCAAAGTTGAAGAACCGGATAGCGCGCTTCCAGAAAACGTTAATGACATTTCCTACTTATAACAAACTTATTGCCTTGATCAACTGATACACTAGTGTAGCTACGAGATGAATGCAGAATCAAACAACAAAGAATAGAAATAAAAGATAGAAAACAAATGCAATTTTTGTAGAAATGGCAGCTCTATAACGGATCTATAATGCTATATATTTTGAATAATGTAGTATAAACAGTCTTTTGGCACTGATTCCAGAAATCATGGTTTAACGTTGTAATTGTAAGTGTAAACTATAATAAAGAAATGAACATTGTGTTTAGACAATTTGTAATAAACGTAAATTTAGACCTCTACTTTTTTGGTTTCTTGCTCTTCTTGGCTGATGGTGTCTCAGCGTCCTCGACCTTTCTCTTCTTTAAACTATTCCCTTTTGAACCATCCTTCCTGAGGCTCGTGCTCAGGCTTCTAAACTCTTGCGAACCCGTTGACTTTTTATCTTTGGCTTTGTCTTCCTTCGCCTTCTTTTTTATCTTTTCTTTTTTGTCCTTCTTGTCTTTCTTCTCCTTTTTCTCTATTTTTTCTTTCTTGTCCTTTTTATCTTTTTTGTCCTTTTTGTCTTTTTTGTCTTTTTTGTCTTTTTTGTCTTTCTTCTCCTTTTTTTCTTCTTTCTCTTTCTTCTCCTTTTCTTTACCACTTTTCCTGCTTTTTTTTGTATCGTTTTTTTGTATTAAGCTCGTTATCTGTTTTCCATTGACCTTCTTCTCATTGATGGTTCCCCGTAAACCTTCGCCCTTCACGAACCACTGGTATAAAGGTGACATCTGCTTTCTGAGCTCGTAGTCTGAGATCTTTCTATTCTGGGAAAAATTTATACCACTGCCCTCCTTGGATACAGAAACGTCGAGATTCTTTAATTGGCCGTCAAAAAGTTGTTCCCACCACATTTCACCATTCTTCGCATCGTGGCCTATGCCTTTGGTATCTTTCTTGTGCTTCACCAAGATCGGCTTCTTCAAGCCGCCGTGCCTGAGAGCTTCCCCGTCTTTCCAGCCGTATGATTGCAAGTAGCCTCTGCTGTCCATATTTCCTCTATATTATGTTTTGTGACCTCAACTAACATAAACCTACTGAGTCTGCGCTATTCTTTGGCCATGATGAAAATTTGGCAGAAGATGCGTTTCCTGCGTATAAAATTTTTTTGGGCAAATCCGATAAGATGCCCCACGTGAAAAAGGCCAAAACACTAATGTTGGCGATTTTGGATAAACTAATGGCACCTGTATATATATGTTTTCTTGACTCCCATTTAGCCTCTCAAAGAGGCCTAGCCCAAAAGTATTTCTGAAATCATGGAGAGCAGTCCAGAGAAATTTGGCTCCTATTTTATGGAGCATGAACCTTATAACAGGGATATTTTCGACGAGTTTATATCACAGCTTAAGACTTTAGACCCCGAGAACATCGAAGACATCAATGGTCTCTTTCATGCTGAGTTCATTCTCAACAAGGATGAAGTTGATCAGCTCTTGGCACTAAAAATCAATGAACAGGAGAAAAGCAAGCTCCGGTGGTACCACTTGGATAAATACAACGTGAACGAATTGTTTATTCAACGCATGAAACTGGCATTGCAGAGAGAAAATGCTACTTTTTTCAATGACGCTTTTGATTTTGCCTCGAAAACAGCAGCATTTTATGGTATTATAGACACTTTCACCCTTTGGGACTTGTATTTCCAGCACGAATTTGGCCTGTCAATTGAAAAACAAGAGTTCAAGTCCGAAGATTACCAGCATGTTAAGGAGGCCTTTCTCAAATTATTATCGTTACCGCATCTTGAGATTGAAAAAACGTGGTCCTTGTTCTCCTCATTTATCAGCAAGTTTAAATCCGACAGCTATGACGCTCAGGTTGAAGAGTTGGCTCTGGCTCAGGACCTCTACTCTTTTGCGAGCCTTGTGAGCAAAGAATGTGAAATTCATGAATACAATATCGCGAAAACTACGGATCCTTTCAATGACTGGTTCAATTACCTTTTCACTCTTCGCAAGCTTTATTTCAAAAACAAATCTCAGAAACTATATATTTTCTCCATTATCAAAGCTTTACTTGAAAGAGCAATGTACCAAAAATACTATAAAGGCTTTGAAGGGTGGAACTTTAATGTGTTCTCTACCGAAATTGCCAAGTTTCTCCGAAGTTTGTATGTGAAGGTGCCCATTTCTGTGCGAGACGACGTGAAACTTTACCATAATCAATTTCTTCTCAAGGTATGCAAGTTGGATGAAAAGTGCCTCTTGTGTTGGAAAAATCTTTTATCTTATGTCAGTGCAATTGACTATTTCAATCACATCAGGACTCACTTGACGAAATTGTTACATTCTACGTGGATCGGGGATCCTCAATGGAAAGACCTTGCTGCTCTGCTTCTCATATATGAACTTAAAGAAAGCAAGATCTCAATGAATTCAACAACAATTTTGGAATATCTATATGAGGATAGTTTAACTTTATTGGAGATTGCGCTTGCCAAAAATGATCCAGCAATAACATTAGAAAGAGTAATTTGCGATATATTTTGTCAACTCGGTGACTTAGCAGAGGCCCAGACTGTGTGCAAAAAGCTCATCGAACATTTTCCTGAAAAGCACTGGGCCTGGCTATTTGTGCTAGACTTTGAAAAAAACAAAGCCGAGACTCCAAACGTATCGGCAATCTACCGTCAAGCGTGCGACAATGTTTTGAAAATGGAATGGCCCGAGCCCATACTCAGCGACTGGCTACTATATGAGCAAAATCATGGGACCGAGGAATCTCTTGCTGCGGCAGATAAACAGTGCTCCAAAGCTTTGGAGCTTCTTTGGAATGAAAGAGGTCGGTTGATCGAGGAAAACCAGGAAAACGAGAAAGCACAAGCTCAATTGGCACAGAACCAGATAGCAGTTGATCCACAGTTGGAGCCGATGAATAACGAATTAGCTGGTTTAAAGAAGCGCCACCTAGAAGACACAGCTGAAGCGGCAAATTCATCAAACAAAAAGCCAAAAACTGAGCAAATAAGTGGAGAAAAGACAGGCAACACATTCAGTGTATCCAGAGACCGCGAGCATCTTTGTGTTAGAGTGCACAACTTGTCAAAAGATGTCACTGAAGAAGACTTGAAGCAATATTTTGAAGACTCTGGTAGAATCCGCAATGTGTCCATTATTGAAGTTTCCAATCAGCACCAAGCCACTATAGAATTTTCTAGCGAAGTCGAAGTTCTTGCCGCGTTGACCAAAACGTTTAAACAACTCAAAGGTCAGGAAATCACCATTGAAAGGGTTGTCAACGACACCATCTTCGTGACCAACTTTTCTCCTACGGAAACTGCCGAGTCCTTGAAACAGGAGTTTAGCCAGTTTGGCCATATTGTGTCCATTAGGTTTCCGTCACTAAAGTACAACGCAGACCGCAGGTTCTGCTACATTGAGTACTTGGAATCTAGTCTGGCACTACAAGCTGTGGAAAAGTTTGACAATTTTCAGCTCAGAAAGGATTTCCCGCATGCTTTGTCCGTCAAGATCTCGAACCCGCAAGCGAAAAAGACAAGAAGCGTCAACGCCACAGAAGACGGACGGGAAGTCTACATTAGAAACTTGGATTTCAAGAAAACCACAACCGACATGGTTGAGCAACTATTCAGGAAGTATGGTTCTATTCAGAGAGTGCACTTGCCATTGAGTTTCAAAAGCAAATCGCTAGGACGTAAAAATGAAGGTTACGGGTTTGTAACCTTTGAGACCGCTAAGGAAGCTTGTGACTCCTTGGAATTAAACATGCTGAACTTCCAGGGCCGGATCATTGAAGTGTCCATAGCAGAGAAGAAATCACGGTCCGAAAAGAAGTTCAAAAAAGTCATTCAAAATTTTCAGTTTGGCAACATCAGCCCCACTGCGACTTCACACCAAGACGAATCAAGCACAAATCTTGACGGCAAGACAAAAATAATGACGACAACCGACGATAGAAAACCAAACGTGGAAGAAATCAAGAACAGAATTGTCAGCATCTTAAACCTTCCCGATATCATCAACGCGAATCAGCTTCTCGAGTACCTCAGCGATAAAGTCGGGCCTGTGAACAAGCTCGACTTGCGTTCTATCTCTAACAGCGCCCTTGTGGAATTTGCTAAGTTAGAGGATGCCGGCAAGGCCGGACTCATCTTGAACGGGGAGACGCTTAACAATAAAGTAATCACCGTGGGAACGCGGACTGAGTTCGACAAAGCGCAAAGACGTGGTAACTCAAAGGAGTCAAATGGGATGAAAGGGAAGAAGGCGAGCGAAAAGATAAAAAAGCAGACTTTGATGGCGCCTGCTTTTTTCAAGCGAAAGAAGAAAGTTGGAGGGGTAAAAAAGATCGCTAGCGCTGCTTCTGCTGCCGGGGAGGCCAATAATCAGGGTCCAGATCAAGATACATCTACTCAAAAGGCGCCCTCTACCGGCAAGTCGAATGATGATTTTAGAAAACTTTTTTTGAGCTAATGATTTCCAATTGAGGCAGCCGGTTGGTTTACTCAGTTAATGTACAATAGAAACTAATATCAAATAATCGTAAGAATAATGTATATTTTACAAACTTGTAATTCTAGATGTTAAAGCAATAATTACAACATGTCACACCTATGATTTTATGCAAAAAGTAGTCAAATTTTTAAAATTTTCAGCCCAACGCAGTCAACGACTCACTCAACTCCCTGATTTCGCCAATCAAGCGGTTCGCCAACTTTGTTTTCCCCTTGCTTTCGTCACCATACGCAGCCTGGTCCTCGGCGCTCGTGATTACAATGCGGGACTGCAAGTACTTCGGATGCGTCAAAAGGTGATTGAAGCTGTCATTGAGCTTACGTCTCTGCTTTGCGGTGTCAAGTCCCGGGAAAAGCAGCAAGCTGGAGGAAAACTCCTTGTCGAGATTGATGCCGACATATTCGCGGAAGTTCAAGGTGTTGAGGGCACGCTGCAAGAGGACTAACTGACTGGTTTCATGGATCATTGGGGTAGTGATGATGAGGGAGTCCGCGGACCAACTTTTTAAAGTGAAGGAAATTTGCTTCTCAAATTGAATGAGGAACATGCAAATGTCAGAGATCACACGAGGGCCGAACTTACTGAGAAGAACCAACACAATGGTGAGGAGCCCGTTGGACCAGATGTGGTGGTAGCGTGGCTGCAAGTCGGACCTGATCTTGCCCTTTTGAATCTTCATGGAGATTGGGCTGTTAATGAGGGTGGAGAACAAGCCATAATTGAGGAGCTTTTCCGTGACAGCATTAATGGAGATGAGCTCTGTGATGTAAACTAGGGCCAAGTCCGCAAAGATTGGCTCGCCGTCGATTAACATCGAGTCAGAGTAGGCATATAGCTCCATGATGAACTTAATGGTCTCGGTGACGTCCAAGATGATGGAAAAGGTCTCATTGATCTTGCTGGAAAAGTTTATCGAGACAAAGGACTTGAAGATAGAGATGATCAAGGTCAAATCTTCGATTTTGTTGATCACAGAAGGAGACACCATGCTCTTTTCAGCATCACTGCCTTCTTTATTCTTGATTTCTTTAACGGTAACACTCTTATCGTTTTGAGAAATCGCGGATTTTGGCGCACCGTTGCTGAAAGCAAGGTCTTCTATTTGTCTAGCACTGGAAGATTGGCTGAACTCGTTTTGGACAGTAGCTATGATAATTTTGGTGCCATTTGCGATAACTTTGTTGAAGAGATCAATGATCAAGCTTGGGTTCTTCTCCAATAGGTAGGCTTTATTGGAACACAAGTTCAAGGAGATGAAAAGGATTCGCAAGAGGGATCTGTACAAGTAAACATCGTCATTCGACAAGGCGACCAAAAAATTGACTTCTTCAGATAACAAGGATGTAACGACAGATTCAAACAACTTGATAACTTGAGCATCACTGACGGCGTCACCAGGAGTTTTCGAGGAAGACAGGTTGTAAACTAACCAAAACGCCAACTCGATTCTTTCTAAATATATTTCTCTGAACGAAAGCGCAGGGATGCCCTCTTCATTGTTGATGAAAAGAAGCAAGGAAGCCAAATCAATGTAATCATTGGTTGGGTCTGCGCTCTTGTATCGCACATAGGACGAAATCAATGCGCCCCACGACTTGATCAAATTAGTTTGCGCAGAAACGTACTGTAAATTCAAACTCGTTTGGATCACATTGTGTCTCAAAAAGTCGTTCCACTCGTAGTTCAAGCCGAAAAGCTGGTCCATGAGAGACAAGTTGTAGACTGTGCCGACGCCAAACCTTCTAAACCTGTTGAATGGTGTTCTGTGAAAATCCTCCAACTTGAACTTTGGGAAATAAGAGTGGAAATTCTTATGGGTCTCCGAGTGCAAGCTGCTTTCATAGTTGTGGATTCTAAAAATTTGTGAAGCGTGCTTATCAATGAAGTTCTTGCTTTCCAACAATTTGAGAATAGGTTTGATGATTTTCTCGTTTGGGCAGCTGAACAAGTATAGCGCGAGAATTTCGCCAATGCTGGAGATCAACTTGACACGGTAACAGCTATTGACGGTTCTCTTCACGGTGTCGCTCAAATCTTCAAGTTCATTGGAGACAAAGTCCTTGTCAAAATCGCAGTGCTTGTCAAAGTAATTGGTCAAAGATTGTATAAACTTTTCATCATCATCGTCAATTTTCTGAGCAGCAGCCCACGAGTTGAACGCAAAAGAAATAGCATCAAGCAAATGGATAGCAACTGATTCAGGGACGCTTTCCAAATTGATGATACTGCGCTTCACGAGTTGCAAGACTGACTTATCTGCTTTCTTTGTCTTATTGACCGTGACCTTGTTATTCTTTTCATAAATGTCGCACCCGGTTAACAAGAGCACAGACAAACCTTCTTGATTCTTTTCCATAACGCTGGAAAAGAAATCATACAAGGCGTTTTTCAAGTTGAAGTCAACCAAGGAACCTTCCAAGTCGATGATGATAGAATTAAGGAGGATCTTGGACCCCTTGTTACCCAAGTGCGCCAAAACAGAAGGCGGGTTCTCTTCAATAAAGTTGCCGTTAATTAACACGGTGATCAAGCTCACAATTTTGAGTTTCAAGTGGCGGAAGTTCAAGTATACTCTAATGAGGTTCTTCAAGTCTTTGAACAACTCAGTTTCTAGAAGCGACACGCTTAACTCCAACATTGATCTCAATGAGACGATAAGCTTGATGAAGTCAAGAGTTGCGTTGACAAAATTTTCCAACCAGAATTTCACATTGTCGTCCATTTCGGCAGCCAAAGGATTATAAACCAAGCTATCAACAACGTTCAAGAATGGCTTTATGGCAGATGTGTCGAAACCGTTTGTGGTCAAAAATGAGTTAATAATCTTGGCCCCCGAGTTTTTCAACACGGAGATAGGATCGTTGAATGTGTTATTGATGCTGCTTGGTTTGGTGTCTTTGTTCAAATCGATACTGTATATGGTGAATATTATTTTGGAGAATAAGCCAAGGATAGCCACGCCCAATTCAAACTTTTGAGACGGCTTGCTAAAGTTCCAGTACACGAACCCTTCAAAACAGTTGATGAATAAAGATATAAGTTGGGTAATGATTTCATCTTTTATCTTCGACGAGATGTTGTTTTCATTAGAAGAGCTAGCAATAGAAAGAGAGTCGACAATCAAAGCATCCGTGAGCTTCGTTAACGAAAGACTAAAGTCAAAATTCTTTCTAGTTCTTTCAGCAGATATGATGGAGTAGAGTAATAAACTGTTATCGCTACCATTAATTTTAAAGTAACTGGATCTTACCAAGATAGCCCACACTTCAGTAGAGTAGCCTTTAAGTAAGAGAACGTACAATAACTGATTGATGAGGGTTAATTTGGGCAAATCGGTATTGACCAACGCATAATTCAACAATCGGGATACCAACTCAAAGAAGCTGAGTGAGGTAGTTTGCTCGAAATCTTTGATCAATTGCTTGGACTCTTCCTCAGTTGCGTTGCTGAAAGCAGCAATCAAAACATTTATAATGCTGATTAACAAAGCCTTTTGTTTCTTGCTGTCATCGTCATAGCTTGCGTTATCGGCGTTCTCGGACTCTTCATGTTTACTGTTTGATGTCACCTCATGCACCAATTCTGTGCTGTCCGTTACAGGCACAAGTGCAGAGTTTGCCTTTTGCTCATGGAACAAGTTATGTACAATATTCTCGAACGTCTTACCAAGCAATGACCAGCCACTGTAGCTGTACTTGAAGACGATAGCACTTACTTTCGAGCCTGGATTGGTTAGCAATTTACCTTTTGTGCCTGCTTCGAAACAAAGGCAGCTCGAACTTTCCAAAGGCTCTAAAATTGGTCTTATTATAAGGTCCTTGGTCAAAACGACAAATTCTGACAGTTTTTGATCAAGTGTAGAAACCTGGTTATTTTCAGCAATTTGTTGATCTGAGTTAGCATCGCCATCAGCAATACTATCGGTAGCGTATTCATAGTCAAGTTGTCCGGTTTCGAAGAAATGGAGGTATGTGTTCAAGCTATTCAACACCGAAATGGCCACTCTTCCGTCAATACTCAAGAAATTAAGCAAGGTATTTAGCGAGTCGAGCTCTTCTGGTGACTTGAGCTTAGCTTCTTGAAGCTTCAATAAGACAAATTCATCGGACATTAGCTTTTCAACGTTATCTTCGTGGCCCACTGGTATCTTCTCGAAAATCTGCGATATCATCAAAGAAGACTTGTAGTTGAGGTGTATCGTGGCAACTGCAAACTTTGTGAATGAAAGAATGATCACTTGGTGAACGTCGTCAAAGCTGAGAGTATTGTGAATTTCAAGCAAACTGCTGGATATACCCCTCTGGGCGTTTTTGGCCCTGTAACCAAATTCTTCAACTGTGACGCGCAAGTCGTCCAACGTGATTTGCAATTTTCCGAGGAAGAGGTCTGCTTTTTCAGGTATTTGCTCAAAGAGGGAGATCTTGAAGTACACCACAGACGCCCACGAGAAAATGATTATTGGGTTAGCGGAGATTGAGTTGGCGATTATGTCTTGAACAAACTTGTACGTTTCTGGGTCTTCTAAATACTCGGCACTGAAATCGAAAAAGTTGCCCTGGACTTGCCATCCCAAGAACAACAAACTGCAAATTGTCTGCAAGGAACTGATGTTTCTCAAATACTGCTCGAAATTAAAACTACCAGGCAAGTCAGAAACAGATATGTCGCTGGTAATGTTTAAAAAATCGGTGTTATTCATCAAGTCGAACCACTTTTTCACCAATGGTTTTGAGACATTGATTGGGATAGATAATTGTATAAGAAGCTTTAAGTAACTGATGACAAGCAAAATTGACTCCTGCTTAACAAGCTTACTTAGCGAGATATTGAACGCTTCTTCGTCTGTTAGTTGCTCTGTTTGTTCGGAAGTGGCGCAGGTATCATTTTTATTATTGCTGCTATCACTATTACTGTTGGCTCCGTTGGCAAATATACTTTCAATGCATACTAAAATACTGTCTATCAAATCGGTAATAATAGTTTCATTATTCACAAGTATCTTGTCCGTTAATTCGCCTAAACTTGAGTCCAATGACTGGTTCTTGAATAGCGACACAATAAGCCCGATTAGCTGCCTCTTTTCCCTGGCAATTTGCAATGCATAAAACAAATTCTTCGAAGTGTAAAGAGAACCACTGCTTTCACCGCTTTTGCTGTTGCTGTCTTTTTTCTTATTATCGGTATTAAAGCTGAGACCGGTGATCTCGACATTCTCGCTATTGAGATCCACCAAGTCCCACAATTTTTTCTCATTGACGTGCAAAATCACCCGCAACGCCTGTTTCGCGTCCACGCTGAGCTTTTCGGCCAAGTACTGCACATGTTCAGCCCTGATATTGTAGTTTTTGTCAATACTGTAGCTGACTCCCCCGATACTTATTGATCCCTGGTCGAGTTCCGCTTGCAAGAGCTTGCTAGTGCTGCTATCAGAGATAAAGTTCTTGAACGGGCTCGCGAGGAGCGGCTCATTGACAGCTAGGTATGCCTTAAGAGTCAGCGTGAGCTGGAGGTCTTTCTGCTCAAGAATGTCGATGGCATTCTCGAACGACCATGACGACGATGATGAATTCTGCATGGCAGAGGAGACCATTTTCAAGGTCAATTTCTATTGTGAAATGATTATGTGAGATATGAAAACTAGGCAATTGAATGATTGGCCTGGGTGTATCAACTGCACAATTGTAAAGTGCCGAGAGAGGGGCGGCGTTCGTTGGAGTGGGAATCAAAGAGGCTGGTAGAAGTAGTAGAGGCTATATTAAGCTACAACATTTAGTATGATAATCGATTTTGGAGGTTTCTGTTTTGTTTACTTTGTTGAGATTTTCACCGCTTTTTTTCTAATGGTTCTGCAGAGTGCGCTTAACCGGAAAGAAGAACCGGAAGTGTGCTCACCCGGATGATTCGCGAGTTCCGGATGCCTATAACGAGTAGGTGCTCTTCTCCGGATGCTTTCCAGTTGGAAAGAAAGAAATAAAATATCTGCAAATCTATCGCGATAAAAAGAAAGGTAAAAGAAAAGGGTTCTACCTATGCTTCAATTGGTAGTTTAACTTGGTATCATGAAAGAGGATCAAAACAGCTTGATCTTTGAGGATAAGAAACACTCGAGGATTCTTGAACACTTCAAATACTACATTTTATTATTCAAACCACTAAATTAATGCATTAAAAAATTATACAATAAATTCACCCAAATTTATATAATAACCTGGACTAGTTAGTACTAAGCTCCTAACATAATCAATAACGGCAAATCAACGCTGCCTGCAACTTACCGCTGCAAGCATTGCCAAAATATCCATCATCGAAACAAACAAGAAATCAGACATCCATGGAAGGACTGTTGCGGTCACTGGCTGTGCTAAGATGGGTTCTTTGTGCACGCTACCGTGGAAACTGCGAATGTTTATACACATTTTCATCATATTAAAATTGTTTGTCGAAGACTTGAGTCTATTGAATAGACATTGAAAACTAAAACATACTTTCTCACACTGCAAACTTGTTAATAAAAGGTACTTTATGGGTTCAGAACTGGGTAACAACTATGATACCCGTAACACGCAATCCAGCAAGTTGTTTTTCAAAAAATCAGAAGCCATAGTACTGGCAAGTATAAGTCCACAAGACGAACGAATTCATCAAGGGACAAGTGTTAAATAATCTCGGCATCTTCGAATAGGATTATGAAAAGAAGAGGATAACGATATCATCATCTCGAAAAACAACCGCAATGGGCCAAATGTCAACGCCTAAGACTATATCTCCAGGATACTGTTGTAATATTCACATACCATTAATGCTTTTTGAACGAGCAGGCAGTCCAAAAACAAAAACAACCTAACCACCTAGGCACAGCACCTTCCCCTTGGCATCAAAGGTATTGAAGGGGGCACCTGGCAGCCACATTGCTAGATCGAAAAGCCACTGCTGAACAAAAGAGAAAAGAAGAAGAATTAGCACTAGAAAGAGGAGGGTCAGTCCTTTTATAATCTTTTGCTTGCGACCCAGCTTTCCGTGAAAACATAAAGCGCAGAGAAAATTTTTTTCTTCCTTTTTCTGCGGAGCTCCGCCGCCGGGTGCCCCCTGTAGTGCTGGACAACGCACAGCAGCGCAGGCACTCCGCCCCTCTGGTATACCCGGTTACCGTCTATGAACACCAACAACAAACGGCCGCATTTATCGAGGAAACTTTTTGGTTCTGCAGACCAGGAAGGTTTTCTGGTCACAAGGCCACTTCTCTTGAGTAGTTCTTCCGTGGCGAACTCTTATATTTTTGCTGTCTAATGTGTGGTTTGCAATGTGTAGTTCATAGTGTGTAGCTTGTAATATGTAGGTTGTGCTGACAATAACAGAATCCAGTTGCGATGATAACTACTCTGCGATCGATTGTGTCGGGAGAAAGTGGTCAAAGAAACGGCAAAAGATAAAAAGACATTCGCTGTTTGCACAACTAAGCAGCAGACACAGTAGAATGATAGCTGTTTATTGCTGGCACAGATAGATACGGGCACACACCATGAAGAGAAGACAAAGGAATGCGCTTGATTAGACTGACAAGGGACACAATTCCAGACACGCCAGAAAAGTCTTCCTGTTCTCATGCCCGCGCGCCGCGGGAAAAAGGTGGATACGGTCAATCATTTCTAGCAGTTTGCTGTTGCCCATGCTCATGAAAGGCTTTGTAGCAGCGCCGGTTTTTCACATTCTGTTAGTGAGAATGAAGGGCCGGCAATAAATAAGGAAAGAATTGGACATCTTGTATCTGTTATCTGTTACCTACGGCTCTTCTGGTAGCACCCAAGCAACTGGTATATAATTATCACACCGCTAGGGCATTGAAATACATATACCTGAATAAACACACAGCGAGAGAGCGCATGAGACCGTAAAAACATTTTCTGGCGATAATAAGAATATCACCAGGCCTTAAGATGAGATGGGACAGGGAATAACCACGCGGCGAACATCCACATAGGCAACGACAGCCATCCTATAGAAGCGTCCTCCAGCATGAACACTGAGATCTCAATTGAGGAAACCAACAAGCTTCGTGCTCAGCTCGGGCTAAAGCCGCTTCCCGTTAGCAAACTCCAATCTTCACAGTTATCATTATCAGCACCAGCAGCTCCCAGTGTGCCTAGAAGTGGTCTTCCGAAGGCAAAAGCACGCAATGCGACGTTAAACAAGGATTTGAGCAGCGCGGTGCTTGCTGAAGGCGAGATCATGACGTTGAAAGACGCGGATATCTTGGACGACGAGCTGGACCAGAACGAGCTCGTCACGGAGACAGAGTACTTGAACAGCCAACTAAACAACAAGAGGGCCCCCAGCGGGGCCAGCAGGAAGCTACACACCTTTGGAGAGGAAGACGAGGGCGAAATGCACAATGAGGATGACAACGGAGAAGGGGAGTTCTTCAAGGTGGGCAATGCGAAGGTTAAGCTCCGGTTGAACGAGCAGTCGCGGACACAGAACAGCACGAAGCGGATGGAAGAATATGCCGCGAAAAACAACAAGCGGCTAATGACGTTTGACGAAGAAGAAATCCGAGAAGGGAGCAGTAAGGAAGCTGATGGTGATGACTGGGGGTTGGCTATCAATGTGGCGGATTACTCTAGCAAAAAGAGTAGCCGCGATGCCGGCTTTAAGAAACACAAGAAGAGAAAGTTGAAAAGCAAGAAGAAGGGCGCACTTCAGGAAGAAGAAGAGGAAGATGAGAAGGAGCCAAGGGAGATTGAGCTCACACAGCACGTTGATCTTTCCAAAGACACGACCGACAACGACCACATCTTCGATGCGGAGGACGAGTTACAGGAAACATTGTCTGCGCAGCGGGTCGCGGCAATCAAGAGAAGAAAGGCTTTGAGGAGCAGATTGAAAAGGGAAGGAGAGAAGTCTAGTGATGGATTACACAATCAGGACGAAAGAAAAGTTGCAAAGACAGAGGCAGAAGCAGAGTTTAAGAACGTTGCGGCGGACAAGAAGGAATCAGACGAGGAGATAGTCTTTGGCAATAAGGGAGACACCGGATTGGTAATAGATGCCAATAGTGAGTTTTTGAGTGCTTTGAAACTGAGCATTCTCAATACTAAAAACGACGGCACCGGCCAGAAGGTCGAGGCCAAAGCAAGTAAAGCTCAAACGGAACAAACTCAAAAGGAAGAAGCCCAACGGCAGAGCATTCAACCAACCCTGGCCGCTGCTGAACCAGAGGCAGACATCTTTGGCGAGCCCGACTTTAGCGGCGGCCTCTCTGCGACGCTTTCCTTCCTCAAGAAGAACGCGGTCCTCAAGATCGACGAGAAGGCCGAGCACAAGAGCAAACAGCGCCTCGAGCAGACGCGCCTCAAGAGCAGGCTCGATACAGAGCCCAGCGGCGACACCTTCCAGGAGTACAACCCTGAGGTCAAGATTACGTATACGGACGACAACAACAATGTGTTGACCCCGAAGGAGGCGTACAAGTACTTGTCGCACAAGTTCCACGGGAAGGGCCCGAGCAAGAAAAAGCAGGCCAAATTGCTCCAGCGCAAGCAGGAGGGGCGGTGAGCTGACTGTATGGGGATAAACTATAAGGCGCGCAGCGCTGCCTCTATGGAAAACACACCAGAGCATGTTCTAAAGTAGATATGCTCTGTATAATAGTTTTATCCTGGTCTCTGTGTAGTGCGTGCATCCAGGTGCGGAGTACAGTCCGGGGTACGTAACCTGCCATGCGCATCACGTTATCTCCTTTTTGGCGTGGAAAGAAGAATTGAATTAACAACAGACCACTTTGAACAACAATAGTTCATACCACTAATTTTCCCTCCACGCTAGGTACCATACTACAAAATGCTCTCTGCTGTTAGAAGAGCCCCTCGCGGGACTTTCCCATCGACCCGTATGCTTTATTGCATACTTTCTTCCAAACGAAATATTGCCCAGTTCGCCTTCTCCAAGGTTCCTGACACCACCACCACCAACCAGCCAAACAAGACCTTTGCAAAGAACTCTATTGAGTGGGACCTCCTTCGCAACTCCATAAACCGCTTTACCGACAGCCATTCCCTCAAGATCCCGCTCGTCATCAACGGCGAGCGCGTCTACGAGAACGACGCAAGCGGCCTCGCGACTGGTGCCCTCATCTCCCAGGCCAATCCGGCCCGGCACTCTCAGGAGATTGCCTCTGTCGCCACCGCTTCCGCCAAGGGCGTCGCGAGCGCCATCAGCGCTGCTGTCACCGCGAGAAAGACGTGGCTGGAGTACGCGTGGGACGACCGCGCCGCCATCTTCTTGAAGGCGGCAGAGCTCATCGAGACCAAGTACCGTTACGACTTGCTCGCCGCCACGATGCTCGGCCAGGGCAAGAATGCCTTCCAGGCGGAGATTGACGTTATTGGCGAGTTGAACGACTTTCTCCGCTTCAACGTCAAGTACGCGGAGGAGTTGTACTGCCAGCAGCCGGTCCAGACCTCCAAGGGTGTCTGGAACCGGGCCGAGTACCGTCCCCTCGAGGGCTTTGTCTACGCGGTGACCCCGTTCAACTTTACCGCCATTGCCTCCAACTTGGTGTGCGCTCCGGCGTTGCTCGGCAACGCCATCGTCTGGAAGCCCAGCAACTCCGCCCTTTTGTCCAACTACTTGTTGCTTACGATTCTCGAGGAGGCGGGTGTACCTCCGGGAGTCATCAACTTTGTGCCTGGCGACCCCGTTGCCGTTACCGATGCCGTTACTAGTCACCGCGACTTTGCGGCATTGCACTTTACGGGTTCCACCGCAGTGTTCCGGTCGCTCTACGGGAAGATTGCTGCCAACGTCGCCAGCGGCGTGTACCGGGACTATCCGCGGATCGTGGGCGAAACCGGTGGCAAGAATTTTCATGTTGTGCACCCTAGTGCCAACGTTGTCCATGCCGCACTCTCAACGCTCCGTGGTGCTTTCGAGTACCAAGGCCAAAAGTGCTCTGCGGCGTCGCGTGTGTATGTGGCTGAGAGCGTCGTCGACGAGTTCTTGACAGTGCTCGTCAAGAACCTCGCCACGGTCCTTCCTGCAAACAACACCATCCACGAGGGCTTCAAGGAGTTCATGGGCCCCGTGATCCACGAGGCGAGCTTCCGGAAGCTTGCAGCCGCTATCGAGGAGGCGAAACTGGACCCGGAGTTGGAGATTATCTATGGCGGGAAATACGACGCCAGTAGCGGCTACTTTATTCAACCTACTGTAGTGCAGACCACGAATCCGCACCACAAGTTTCTCTCGCAGGAGTTCTTTGGTCCGCTTTTGACGGTCTACAAGTACAAGGATGCCGAATACGTGGAGCTTTTGGAAATGGTCGACACAACGAACGACTACGGGCTCACAGGGGCAATCTTCGCCAAGGACCGTAGTGCCATAAGGCTAGCGGAGGAGAAGTTGCGCTACACGGCAGGCAACTTCTACATCAACGATAAGTGCACGGGGGCCGTGGTGGGCCAGCAATGGTTTGGCGGCTCCAGGGCTAGTGGCACCAACGACAAGTCGGGCTCAGGAAACATTCTCACCAGGTTTGTCACAGTGAGAAATGTCAAGGAGAATTTTCAAGAGTTGACGGACTACCGGTACCCAAGTAATTTGAAATAAGGCCAATGTAGGGCCTATAAGTAGGATCAATACCAGTACTTTGAAATAGAGCCTCAAAAGTCCGAAGGCGGAAAACTTTTTATTGTCCAAATCGGTGAAGAGTAAATATTTTTCCAAAGTTGTGCTTGTTTGTTCAAGATCTCCATCTTAGTGCTGTTACATAGTGGCTGTTATTTAGTAAAAGCAGTATAAAATATCTATCTTTAATCTGTTCATCTATAATATAATCGTAAACCTAAAAAACATAGTATTGATACATTTAACAGCTACTCAGTCAAGAGCACCCATGGACCGGACCGACGCAGTCCTGTTGCGCTTCTTCCGCTGCATGATCGCCCACGCCTCCTCAGCGCCATAAAGACTCTCCAACTTCTTCGCGAACATCCCACACGAGTTGCACACGTTGCCCCCGGGCATTTTGTGGTACGTCCGCCATTGCGACGTCTTGGTGGCGCCGCACTGGAGGCACACCCCTGGACGGGCCTTCTTCTTGCTGCGAGGCGAGGTCGGGGAGAAGGAGTTAGAGGTAAAAGTTGGCACCGGAGAGGTCTCGCTGGAAGAAGAAGGCGTTGGGAGACCCGAGGAGGCCTTCTCGTTATTATCTTCGTCCACAAACTGGGCACTTTTGCGGGGATTTCTTCTGGTCCGGTGAGCGACGGCAGCGATGCCTTTTTGGTTTTTTTTGGGAGACCGGGCTGCTTTGGTTGAACTGATGCCATTACTGTTAGAGGATCCGCCTGTGATCATTTCTCTGTTTTCTGGTGTCGTGGGAACTGCCATCCTCTTTTTAGCCCCATTTTTTTCAGCACTCTTTCTACTCGTCTCTAGAGCCTCAGGAAAACAAGAGCGCTTCGCTCCTCTTCCACGAGTTCCTCCATTCAGTGGCCTGTCATCCTTTTCTTTCTTCTTCTCCTTGTCCCTTTCCCTTTCACTTGAATCTCCCTTATCATCTCCTAGGGGCCCCAACTCGTTACCTTTCTTCCTCTGGGCCCTCTGGTGCTCCTCTACCTGCTCTGCAATCTGTGTCGCCATCAACACGGAGACCTTGTCCATCATACCAAAGTCACGTCCTTGTGTCTCATCGCCAACCCAATAAGGCTGTGTTCTTTCGACATTCGGGTTCACCAACGGCGCCCGAAATGACACCGGTATCGCCTCCGATTGGAAATGACTTCTATAATAAAAGTTTCTTTCAAATGTTTGTACCATAAATTTACCGGAAATCAATGCAGGACCTTTCTTCTGCGTAGGAATAACCCGCAGTACATCGAGACCAGAGTCATCAGACTCGGTTTCGTAGTTTGTGCTTACTGGCCTGTATTGTCTAACGTTGGCCAAGTGTGAGGAAAACGCACCCTGAGGAGAAGAGGCAGTGGACCGAAGGGTGGATTGAGTGTGCTGAAGCTGGTGGGGCCAAGAACAGGGGAAGGTTGTTCTTGGAGAGATGTTAGGATCGGAACTGTAAGATGGACAAAAGGTTAGTGATTGATATTTCACAAAAGACGGGCTTGAAGCAATGTCCGAGAAGCCAACTGAAATTGAGACCAGGGCCACTTACTCTTCGGATAATTGTCTCATTGTGAAGAGAAAGTCTTCAACGAGAAGCTGCTCTCTTGTTGTAGCTTTCATTTTGGATAATGGGCAAGGTGATGTAATTGTCCTTTGGTTGCGTTTAATTACTATATTTTCTTAAGAATGATTGAACAAAAAATAGAAACACTCAAGCAGCCTACATATACCATCATCTATTTTGCACTCTCCTTTCTTTGTTGTCACTTTCCTTTTTCCTTCCCCTTCTTAATTTCCTTTCTTGCTTTCCTTCATTCATGCCTTCTTCACTTTGTTCCGCAGCTTACAAAAAAAATACAACAAAGAAAATAAAATGAATCATACTTTCAGAAAGCCCAAATGACGGACTACAGCTTTGCCTCGCATCTACTGTGCCCAACTTGGTTACCCAAAAGACCGCAATCGCAGTTGTGTAAGAACGATGGGTCCTTCATGCATGTTGAGAATTCCCGTGCGCAAGACAGGACCTGCATAACATAACTGTCCTGAGCTGACAGGACCTTCTTCCAAACCCGCAACCAGTCCAGAAAGTGATTTTCCAAAGATGCAGGCTAAGTATCCCATAAAAGGCACAAGCATCAGAGTGTCCACAGCGCCCCCGATGGTTGTGTTGCCTGTGTAGACAGATGTTCACGTCGCACTGGGTCCTTTCTATGTGTTGGAGATTACGAGCCCTGGTGCGGGTTACTCATTCTTCGTTTTTTCGCTTTTTGCTGCTGAATCGAACACCCCATCCGCGCAAGAATCGAGAAACATCAAGTCCCAGTTGCCTGTATTCAAACCACTAGAATCAGTACCAGCGCCAACTAACTCAAATCAGCACACACAGCCACCATGTCCAAGTTGAGAATCCTTGTGCCGGTGAAGAGAACGATTGACGCCGCGATCAAGCCACGCATCAACAAGGCGAACAGCGGCATCGAGACCTCCGGGGTCAAGTTCTCGATCAACCCGTTCGACGACATTGCGGTGGAGGAGGCGCTTAAGATTAAGGAGAAAAACAAGAAGCTTGTGGACCACATCCACGCGGTGACGATCGGCAGTAAGAAGGCAGAAGACATCTTGAAGAACTGCCTCGCGAAGGGCGTGGACAAGACTACGCTCGTGAACGTGGACCAGAGCGAGCTTCAGCCATTGAGTGTCGCCAAGGTGTTGGCAAAGGTCGTGCGGGAGAACGGCGCGAACTTGGTCATTATGGGCAAGCAGGCCATCGATGACGATCTGAACCAGACCGGGCAGTTGCTTGCGGGGTTCTTGAACTGGTCGCAGGCCTTGAACGCCAGCAAGGTCGAAGTGGATGAGACCAGCGGGGATGTCACGGTGCACCAGGAGATTGACGGTGGGTCCAGCATTGTCAAGTCTAAGTTGCCGCTCGTGGTCACCACAGACTTACGGTTGAACACCCCGCGGTACGTATCGTTGCCAAAGTTGATGAAGGCGAAGAAGAAGCCTTCGAACATTATCAAGTTGGAGCAGTTGGGGCTCGGCGGTTTGGAGAAGGACAGCAGAATAGAAATCCTCAAGGTCGCGGAGCCGCCAGTAAGAAGCGCTGGCAAGATCCTCGGCTCCGTCGACGAGTTGGTTACCGAATTGAAGAACAAGAAGTTGATCTAGAGAAAGAAAATTTGGAGAAGAAGCATCTTGGAGCGCCACGGTCTTTTCTACTAGTATAGATTTTGCATCTTATAATGAACAATTGATGAATTTAGTTTCAAACACAAGATTACATACCGGCAACACTGCATTTTGGTGACTGTAAGGACTGCATTTTGATGGCTAACAGCGAGACTATCTTGAACTCAGCAGATGTTGAACCCAGCAAATATCGATATTACATTGCCCGCCTATTGCTGTATCAATGACCATGGCTCGCAACCCTGACCGCTATTTTGACAGCTGAATAAGAATCTTGTGAGAGACAAGCACTATCTGCCAAAAGTCGCCACTAGAAGTCACCATCAGAAACCACTAGCATCCACTAAAAATCACTGCTTTCATTTTTACCATGTCCATTGTCGACATCACCAGCAGATATCTTGTCCCTGCCATCAAGACATGGGACTTTGGCGCCCGGCCGCTCATTGTCGGCGTCCTGGGCCCTCAGGGCAGCGGCAAGTCGTACCTTGCGGACCACCTCAAGGCAGCGCTCCAGCGCCAGTTCGTGTCGCTTCGCATCGCGAGTGTCTCAATTGACGACTTCTACCTCCCGCACGCTGAACAAAAGGAGTTGTCGCTGAAGTACCCGCGCTGCGGGCTCGTGACGGAAGGAAGGGGCCTCCCGGGGACACACTCGCTAGATGTAGCGCAAGACGTCGTGGGCAAGATGGAGGCGAGAAAGACGAACTACACGATACCAACGTACGACAAGAGCAGGTTCGCAGGCGAGGGCGACCGGGCACCGCCGGCGGAGTGGACGGCCGTGGGAGACGCGCCGCTCGACATTGTGATCTTTGAGGGGTGGTTCGTGGGCTTTAAGGCTGTGTCGGAAGAGGAAGAGCGGCAAGGCGAGTTGGGAAGGCGCTGGAAGAGAGCGATTGCGGAGGCGGAGACAGAGACGCTCAGAGCGCTGTTGGAGCGGATCGAGTACGAGCAGGTGGAGATGATTAACAGGCTCTTGCGCGGATACGAGGCGTTGTGGGCGCGGTTCGACCGGTTTGTATACATTGCCACGGACAGTTTGGTGAACGTGTACCAGTGGCGGTTGCAGCAAGAGAAGGCGTTGATCTTGCGCAAGGGCGTGGGCATGACGGAGGAGCAAGTCAGGGCGTTCGTCGACAGGTACTACCCGGTGTACAAGCTATACTATCTGGAGTTGAAGGAGAGAGGGCTGCTAGAGGAGAAGGACGCCAATTTGAGGGTTGACATTGACCTTGCAAGAACGGTCACGAAGACTACAGTTTTCTGACTGTTAGACTACAACCTGACTGCTTCTAAAGCCGCAAATAAAGCACAGACAATAAAAGGTATTTGATAAACTAGAATTTGTAATCGTCACTTGTCAAATGGGGTATCGTCAAAAGAAAAATAAGTAGAAACAGGAACGGAACAAGAGCGGAAACACGGGAAAGTTCACCGGGAGACTGCGAATAAAACAACTGGCAGCAGTAGGGCCCAAGGAGCCACTGCGCTCACGGCGCAATGGTGATTTCCTTGGAGCACGTCCTGTTCATGATCATCACGCTGATCCTCAAGAACCGCTTCCCGTTCACACTTGCAATGTCGTCCCCGTACCTTTGCCAGTCCGCGCCGCTGAATCGCGACAACATCTCCTCGACGTGAGCATCGTGCACCAAGATGCTCGCAAACCGGCTGAATCCGTAGTGCTCCTTGTAGTACCTGTAGTTGCCCGCGCTGGACGCCTCGACCACTACCGGCGGCCGCGCTGTGTCGGACGCCTTGTAATCGCAGTTTCGAATACGGTCCTCGGTGTTCTTCTGGACCGCCCACCGCCTCCGCTGCCGCATCAACGTGGCGTAGTCGTCGCCAATGTAGCGTAGCATGTACTCCATGAGCCCAAAGGCATGGCCTCTGTTCTGGCACTCCGGGACGGTCCCGATGATCATCAAGCGGTAGAAGAGCATACCTGTGTCCGCAGACACGCCCAACAACTCCTCCTCCGTGTACCGGATGCTGTTGACCACCGCCATGAACTTTTTGATCCCCAAGGGCCCGATTCTGAAGTAGAGGCCGAAGCTCGCGAGCAGGTTGCGGACGGCGCGCCCCAACGTGGAGCCCCGCTGGAGGCTGGCGGCATTCTTCGTGAGCAAGTGCGACAGCAATGGCAACTGCCACGCCGAGACCGCCACGAGCCGCTGCGATACGACCTCCCGCACCGCAAGGACCAAGTAGCGGTCGCTGTTCTCGAGGAAGAACCGCACCTGCTGTCTGAGGAACGAAAGCCGGAGCTTCTCTATTGCCTGGGCGTGGGAAGGGCTCTGGGGACTCCTCTCCAAGTGGCAGAAGTAGTACCGCGAGAACAAGTCATTGCGGAACGCGCCGTGCAACACCTGGGCCGCCTCTCTATAGTTCCGATGGTCGACGAGCACAATCTCGAAGGGCTCCTCCGCGCCGGCGCTGACCATGGTGACCGTCTGACTATAATTGGCTGGCTGACTCTCTTGCACGTAGGCTTGGCCTTCGCGGGCCAGATTTGTGGAGACGAGGTAACTGTGTGCGGCTCTAGAGAGAGAAAGAGCGACTAGGGCACTGCTGATGGTTTCGAATGGCGTTTGTGAAGAATAAGAATAATAACGTAGTGTCTGGCGAGCGGAGTGCTCATGGAAAGACTGGCTGCTATCCTTGAGAGCCTCAAGAGCCATCCGCGCGGGCTCGTTGGAGGTGTCCGCCGCTCTTCGCAGTTTGGATGACCCGTCACGGTGGTACGCACTCAACACGTTAATCTACTAATCAATGCTCGTTGAGTTGAGGGAGAGATGCGATACACACATTGTGCTGACTATAAAGGGTATAAAACGGCTAACACATAGAGTTGGTTACATAGTATATAAAACGGTTAATATATAGTATTAGCTATGAAGGCTATAAAACAGTTAATATGCAGGAGTAATGCTGGGAAGAAGTTTGCTAATCCAATGGGCAGAATTGGTAGCAGTGTACAAGGCGCGGACCTTGAAAACGGAAGTTTCTATTGCTCACAAAAGCTTGAAAAGCATCTGGTCGGACCAGTTCAGCACCCAAAACTTGAGGTCGCTCGCCCGCACGCCAAAGTTGATGCTGAGCTCGTTGACCAACACTTTCTCGATCTTCAAGACGTCCTCGAAGAGGATGCGGTCCACATCGTTGACACACTTGAAGGACTGGTCCGCGAGTGCTCTGGGCAGCTTTTCGTTTTGCGCAGCTTTATTTTGCGGTTGGCTGGCGCCAGCGGATTCAGCACTCTTTTCCCTATTGTCATTAGTGACACTTGTTTTCTCCCCATCAATGCTGAATAAGTCAAGCAACCGCTTATCGGCAATCGTGAGATGGCTATCCGCGGCACTCATGTCCGTCTTGATGATCGTCTTGTCAAACCACTGTAAGTACCTGTCCAACTGGCGGGACACCGCTGCCGGCGGCGCCGCAAAGTTGATGTCGTCCTGGAACGCAGCGCTCAAGAGGTCAAACTCTTCCTTGGCGTGCCCATTCGCCGTTAAGTAGCTGAGCAAGTTATCAAAGTTCTCGTCATCCGCTTCTTTGCCGTTAAAGGAGAACTTTTTGTCGTGTACCAAGTCAAGCCACACTTTCCAGTCAAACACTCTTTGGCCAGCGTGCTGTTCTTGGCCAGCAAACACATTCTGAGAAATAAAGTAGAGCTTCGCCATCGAGATGACGATACACACGAGCCGGATCTCCGGAAACCAGAGCAATGCCCCCGGGTTCTTCATGTGGCGCGATACGTTCCTGAAAAAGCCCGTCGCGCCGTTAAACTTGAAGTCGACATTGTGGATGTCGACGAACGCGCCCACCATGTGGTAGAGCTCTTTGGGCAACACCAACTCCTTCAAGACCTTCAACAACAAGACCTGGTGGTTAATCTGCATGTCCGCGAGCGCGATCTTCTTGATTCTGAACAAGCCAGGACCGCCATCCTCTGTCCCATTGAACAGCTCGAGCTTCTGCGTGACGAACTTCACCGCACGGTAAAAGTCGCCGTTGACCGGCGGATGCGCCGGCTCGAAGACGAGATAGTAGTAGTTGGGGAGCTTCCGGCGCATGCTCTTCGGAAGCCCTGCCAACGCGTTCATATACGGGATCTTGTTCACGGAGCAGAGGCGAATAAAGTCGTTGGAATGCACGGGCACCCGGAGTACCACGCACCCAAGGTAGCAGAGCACGATGGAGTGGATCAAGGGAACGTGGTTCGGACTGTGTCTCTTCACCTTTGAGTGCTTGCGTCTCTTTCTTGGCACCGCGCTGTTATCTCGAGGGGCCCCCTCATTTTGCAGGTGAAGGTCTTCCCTGGGCTGTGCGCTGCTGAACTCGAGCTCGCCCTCGGAGGGGCGCGCCTCCCCGTCCGTGTATATCGTCGTGTCAGTGTCTGCATCCCCCGACGATAAGTTTCCCAAGGCCCTGTACTCGCTGCTGCTCACATTGAGCCTGTCGTCCTGGCACACTGTCTCAAGGTAGACGGTCCACAATTCCCTCACAACGGCCTCTAGCTCCGCCGGCACCTTCTTGTTTTCGACCAACCACCGTACCTGGGACCGGAGCACCACCTGGAAGCATCGCAAGAACAAGCTCTTCGCCGCAGCACCAAAAAGCTTCTCGCCCTCCTCGCGCTGTTGTTGCTTCACCTCGCGGAGCGACTGCGCCTGCGACTGCGAAAGCGTGGGCAAGTTCAAGCGCCGCGTTTGCACAAAGGGCTCGCCGTCCTCCTCGTCAATTTCGATCTCCCCTTCGCGGATGTGTCCGTACTGGCACACCTTCTGCCCGTTGATGGTCCGCCAGAGACGCGATCTGCAGTTGTTAATGCCGCAGACAGGGCCTCTCCTGAGTACCGATGACATTGATGCTGTAGTGGCGTGGGCACGAGAGGAGGCGTCCGCGGAAGAATGATGGCCTTCTATATAGCAGCATCACCAATGTTGAGCGTTTTGAATTTGTTTCTCAGCTCTGCGCGCGGGGCACGTAACCGGGACTCCCTTAGCAAATATTAAGCATATTAACTATACTGTTCTTCTTTCCACATACTGATCATTTAACATCTACACTGTATTTGAAGGTGAATGCAAACACTTGGCCCTACTACGCCCGCCACAAGTAGCCTTTTAATGAATGAACATGACTAAAACATACATTGGCACACAGACCTTCCTCACAATTCTTAATAAAGAAAAAAGATGTATTTATTATGGAACAACAAGTTGATGGCAAAAAAGTTAACCAGCTTAGTCAGCGTGTCTCTTGGCTTGGTGCTTGGCGATTCTCTTACCAGTACCAAAGATCTTCTTGCCTCTGTTCTTACGTTGTCTTCTTTGTTGTCTGGAGGCCTTTTCTTCCTTGGCGCCCAAACCGTATCTGACCAATCTGTAGGTTGGCTCAAACTTCTTCAAGTCGGCGACAGAGTTGTAGATCAAGCCAAAGCCGGTGGACTTGCCACCACCGTATTGAGTTCTGAAGCCAAAGACAGAGATGGAGTCCTTGTCAGCCTTGTATATGGTGGCCAATTTTTCTCTCAAGTCGTTCTTGGAGACGTTGGCCAAACCTGGGTGTAAAACATCAATGACGAATTGACGTCTGGCAAGAAGCGGGTTAGAAATAACCTTTCTGGTTCTGATAGTAACAGCGTCACTCTAGAGAGGAGGTTGTTAGTTTTTGCTCGTTAGACTGCACAAGCCCATGGGTGTTGCTGGAGACGAGAGCTGCAAGATAGGGCAAACGGCTTACACTGAATGAGCGAGCTCATGGCGGAAAACTTTACCACTAACTTGAATGAGCTGATGTGCTTGGTATCGGCGCTGGAGAATGCCCAATTCTGATATAGATAATTGTCCAGTGCTCTTTGTTGATACTTTCGGTCCTTGCCGATTCTTAAAGTGCGAGTTTTGCGAACGACATTTTAGCATTGATATTTTCAACCTGCTGACTAGACAACTTCGATTTTTCTGCTGAAATGGCCTCGATTCTCATGCTGATTAAATGGCCTGATTCTCTTGCCAACTAAAAAGCCTAAATTCTCTTGAGCTACGCCTTGTTCCATGTAATCTTTGCTTCCAATCCTTGACATTGTGCCATGCAACTTCTGGCCCACAACAGCCACTTGTTGATTTAGTCCAAATGTTCCATTCCAGCGCTGCCACTCATACAGCTTTTGGGGACATCTTGCCGTGTGCACTTTTCCTTGATGCTGATATCCTCTGGCTGAAAAACTTTCACCCTTCGTCATTGACACAACCGCACCTTCAGTATACTGCCCATTCTATCCTCATTCCACTAGCTCTTCTCGTTGTCTCCACCAGTCACAGTGCACTTTTTATACGTACCATTTTGTATAGTCGTCGATATTATTACTAGGTGTATGGTAACTTTGACAAAACAAGCACTATTTTCTCGTCTTGAACTTTCCGGTATCTTTAACTTTTTTCCTTTTTTTTTCGCTCGCGCTCCCAGGGTCGCCTGCTCTCCGCCCACACAGTTTGAATTTTCACAGCACGGCCGCCCGTTGTAGGAGGAAACGAAAAAAAGCGCGCCGAGGTACGGGTGTTGGGGCACCTTCCTAAAAGAAAAACACTGTCACAGAGTGCACATGACTTTCACGCACACAGACCCGGTGGGCCGGTGCTTAGTTCTCGCACCTCTGGAGTCGTGTAGTGCCCTCCGCGGTGCCTCTGGGCTATTTTCAAATTGCGCGGGAATCACAGCTGCAACAAGCCAGTAGTCAACTCGGTTCTTGTTTTGACGCCAATAAGGGATGGCATTTTCCAGCAGGGGTTTTGGTGCTTTGCAACGTGCGCCGTCGCCAGCGCAATAGCTCTGCTGTCCTGGGACAGCAGAGCAAAGCGGCCTTGACAGTATCTTATAGCCTTTGTTTGTGGATAAGCCTAAAGAGTGAAACCGTTCGCAGCCATCAAAGATCATAGCAATAGTGCCAGCGTCAGTAAGTGCTAGCACGCACGATTATGCCTCTTCCACTAAGGCGCTGCGGCTTTATGCGCTATTCTCTTGGCAGGAGAGAATTGCGCGGGAAAAACGCAATCTCCGGCGTGGCTTGAGCGTGACTTACGGGGCGCACACCCGCTGTTTTTTTCTTTGATTGTCTCCATGGGCCGGAGGTGCGATATAACTACCTATAGCCGGACCGCAATGCTATTGCGGCCTGAAAAATCAAAGCAAAAATAAGATGCCATCTTTTTGGGTCTCGGTTCCTTCTCTGCTGCAAAAGCAGGTCCATTGTAACGAAGACATATCCACAGCCAGCCAACCAGTATGAGCAAGCTCAAGGGCATTGCCGACTATCTCAACCACAATAAGAGCAAGAAGGGACACCACCACGACCGTAGCCACGGTCTCGACTCCATGTCCCAGATCTACGCCATGGAGGACGTGCCCGTCAGAGAACACACCGAGGGGCCCTATGCCATGCAGGACCGCCGCAGAGGCTCCACTGCGCTGAACTGCGGCGGCAAGTCAGACAACTCCAGGAGCAGCAAGGAGCACAACGGCCGTCTCAGTAAGCGCAAGGTCAACGACATCGAGGAGAACACCGCCGCGAGCGCCGGCACGCCGCCGCCCAGCAGCGGCGAGTACGGCACCGCAGAAGAGCAGTCCAAGGACGACTTCGTCGATGTGGCTCCCGACGGCGGTCTCGCGGCCTGGTTGGTCTTGTTTGGCTCGTTCTGCGGCAGCATCACGGTGTTCGGCACCATGGACGCGATGGGCGCCATCGAGGCGTACTTGTCGACGCATCAGCTCTCGGAGCAGTCTGCATCGACCGTCGGTTGGATCTTTTCGATCTTCATCATCGTGAGTTTCGAATTCATCTTTGTTACCGGTGAAATCTTCGACAAGATAGGGGCCCGCATCCCCATGATTGTCGGCTCGTGCTTGATGTTCGTGGGGCTTATGACCACTGCGGAATGCACCTCTGTCTACCAGTTCATCCTCGCCTTCAGCATTACATGCGGCTTGGCCTGCGCCATCATGTTGGCGCCCCTTGTCGGCATCATCCCGCAATACTTTGACAGGAAGATTGGGTTGGCGTCCGCGCTCGTCTCCACCGGCGGCTCCGTCGGCGGCAGTGTCTTCCCTGTGGTGTTGCGCAAGTTGTACACTTCCATCGGCTGGGTGTGGGCCATGCGGATTTTCGCACTCATAAACCTCGGCTTGTTGGCCATCGCGTGCGTGCTTGTCCGGGCCAGAATCGAACCCATTGTGTCAGAGGAATACAAGAGAAAGCCGTTGAGTGGCAAGTTGGCAGAGTGCTTGACCAACTCGTTGGACTTTTCCGCCTTCAAGGACACCCAGTTCTTGCTTGTCACGCTCGCGACCCTCTTTTCCGAAGTCACGACCGTCATTGTCGTTACCTACTTTGCGTCCTACGCCGTCTCCAAGCACGCTAGTGAGAGCACCGCCTACTTTTTGCTCACTCTCCTCAACATTGTCGGTATCCCTGGCAGATGGGCCACCGGGGTGCTTTCTGACAGGTTTGGAAAGTTTAACGTGATGATCGTCATGGTCCTCTTCTCCGCCATCTTTCTCATCGTAGTGCTCGTGCCCTTCTCGTATCACATTGCCGCCCTCTACGTGTTCACCGTGATGTTCGGCATCTCGTCGTGCTCTATCTTCACTTTGACACCCGTCTGCTTGGCCCAAATCACCAGGGTTGACATGTTTGGCAAGCGATACGGCACTATGTACACCGTGGCATCCGCGGGTAACTTGTTGATTCCTGCTGCGGGTGCCATCATCGGGTCTCACAGTTCTAGCAGCGGGTTTGATAACTACATCATCTTCTCCGGCGTGTTGTCGTTCGTCGGTGCATGCTTCTGGCTCGCCGCCAGATACTGTGGCGTTAAAGCAAAGGCGACAGTCTACTAAATCAGGCACGCGCCAGATCTTTTTTATTTTGTGTTCTTCTGTTTCTTTGCACTCCTTTGTTTCTTTTCTTTAGGTTTACTGTCTAATAGACCAAGGCATTTCAAGTATTTCTTTTGTATGTTATTTGCATAACTTGTCCATAAAAGCTCTTGTGGCAATCCGCAAACAATGCACACTAGTTCTGAGATATCCGCCCATACATACTGACAACCGTATTGGCAGCCTACACAGATACAAGTGTAGATACTGACAGAGGCATCCATGTTGAAAAGTGCCTGCATGTTCCACCACTGTGGATCAGCTATGCGTCCCCGTTTCGAGCCCTGTTGGGGTTGTGCTACAGCGCCGGGCAACCTCTATGCTCAGTGCGTTTCAGCGCCAAAGTCAAACAGGTAGGTCCAAACAAAAGACAATATCGACAGAACGCGTGTTGCAAGCCGTTCTCCAGACATTCAGAGCTATCCGTTTTCTGCACAACACAACATTTCACAGACCTTAGATTACTCGTTTCGCCATAACTTATCAAGAAGTATCAAAACTGCTTTGGACTTGTTTTCAAGATTTACTAGTAGCATAGAGATAGACACAGCGAGACCAAACAATAGATCTGTCAACGCGATAACAATAGTAAGATGAGCTCCGGATACACAGACGATGGTAAGTAGTGCTAGCATCTTCATTGCGTTCTTTTTTGGTGTCTGTCAAGGTCTTTTCTGCACCTTCTAATTGCTATATTTATTGTCTCTTTCCCGTATTGGGCGGCGAGACAAATGAATAAACTTTTGGATTACTGACAAACAAATGCGTCACTAGACAAGTACATGTACAAGTTGGAAATACGCCAACAACCGCAAAGAGCCAGAATGTGCGGCTTGGGCGACAAGGACAGAAGACAGATCAGCCCTCCGCCGTGTATCCAGTTGACGATCATTGACAAGGCCACCAACCAGGAAATACCTCCGGAAAAGGTGACAAACGCCTCCTGCTACATGTTGATTGCCGAGCTCTGGGACCCAAAGGGCGCAAAGAACTTGTCCATAGTTGATACTTTGCAGGACAACCAGCCAGCCGGCGGCGAGCCCGTGAACGACGACGACGAAGACTACGCCGAGGATCCAAACGTGAACAGTAGTAATAACAACAATCCAACCAACTATGAGATCAATGCCTTGAACCAGTTGAACAACTCCGAGAATGTCACCTTGGTGAACAAGTTGGATGACCCGGCGCCTACCAGAAACTTGATTGGCAACAACGTCACCAACGCCTTCAAGCTCTACGACGAGCATGGCAAATTGGGCATCTGGTTCGTGTTGCAAGACTTGTCCATCAGAATCGAGGGCAAGTTCAAGTTAAAGTTCTCCTTGTTCAAGTTGAACCCTACCACCATCTTTGAGAGCATCGACAACAACAGGGGCGATATGGACTTGAGCGCCCCAGGCAAGTCCATCCCGGTGCTCGATTTTAGGTACAGCGACGTGTTCCAGGTCTACAGCGCAAAGAAGTTCCCCGGTGTTATGGACAGCACGCCTTTGTCGAAGGCCTTTGCCGGCCAGGGTGTGAAGATTCCAATCAGAAGGGACAAAAAGGGGTCCAACTGAGAGGTCAATCTATCTCTATAGAGGTATTATGATAGGAAAAAAATAATGTTACGCGGTTAGTCGATTCTTTGTATAGTTTTCATGTGTTTTATTTTACGTTTTCATTTTACATTTTCATTCTGTGTCTTTGAAAGTTGCTCTCTTTCTCTTCAATGCTTTGCCAATCTCTTTTCTGGCTGCTGTCGTCTCTATATCCTAATTGTTTCAACCGACAATCGCGGCTGCAGGTCTGTGTGCACGTGACCAAAATAGCCGCGTGGAGACAACGCTGCTTTTTATAAAGACCCGGCCCACTGAAACATACGCTGTCTTTTTAACAAAAACGTTCCTCCCTCAAAGTTGTTCTGCCAGAAGACCCACCATTAGAGGATAACAGCCAAAGGTACTAGCTCCCGCACTTATCACTATTGCATCGTCATAATGGCCAAGTTCTCCGACAGCTTCTGGAGCCACGACTATGCCACCGGTACGTATTACATAGAGCGAATCTCTGGCGCCGATGATGATGGCATCTGCTGTCAAGCTTGGGCGCTTAGCTCAGAACACAGTAGCACTTGACCTGGTCCTTCTGGACGACACCCTGCCAGCACATTCTCGGACAGATTGACTAACAGGAAGTCTCTGCGCTGATATCTAGGCATAAATGTTCTTTTTGAAAAGCTCCACGACGGGTGCCAAGAGAACCAAGACTATATCAACCTCTTTATCTCCCGGCACCAAAGCGAGTTGGCCTTTGGCAACTCCTTGGCTATCACTCCCGCAAAGTTTGCCTCTACCGGCAGCAAGACCCCCGCCACCTCGATTAAGAACGCGTTTGCTGGGATCAACGGTCAGCTCAGCAAGGAGGCCGAATACCACTTGGAGATTGCCAAGAACATTGACAACCACGTCATACTCCCCTTTACGAACTGGGCCATCAAGCACAAGCAGAGAGTGGAGTTCAGCGAAAGTGAGTTGAAGAACAAGATAAAAGCCCATGACAGGCTCTCCGCCACCGTCGACAAGGCCAGGTACAAGTACTTCAACAAGGTCAGATCTGCTGAAGACTTTAAGGAAAAGTTGGACTTCAAGATCACCGAGACTATCCAGAGAGCCAACAGCACCCCTATCCCAGAGTCCGACAATATAATTGATCCAAAGGCTACTAACACCTTAAAGAGATCTAACACCACCATTGTGGACGACATGCAGACATTGACTGTGGACAACAAGGAGAAGCCCGTTGTCGAGGAGCCGGAAGAGGATCACGTCACGGTGTTGGGTGGAGATGAGTACACCGATGCCCAATTGAAGGACATTTTATCCACCTTACTTAATAAAGTGCCAAAGTTCTCTCACAAGGTGCCAATCTTCGGTACTTACGAGAGAGTTTCCACCGGTTCGTCTATCGTTGAAGCTATACAGAAAAACTTTGGTATCAGCAAACTAGATAAATCGGAACAGTTTGGACAAGACTTGATTTCCAACGGGTACTTGAGATTGATTGGCACCGTTGGTAGTGCTTTCGCCAACAGCAGTAAGTTGAACTACCAATGGAAGCCAGAAGCTTACAAAACCGCTGAAATGCCGTTGGAAGGAGAACAGAGTCAGCTTTCCAGCGCCTCTACGTTTTACAGTTCTGACTTGAATGCCGGTCTCAAATTTTCCGAAGTCTTTGAAGATGTAAGAGGATTGATCACTACCTTGGAGCCTAACGAAGAAAACTACAAAAAGATCTTGAAGGACGTCAAAAAGTGCGAATTGGAGTACTATGAGAGCGCCAAGTTATTGGACTCTCTTAGAATGGAACTCGAAGAAAATATTGAGGAGCACTTGCATTTCATGCAACGCTGCGAATTGGATAGATTGAAAGCGTTGAAGAAGGTCACTTTGGACTTTTTGTCAATATTGGCAAACAAATTCAGCTCTTTGAAGTCCGTGGTGGAAAGATCAATGGAGTTTCAGGATAAGATGAACCCTGAGAATGATTTGGCGCAGTTGATAGAAACCCATAAGACTGGCTCGTTCATTCCTCACTTGAAGATCTTCGAAGACTATTTTGACTCTCAAGATACTCAGGTCTTTGGTATTGCTTTGCAGAGCAGATGCAGATTTGATCACAAATCGGTTCCTTTGGTAGTATCCTCCATCTTGATCTACTTGGACGAGACTTATCCTGGTATGAAGGACGACGATGAGAGGATCAATGCATGGTTGCAAGACGTTTCTCTAGCTAAGACGCACGAGTTGAGAAATATCTTGAACGATCCAAAGCTCGAGATCAACAAAGGGTTGTTGAGCAAGTACCCACCGGCCATTTTGACCTCGGTGTTGAGATTGTACTTATTGGAGCTTCCAAACTCTTTGGTGCCTAATGAAAAATACTTTTTGATCAAGTCCTTGTATGACCAATACAGCGGTGAAGACAAGTTAAGGGAGAGAATAGTTGGGGTTGAGAATTTGCTTGACGACTTGCCTAGACCAAACATTGCCACTTTGAGTTACATATGCTCGCACTTGAGCAACTTCATCTCCATCATTGCCCTCAACGATGACAAGGATAAGACCGAGGAAGACAAGGGAAGTACTAGTCCATCCTTGACCAAATCTGAGGTGTTCAAGGTCAAAGTGTGCCAAAAGTATGCTACTGCCGTGTTGAGACCAACGGCCCAGTATGCCATCCTGTTGACCGATACACACTCTTACAGTTTACTATCTGACTTGCTCAGTCACAAGGACGAAATATTTAGAGAGTTGAAAAAACGCAACAACACTGTCAAGAAGTCATCCGTTTCGAGAAACACCTCCAAGAAGATTGAAGGCGCTGCCAAGATCACTGCTAGCAGATCCACCTCGTTGAAGAAAGTTGACCCTGAGCCATTAGTCTTGTCTGTCGACAGCAAGGAATCCGTAGCATCTAAAAAGGAACAAGACGAAGAAGGGGAAGCATTAACCCGTAAGAAGAGCAGCGAGCCAGAACCAGATACTGTTTTACAGTTTTAGGGACTGTTTAGATAGGATTACTCTGAAATGTAGCTGAGCTATCTGCTCAGCTTTGAGTGTCTCTTTTTTTTTCCTGTCTTTCCCTGTTGTTTCCTTCCCCCATTTTGCTTGTTTACATTATCATTTCTGTTGAGTTACAATATTATTATTAGATCTTCTGCTTCTAAAATTTTGTTCCTGCGTTATTTGCTCTTTTCTTTTCTCATTCCATCCGCTTAATTAGCTTGTTCATCTAGTCATAAACAAAATTGGTTTTTGTTACACGTTTACATCATCACGTAGTCGACAGTCCAAAAAGTCTCACTTCCCCAACACCAGAAATTGTGTGATATGCCAGTATCTATCATGTATAATGTATCTATATGCAAGGTCCGTCTTCTTATACTAAAGCGGTTCCGACCACTTCACCTCTCTGCGCTGGTGCTCGCATCATAACTTGAACACATTCGTCTCGTCCCATCCCTTCTTTCCAAGCAACCCTCCCACAGCGCCCTGGGTCATTTCTGTCGGCTTGGGTCCCGCCACGTAGCTGACGTACCCGTTGGGCCCGCATACGAGCGCCACCGTCGGGTTCTTCTTGGGCGTGTCACGGAGGGCGTAGGCCTGCTGAAGCGCACTGCTGTAATAAGCGTCTTGAAGGTTGTTCGACTTCTTGGTATTGCTTTCTCTCTCCACGGGCTGCTCTGGCTGCGCAGTCGGTTCAGGTGCCGACTTGGAGACTCCAGATGTCGCCGTTGCATTTTCAGCAGCATTAGTGGTATCAGCAGGGCTATTCTTAGCGGTGCTAGTGGTAATAGGAGTGTTCGCGCCCTCCCTCTTTCTTCTCAACTCCTCCATCTTCTGTTCAATGAGCTCCTCGCGCTTGATGTCGTGTTCAATGCTCTTATCCCTTTTGCGCTCCTTCTCGTTTGGCACCCCCGGCGCCTTGACGTCCTCGCCCGACACGAACTGGCCCTGGGCGTCCTCATATGTGTGCAACGTCACGCGGCCCAACTTTTCGAGAAAATAAAACAATGTCTGGAATTCCTCTGGCACCTCGCGCCTGTCGCGGAACGAATAGTGCATGTCGATATGACCCTTGAAAGGGTTCTTCGAGAGCAACGTCTGCAACACCGGCGCGACACCCGTCCCGGCTGCGTAAAAGGCCATGTTGTCCGGCACCGGAAAGGGGCAGTCTGGGGCAAGGAACGGGTCTGCCGCGACCTTGGAGGGTATGTTCTGCATCTTGGGACGCTGGAGGTGCTCGTACTTGTCGAGCGGTGTGACCGGGAACTGATACTCCGTGAAGGGGCCCCTGAGCTCGAGGATGGAGCCCACGGGCTTACGGGAAATCCAGCGGGCGACCTCGCCGGAGTCATACTTTTTGATGTAGAGGCAGAACTTGGCGGCGTCGCTCTTGTCCGACGGGAGCCTGATCATGGGCAACTGCGGCGACGTGCCCTTCTCGGAGCGGTTCTCGCTGGGCAACTCCAACAGATCCTCCAAGACCAACGGCAACGGCGTATACTTGCGCACTACCATAATCTCTGGCTGCTTCACCTCGACGCTCCACAATCGCGAGCCGTCCCAGAAGCCCTTCTTGTTAAAGTACTTGTTCTTGATGTCGTCCTTGTTCTTCGGCGTCAACTCAATAACAAAGTGCGCGCCGTCGACGTCTTTGCGGTTCGTGATCATAAACTCCGTGAAGTAGTCCGGCGAGAGCAACTTCTGTCCCTCCGCACTCTTCCCGGCTTCAGGGTTTGTGAAGTAGTAGATGGTGTAAAGGCCCCAGGTGCCGATGGCGACAGAGACGACGATAGGGAGAAACTTGCGGTACCGTACAAAGAAGTTCTCGTTGCTCTTCTCGCGGACGTGGATCGGAATGTTGTACTTGGGGTTCCGTGGGAACTCATACTGTGTGTCATGAAATGTTTCGAGACCTGGAGAGGAGGAGTCGTTTTTTTGCGGAGTGGACCACTGGGTTGATGGCGACAGCTTCTTGAGATCTGAACTGAGGCGAATGCAGTATGCCTGGAAGGGCCTAAAGAGGAGACGGTTGCGGCTCCAGAGTGGCGAGCTGTGCCTGATCATCCCTGTTTGTTTTTGGTTGCAGCCGGTGATTTGTGCTAATCTGGTGAGGTATGGCAGCCATTGATGCACTTTTGCACCAAAGAGGCCAAAAAGGCTGCGAATTTCGCATTTTTCAGGTGGTTTGAAAAAAAAAAATATGAACGCCAGGCGCTTACAAACGGCAACAGAACGTTAAACTGCTCATCTCAGCTCAATTGAGGCACAGAATAGCTATCCTTAATCATCGCAATGACAGAAACAGAAACATTTCGGCAAATCAAGCTCATACGGTCCCTCCAGGACCACAAGGACAAGGTGTGGGCTGTTTCTATCCACAACACCCTCCCGCTTCTTGCCACGGCCTCCTCCGACCGCACCAGCATCGTCTACGACTTAAGCAACAACTTTAGCGTCGTGACCAAGTTCTCCGAAACGCACAAGAAGTCCATACGGTCTGTGGGCTGGAAGCCGTCCGGTGAGTTCCCGTGTCTCGCGGCAGGCTCCTTTGACTCCACAATGTCCATCTGGGCCAAAACGGACGAGAACTACGGAGCCTTCGACAACGGCGACAGCGACAACAGTATGTACGGCAGCGATGACGGATTGGCAGAGGAGGGCAGCAGCACGAGCAAGCAGTGGTCCTTGATGGCGTTGATTGAGGGCCACGAGAACGAGATCAAGTGTGTAGCGTGGTCGCAGGACGGGAGCTACTTGGCGTCGTGCTCACGAGACAAGACGATCTGGATCTGGGAGACCGACGAGTACAACGAGGAATTCGAGTGTGTTAACGTATTGCAGGACTACCACTCCCAGGATGTCAAGTTCATCAAGTGGGGGCCGGACCAGCACTTGGTCAGTGCGTCCTACGACGACACCGTGAAGATGTTCCGGGAGCCGTCTCCGGGGGACGACTTGGCGTGTGTGTGCGACTTGAACGCTCACGATGGGACAGTGTGGGCTGTTGACTTTGAGCCAGTGTCGTATATACAGCGCCAGCAGCAGGGTGACGGCCAGAACGGCGGTCACAGACACTGGAGATTTGTCAGCTGCAGCGACGACTCCTCTGTCAAGGTGTGGCACTTGAATGCGCCAAAGGGAGATGACGAGAACCAAAGGTACTTGGGCGACGACACGGAAGACTGGCAGCTACAAAGCAAATTACCGAGTGCCCACAAGGGGACGGTTTACTCAGTCAGCTGGAGCCCAAACTCGGGAAGAATCGCCAGTATAGGGTCTGACGGGAATCTCGTGATCTACAAAGAGGTCTCAAAGAAAGTGAGTCCGGAAGAGTCTGGAAGCGATAGAGACGATGATAAGGAGTGGACCATTGACTTGGTTAAGCCGTTGGCTCACGGTGTGTTTGAGATCAATTGTGTCGCTTGGATCGATAACCGCGATGAAGAAAAGCAAACAGAAAGAATAGTGACTAGCGGTGATAACGGAACTGTGAACATATGGGAGGTGGATTTCTAGGGGTGTATAAAGTCTAATGTAAGCTAATGGATTAATGAATCAATCTCATATGAAGTCTAATGCAACATTATGGATTAATGAGTCAAGCTCTGTTTTATGTGTAATACATTCGATGTTATCTTTGGTACTACTTCTGTTGCTGTAATTATTACTACATTCGGATACCATAAATTTTTATCAAATTGTCTACCTAGCTAATGGAGCAGAACTGCACAGAAAAGCTCATACAACGTTGTTTTCTTTCAAGGCGGTGGTAACTGCATCGTAAACGTTGTCCACAATATGGGTTGGCTGCACCGGTAAATCCTCAAAGTCTGAGTCCTGGTAGATACCAGTTCTCACCAAGCAGCTCTCCCAGCCGTAGTCGTGGGCCCCCTGGATATCCGAGGCTGGGTTGTCGCCCACCATGTAGACCTTCTTGAAAGGGGTCTCCTCTGGTGCCTGGCCCAACAACGGCACCACTTGCTCCAAGTCGGTCTCTATGTCGTGAATTAATGCCGGGTTGTCGAGAATCTTTTGTCTCCAGTCAATCAAAGCATTGTGGACGTACTCATACGTGATCGTGTTCGGCTTACCGAGAATGGTGTCGTCCAACTTGTTGACCCCGTTGAGTTCCTTGTATAATGTTTCAATCACGATCCGGAATGCGCCCTGGCCCAACCGCGGGAGCTTGTAGTCGTTGGCCCAGATCAAGTCGTTGTTGGAGAAATAGAGCGGCACCGACGGTCTATGGACGTGCTTTGCTGTCTCGATGGTCCCGGACCGCTTGGTACCCAAAAGGCCCTTGTCGGAATTCAACAAGTCAATGACGATCTGGACGTCGCTGCCAAAGTCTCTTGGGTCGTTGAAAACCATGATCGCGTCGATCTTCTTCTCGAACACCTTGCTCTCCCTCGGGTCGCGGCCCCAATTCTTGAGCTGCTCGTCGGTGTACTTGTGGAACGGCCAGATCGAGGGGTCTGCTCTGATAGCGTCGGCGGGAATCACTACGTCCTTGAATCCGTAGCCTTTAGCAACGTGGCGCGCCTTGTCCTCAGGACCGCCAACGGCGAGGATTCGCTCGTACACGGAGGTGAGCGTCTTGTAGGGGGTATGTGACTGAACAATCTGGATGGGGTTGATGTTGATGCCGACCTTCTCGGAGATGAACTTGGTTCTGTCTCTCTCTGAGCGGCCGCCGCCGTTGGTGAGGAGCATAAACGGGATCTTCTTGTCGTTGAGAAGCTCGAGGGTCGGCTTGGTCTCCTTGAGCGGTTCACCACCCCTGAGCAAGACGCCGTCAATACTATAGTTGGCATACTGTCAGTACTAGGGTTTTCCCGACTGGGTCTTTTGTAGCCTTTGTGGGCCCTGCCTGTCGACCGGCCTTCGCTGGCAGATAAACCTACACAAAGCAAAGATAGGGAACTACCATTTGCCAACGCTACTTACTCGAACACGAACCCAACCTGGTCTGGGCTCAACTGGGATGTGCTTCTGCTTGCCCTCGAACTGTGGAGGGCTCTTGCGGGGACAGCGACTGGCCTGGTCCATCTTTGTCTCGTCACGAAGGCTGAGGAGACGCCTGGTCTGGGAGCAGCACCTGCTGCTCTTAGCAAGATTCCTGTACACATTTCTTAGTTTTTGGTCCAGCAAACAGCCCTGATGTTTCTTTGTTGCTGCAAAAGCGCTTCAATCGTACTTGTTAGCTGGTGCTGCTGGCGATTGTGCTGTTTGAAAAGCGTGGCAAGAAGAGACGAGAGCTGGGTAGCACCCAAAATCAGCGACGAGCGCATCGCAGCAAAAGAGCGGCAAAATACGAACAGTCGATAAGCCGGGGCCGTCGGTGATATCCACCACTACACACTGTTTCACGCTGATGCCGCACGCGCCGCTGCTCAAAAGCTGCTCAAAGACCTCCAACAGACCCTTCACTGGCCAGATGGTATGGGACGCAGTAGCAGAAAGCGCAAGGAAGACGAGGGGCCCAATGAGACATTGCCAAGGAGGCCGCCAGCGTTGAACACGGCCTTTTTGCAGCGGGTCTTGGCCCAGAACCAGTCTTTCAATGACCGAAAGAGCAGAGAACCGTCGCCGCAGCAAGCACAAAGGTCAGCACAAGCTGAGGGTCAAAATACGGACAAAGATAAAGGGGAAGATACAGGCAAGAGCGGGGGGGCCAAGGAGCAAGCAGAGGAAGCCCCGGCAAAGGGGAAGATGAAGGCTGGAAGGGTGAAGAAGAGCGAAACGCGAAAAAGGCCTAATAAGAAGCTTTGGGAAAGGATACACGCCACCATCTCGCGAGACCTAGAGTCGAACGACAAGTAAAAGAAAATACGTGAGAGAGAGACTAACTGCTACCTGAAGAGCGCAGCTTCGGTGTGTTGGTAGCGGCTTCCAGTTTTTCAAAGGATGCCGTAATAAAAGGTAAGCGAACGTTGGCGAGATAATGTACTTTGATACCTATCTACTATATGTCGGAGATTGAACTTTGAATCAAAGCACTCGCCCCTGAGCCTCTTACTTTGTCGTGTATCACTTACACTGTCCTTAAAGTATATTTGTCAAGTAGTCGCTGGAGCAGGGCCTTTTGGACCTTATACACAGTAAATGTCAGAACGCAAAAATGCCAAAACAATAAACGCTAAAAATAGTAATTGCCAAGAGACGCTACACGAGTCCTTTTGACATGAAAACAATGTTCATGATGTTCAAGATTGCAATTGTAGCCCAGGCGATAATGGAGACGGCAGCGAGTGCGGTGCTGTTGGAGTAGTCTATATACTCGACTTTGTTGATCCTGTCAGCAGCACCATCGCTACGTTCGGGTTGACCTTCGTCCCCAGACGCACTTTCTTCCTGACTGGTTGCGCCATACGATTCCCTTGTGGTGCTGGACGGACCCTGCTTCGAGGCCGCAACTTTCATTATCTTCTTGTTGCAGGTAAAGTACACTAGCGGAGCTGAACAAAACGGCAAGATGAAGGAAAGAACAACTTGGCTGCCGTTCAAAATGTCGTTGATTCCTTTTCTTCCAGCAGTATACGTCACCAACAAGCACGGTATGATTGCAATCATTCTGGTGAGAAGCCTTCTTATCCACGGCTTGAATTTCCAATGGATGAAGCCTTCGCTGACAACTTGGCCGGCCAAAGTCACCACCAACCCTGATGCTTGGCCTGAGAAAAGCATTGCAAAAGCGTAAATGAGACCGACACCCTTTGAGACGTAGATCGTCAATAGCTCGTAAATTGACACAAGGTCGGCGTCTTCCGCGTCTGGAGTACCGTAGAACACAGTTCCCGCAATGATCAAAATCGCCGAGTTCACAAACGTAGCAACAAAAAGCAACGAAATTATGAGCTCCCAGTACGAGTATTTTAGCGAGAAACCTATAGCTTCCGCGGAAGGCTTGTACTTACTCTTTAGGTCGTGGTTGCTGCTGAAGCCGTGGTACGGAACGACCTCGTCTTTTGAAGAAGCTGTGCTGTTGCCAATTAAGTCAGTCAACCCGTGGTGCGCCCCGGATGCAGATGGCTCTGATGATTGTAATAGCGGGGCTTGTTCGGTAGCGGTTTCTCTATCCCTGGTGCTGCTGCCCCTTTTGGATTTTTCTAGTAGGCCATGCTTTTCATCGTAATCTTTCAACCTTGGCTGGACCAAGGCCGATCCCAAGTATAGTGAGTGCGGCATTATTGTCGCACCGACAATTGCGCATCCAAGGTAGATTGCCTGGTCCTCTAGCAAAGACTTTGAAGGTAAAAACCCCTCAAAGAGTGCTTTTTTATGCAGAATGTCTATGCTGAACAACTCGACTATAAAACAGAGTATCGTGCCGCCGACTAAGAGCGATACAAAGATCTCAAAGAACCGCACCTGTTTGATGGAGTTGTCCGGATTGTAAAAAAACAAGATGAAAATGACGTCCACCACCGTCACAAGCACGCCGTATTTTAAAGGTATGCCGAACAATATATCTAGGGCAATGGCGGTGCCCACCACTTCGGCCAAGTCTGTGGCGATGATGGCGCTTTCCGCAAAAATGTAGAGAGTGATGTTCAAACCCCGCGGCAAGTGGCGCCGACAGTTCTCCGCAAGGTCCAAGCCCGTGATGGAGCCGAGTTTGATGCAGAGGCATTGCATCAATATGGCAAACAAGTTGGAGACAAATATGATGAATAGTAGCTTGTATTGGTATAGCGCGCCGGACGTGGTGTTCGAGCTAAAGTTGCCTGGGTCAATAAAGGAAACCGCCACGAGGATCGACTGAAGGAAAAAGCCCAGAAACTTTTTGAGCTCGGGGAAAAGGTCTCTTAGGTATCCCATTATCGTCTTTAGCAAACACTACCGATTGGCAAAGCATGTAGTATGCGGCTGTAGTTTTTGCCAAAATGAGTGACGAATAGTGAGGAAAATGTGTCAAAATGTTCTGACGACCGCGCTTATTTGTGGTCCAAAAGCAATGGACGGCAAAAAAAAAGGCACTCTGGAGACTATTTGGTATAGCAATGGCAGTTCCAGCACCTCGTTTATAGGTACTAGGATATGGTGCCTTGGACAGAACTCGGTTTTAGCGAATACCGGAGAAGATGATATGTCTGTTGCCTAGCATATTCAGTTATGGCAACACCATCAGCATCGCAATCCACGAGCGCCATTGCCGTCCTCGTGGCCGTCGCTCCCGGTGGTACCAGCGCCGCGGATCTGTGCTCGAGGTTTCTCGAGGGTTATTGTGACTTCCGTCCCGGTTTTTTGCAAGTGAGATGCGTAACGTCGCGCTGGGTTTTTAGACCAACAGGGGCAGTGAGGTAGTTTCCCAAAAGGGATAGTTACCCTCGATCTGTAAAGCAGAGTGGCTAAATTCCGAGAGCAGTCGACCTCCTGGGAGGTTTATAGAAATCTTTTCTTCGACTGTAAGATGGGGTGTAGACTTCAAGGTTGCACGGGAAAGCCTAGGAGCGGTTCTTGTTGTGGCTCTGGGTTGTGAGGCTAGCACAGAGCGCTTTATGCCCCCTTGTTTTCTTTTATTCTCTGTTTATGCCAAAAGTGCAGGGCCGGCTCGCAGGCTTTGCCAGTTGAGCAGCCATGTATAGCAATATCTTGAGCCGACAGTGGACAGCTCTTCAAGAAAAACAGTAGCCTGTTCTTATGGTGCTGGCCAGCACGTTGGCTTCCACAAACATCGCGGCAATTGGGAGGCTTCAAGAAAGCTCTGAGTCTCTTTTTTTGCATTTTGCTTAGCTTCTGATACCCATAAACAAAAGCTTTTCACGTCTGAACTTTGAAGATAGCGAGAAGAGTGAAAAACAGGACACAGAATTCAGATTCTTGGAAGTTGGGCACAGGCGGCCCAGACTGGCGTATGCTCAAAATAGCCGCTTCAAGCTGGGCCATTCGTGCTCAAAGAAAACAGTCGTGAGTTCGATTATCCCGTCTTTTTTATTTGCTTCTTTTCTTTCATTTGGCACTCGCTGTTGGCGTCAACTGCAGCCACGATGCTAAAGAAAGGCTCCGCCTTCCCACCACCATAGGACATTGCCGGAAAAAGCAAAACCTTTTGGCATTTCTCGTAAAAAGCCGACAAGAAAAATCAGGGACAGACGACTGACTTTACATGTGGCCAGGAACGGCTGCTTTTGCCTGCAGTTCCATCTATAAATGTAGTTGTCAAGCTTGCAACAGGACCATGAGTTTCCGGGCAGGCCCACAGACACAGGGGTCTTACTAGCTGTCCCAGTTTATAGTAATACCGGCCTTGTTTTTGTCCTTAGTTGCGCGGCAGAATAGGTTTTCAACCTGGCTGGCATCCGTTGGAATTACGAGTCTAAATCGTACGAGACAAGATAATTTTGTTACCCTTTTCAGGGTTTGCTGATAGGTGTCACTTGCCATTTGCGAGGAATAAGCGCGAAAAAGGTCAGATGCTGCTTTCGGACTCAAAGATTGGCGAGCGAGCATTATGCGCTGCGCCGGCAAGCGATCTCGCCAAGTACAAAATAGGCCTTGATTGGAAATACTCGAAGTGTGACACGCCAAACACAAAGGCAGTGCTGCAGCCGTGCTGCAGCACTGCAGCAGCCTGTTCTGACACGTAGGCCTGTCCCCACTTGAACAATTGTTCCTTCTGCTGAATGTTGTCAACCTGCTGCCCACGCACAAACGGAACAGGTTTTTGAGTTTTTGGACAATGCGTCACATGGGCAGCTAAATGCACGCTTACTTCTATCAGGCATGGAGGCACAGGGAGCGACGTGTGCGCGCAGCGCTTGCTTTTTGTAATTAATTCGCCTTGTTTCTTTTTTGCTTTAGCCGGGAAGCCTGAAAGGCTGTTGATGAGAATTAACAGAACTCTGAAGAATCGCTATTTGCCCAGTCGTGCGGCCCAGATGTATCTTAGGCTCTAGCAAACAGAACCAAAACGGGCGTGAATCTAGTTTTGCGGTTTGGCTTTTTAGGCGCCGCCATTATGCCAAGCTTGTAGGCGAAGGAGAGGACGGACAAGTGCCCTTGAGCAACTAGGGCCCCTGCTCAAGAGTTGGCGGACAAAAGCGTCTGCAGCAGAAGGTTGTGTTTTCTTTGGCAAGACGATGCCGCCACCGTTCTTTTTGCCTGGCTGCACAGACGGTCTCCAGGCGTATGATCACAGGAGGCCCAAAATACTGGTGGTGAAGGTCCCGGACCTGCGTTGCCGAAATGCTCGCAAAAAAATAGGGGAGCCTTCTTGCCAGGACCGCATGGTATCTTTCTGGCTGCAAGAGCCTCTTTAGCCTCCTGTCGTTTGCTTCTTGCCATGTGCAGCTGTTTCGACACTTATCTGGGAGCCTCGAGCAAATGGTAGCATGCAGCTCCAAAGTTCGAATGTGCAAAGATCAAAGAAACGGGTCTAGAGGGCGGAAAAGATCGGTGTTTCCAGCCAAGGTTCTTATTTTCAGTTGCTACGGATGGTGCTTGAGACATGTTGGGCAACTGAAGGTCAGTTGAGGGCGGTGAGTCGGGGATGTTTTCTGTGTCTGGTATTTCCGCAGGCCGAAACTCCCTTAATTGATACGCCTCGTATATTTGCCTTTGGAACCTGTCGCCAGGAAAAAATACCTTTTTCGCCCAGGGGCTTGCTGGTCTCGCTTCAGAAACACAGCATGGCTCTCAAGGACTACCAAATGACCCTCCCCCTTCCGATTTTTGTAGATTGAGCCCAGCCGGGCTCGTGGATATGTTTCAGGAACGGCCTGCGGGGCGTCGCCCACGTCTTGCCCCTGAGAGCAGTCCAGGCTGCGACACGGTTTGCAGTTTAAGCGACACAGGAGGAACCTTCTACAAAGGAACCTTCTACAGAGGAACCTTATAAGGAGCCCTGTACATGTTGGCCGCCACCTAGCCAAGCAAGTAGGCAAACAGCACGGTTTCGTCTGTTGCAGCGCTGATCAGTAACTGAGTGGCACGAACAGCCACGAACAGCGACGAACAGCCATGTTCGGAAACAGAAAGGCCAGCCCGTAGCTTGGGTCTATCCAAGGGTCCGTTCCAACGCTTCCCATACGCGCAGTGTTTGCACAGGCAACGTGGGTTTGTAAGATCATGTCTCCCGTCTGTTGAAGTTTTCTGTTCTTTGTTTTCTTTCCGCTGTTGTTTTTGTTTGCTGTTTTTCCTGTTTGTTGTTAATATTTTGTTCCCCGTCCATCCCCGACGCCCTTCCAACCGCACTTTGCTGCTTTTGTGCTTTACTCCAGACGACGACTATTTAAGGTTGCAAGAGCTACCGGTTTTAGTGCCGGTTCAAGCGAAACATCGATACGCGATAATCAGGCAGCGTTCCGCACAGTAGCAGCAGTGATCACCATCCAGCAACACTGGCAATCTCTAAATTGGGACACTTTGGCCCCTCCCCTTTTGCCTTTGGTTTTGGTTTCCACACTGGCTGTTTACTTTTTTCTCTCTTTCTTTCTTATACCTTTTCTTTCCAGCTTTCTGGTGCAACTGTCTACATGCCCGCCCTCCTCGCGCAGGCCCTTCCACCGCGATTATAACAGCAACAGCAGCAGCACCTGCTCTCTTTTACTCTCAGGCTCTCCTCCGACAAGCCCTCCCAACATTGTAAGCTGCCAGCAGCCAGTCCCCTTTTTTCATCAAGCCCCACGCTCCACAGTGGAATTACAAGCGAGAGGCAAGTCTCCCACCAGCAAAAGCACCATCACCACACCTATATGATATCACAGAGGCCCCAGCCATGCCAGAACACAACAGCTTCCGAGCACGACCTATCCGCGTTGCGTCGCTCCAGCCAGTTCCGCCCAGCTACACGATCCAGGTCCTTCAGCACCCAGACCGCGCCAGAGCCTGCGGCATCGCCCGACAGTGTACGTATACCATTTCCCAAGCATTTTGGCAAACCCTGGCCCCAGACTTACGAACAAGAGAACCTCGAGGCCCCTTTCTGCTTTGCTTGTGCTCAGCACTGGCGCGATGGTGGAAAAAAGGTGCTCGCGCGCATGCAAGGGATGGAAGGTTCTTGCTCGGACGACGCCTTCTTTCCCTCCTCCCACGCCCACGAGCTAACACCCTTCAGCGTGTGCTCCTGCGTTCCACCCAAGATAAAGCACAAGAGGCCTCAAAGAGTTTCCTGGTAACTTTTTTTCTGTCTGTTTTCCGGCTTTGCGCGCTAGCATGCACTTTTACTAACACCGCCGTTCCCAATGCTTATTTCTAGTCGCCGGACGAAGAACAATTGGCCCACCTCCTGTTGTCCAGCTCGCTCTCTACGACAGCAACAGAAACAACATCATTGACAGGACCGTCAGCCACATGGTCTTGCTTGCCACCGCGGAGCCAGTGCCGTCCTTCGCGGCAGGAGGAACCCGCAACCAAAACCAAAACGTCCTGGCCGCCGGCCCCATCGAGGAGGAGTCCCCAAAGAGACGCAAAAAAAAGCACTTCCGCCAGGACGGAGACTTGCTCTACGGCGAGACTATCGTAGGTGCCACCATCGTCAGCCCCGAGACGCTCCTGGCCGGCGCGCTGTCCGCGAATCCCTCTGCCGCCCCGAAACACGGCGAGCTCAAGGGCTTCTTCGTGTTCAACAACTTGTCGATAAGGTACGAGGGCCGCTACAGACTCGTTTTTGACTTGTACGAGTTCCCCTTCAGCACCTACGCGGGCGGCAACACAGCGAAACTCCTTTTCCGCGGCCAGGTGAAGAGCAACGAGTTTCGCGTGTACACCGCCAAGGAGTTTCCGGGATTGACGCCGTCGACAGAGCTCGACCAGACGTTGAAGGCCTTAGGCACGAGCATCAGGATAAGGAGAATAACAGGCACGAAGCGCGGAAGCACCGGGTCAAGGAAGGTCAGGAGGGATCTGGATGGCTACATCTCCAAAAGCATTTCGCCCAGCGGCGGAGGCCTAGACATCCCGCACAGCAGCTCTTTTTCCGCAAAGTCGCCCGGCAGCTCTCTGTCCTTAATGATCTCAAACCTCTTGAATCCCCAGCTTGAGAACCCCTGGACAGAGAGGCCCTTCCTGGCACCGAAGCCTGTCGCAATACCCAGCCCCCGCGGTCTCCCACCGCCGTCGCCACACAATCGCTTCCAAAAACAGGCCCTTCCGCCGCTTCCCGCCAAGCCGCTTCCCGAACCCGTCATCCTCCAAAACTCCCCAGGCTTCAAACATGCCTGTTCTCCCCCTATGTCGTCTTTTGCTCCGCGAGAGCCGCACAATGCATCTCACCATGACTTTATCAAGTCTCTGATTCTGCTTTCTTCCTCTTTCCACGCCTCCTTCCGCGTTGGTGCGTCCCTGTCGCCCTTGGCGAGCTCCTCCTTGGCCTCCCTGCTCCAGATCCCATCCTTGCCCACCGCAGGCCCCTTCAGTGCCAGCAAAGGGCACCAGGCCCTGCATACACAGCACTCGGCGGTGTCCTTGCCTCCCCTTAACATTGCCTCGCCGCCTACGGACGGACCTTCCAACGACTCGGCACGGTCCACAGGTTCCGGCAGCAGGGGCAGCTTTTTGGGTGCCAGCTCCAGCCGGCCAGGCTACCCTTACAGAAGGAAACACAGCCAGGGATGACATGCCTTTTGGCGTTTTGATCGTTATATATCGCTCAAGTTCTGCCTTTTTCGATACTGTTAGGCAGTTTGTCTTTGCTTTTCTCATTTCCTGTTCCCCTGCTCTGGAATGTTTATGTCTGCTTATGCAGCTGGCTTGTGCCTTTCTTCCCTTAGCTTACTGGTACTTGTTCCATCGTCACACGCCAGTGTTGTGCTTTTGGTCTTGGTCTCTTACCAACGTAGTCGTATATAGCAGAGAGAACAGACCGCTTGCTCCTAGGGGTGCATTGCACCCCACATCTATGAGTGCTACCCGCCCTGATATCCTACCGTCACCTGCATGTATTAGAGGCAGCTGTCCGGATTATATTAAACCGTGTAAAATAAGATAAAATAAAGAGATTTATATGCATGCTTATAGGCAACTGTGGGCGCGATATCCTTGACTTATGAGCTGGATGCAAATGGGCCTGTTTATGTAGGAGCCTGCCTTCCTGTATAATAATGCGGATATGGTGTGACGACGCATACCATGCTCGTGACGGCATTTGGCTATGCGCACGGGTTCCCAGAACCGTGGTAACCGAGCGGCTCGCGACGCCGACGACCGCCGGTGGTCGTCCCGGCTCTGTTCTGGGTCGCGAGTCTGGCGTCCTGAGGGCCGTCCAAGGGAGCTTCTGGCTGTAAAGGAGACATGGCCGGCTCCCTTGCCATTTGCCCCGTCTTCCTGGTCAGCACAGGTCATTCCAGTACGGTTATCAGAACTATCGTCATCCCGACCGTCGCCTACCGTTTCGTTTTTCAGGAACAGTGCGTGCATCTCTTGCTTTGCTCCCTTTATTTTTCCCGGTTCTTGTTTCTTTTTCGTTGGGGCGTTGAGTAGAACTGTACAAAGTTCGTTTTTTTTCCGTCCTATCAAATATTGACACAAGTTGATTCGTTTCAGTGTGGCGGATAGATTGTTTTTGCGGCCAAAGTGTTCTCCAACAAGTGTTTTAAACGATAGGCAGTGCATTGGAATCCGCCTAGGCTTAGCGTTTTCATCAAAGCTTTCACCTGGTTACCAGTAGCGCTCTGTTGAGACCAACTGTCGGCGATTTCTTACTTGCTTCGCAGTAAGGATCTTTGGCGCTTTGCACGAAACTGCTCAAATTCCATAGTGAATCTGATAGCAAGCCAGATACCTGGCCACAACAACGCCATTACAGGAAACCTGTGGTCAAAGGGAAAGCTTGCAGCTACGAATAAACCTGACCATGACTAAGCAGCACAGCTTCTTGCCCATATCGCGGGACCGCATAGGCACCGTCGACGCCAACTACGAGCTACAGGTCGTCCAGCAGCCCCAGCAGGCAAGGGCAACAGGACGAAGCAAAAGATGTAAGTGTTGAATGCTTTGGCGCCCTGTGCCAGTGGCCAGTGGCCGTCACACCGGAGTTTAGCAGCTGCAGATAAGCGCTGCCTGCCAGCTTTCAGACCTAAAGGGTACAAAAGCCAGCTACTAACATTTTCCTAGTTACCGGACGAAGAACGATAGATCCACCTCCTGTCATCCAGGTCTCGTTGATACATTACGGCAAAGCGGCTGTAGGCGCCAGCGATAGGCAGCAAAACGAAGCAACTAATGAAAATGCCAGCGCAAACAACAGCAACCGCGAGGATGTAGAAATGGTAACTGAAGATGGCTACCAGGTCAGCAACACCAACAGCAATACCAACAACAGTATCGTGAACAGCTATGGTAGCAATGCTAATGGCAATGTTATCAAGCCTAATGAGTTTGGCGCCTACAATACCACCCCTCAAATCACTAGCACTGCCAGCTTTAACAATGCCCGCGAGGAAGACGAGCAGATGCAGGAAGATGACGACGATGGCCACTCAGGGGATAACAAGGTTATCCTTTCCAATATCATACACCACACCTTGAATCCGTTGATCTTGGTGGCCAGTATTGTAAGCGCGGACGCGGCTCCTTCTGCCAACGACATTGAGCACCGCGAGCACGGCGAGCATCGCGGTATCCCCAGCGCCGCGAACAGCAATGGCTCGACGAATGACGACTTGACAAATAACAACAGCGGGTTGGTTGTGGAAGGCTTTGGCGAAAGAAACAACAGCTGTATAGACACCAATATCAATAGACGGTGTGTGGAAAGCAGAAATCTCCATAACGACATTATCAAGGAGGAAAACACTGAGAAAAGCTCATCCACTATCGACAATAATGATAATAATTCCAGCCACAATAACCTGGAAAGCAATAACGACCAGCAAAAGAAGAACGCCAATGCGATACCCGAGTTTGACAACTTGGTGGGAACAACATCGGTGGTTGCTAACATGGTCTCCGATAAAACCTTGGGCTCTGCCTCGTCCATGAAAGCTGTCTTTGTCTTTAGCAACTTGAGTGTCAAGCAGGACGGAAACTATAAGTTGAGGTTCACGTTGTACGAGTTTGCTGGCTTCAATAGTCTCTACAGCTACAACACTTTCCAGCCTCCGCCAAATGTTGCAAATTGTGTGATTGAGCGGGGCACCATAGACTCTGCGGTGTTCAAAGTTTACACTGCCAAAAAATTCCCAGGCCTAACCACCAGCTCTAAACTATCTTTTGACTTGAAGAGCTCGGGAACGAAAATCAAAGTGAGACATTCTATACGGTCAGGTAAGAAGTCGCAACAGGAAAAGGATGAGTCTTCTGGTAACAAGAATGAGAAGCTGGCGATTTCACGAACCGGGCTCTTTGGCAGAGCTACTGGGCATGTCAGTAGAGCTAACAAAGCCGCCGCCGCTGCTGCTGCTGCCGCCGCCGCTGCTGCTGCTACGCTTGAAGCCTCCAATGAAAACAGCAGTGATACGGATAACGCTAGTCCCGTAAGCGGGAAGAAGAAAGGTAGGAACAGCAAAAAGGGGCATCATTTTGTCAACTCGAGCTACTTGAGCCCCAACGTCCACTATAACAACATGGTAAACAGCAACAGTAACAATGCTACTGATATGAACGATGCCGGGTCGATCAACAGCTTTGCGACAAATAACTCCAATGACTACTACTCCATGACGCCAATTTTCCCAACCATGTCCACGTCAAGCACTTCGTCTTTGCAAAGTGCGGCGCACTCGTTTGGATCGTTTTTCTCGTTCCGTCAGCCAGAGTTCTCCCCACTAAAGCTACTCTCTGATGTCTCTTCGCAGCAATTGCCGATTTCTATCATGAACAGCCAGGGCCAAAAGGAAGACAGCATTATTCCTTCGCCTCCGGGATCGCCTAAACTAGAAAGTGCCACTTCCATGAACAATGCTTCTGCAATAAGCAATAACAGCAGCAGCCTTAACATCAACCGCATGCCAAGCAGCGGTAGCAGCAGCATCCACCACTTGACTAACAAAAGTTCCAGCTTTTCTATCAATACTGGAGAAAGTCACTTGTACAATAGCAATAACAACAATAACAATAGTGTCAACAGTAGCAGCTCCTTCATGAAAAGCCACAAGCTAAATCATAGCAACAACAGTAACAATTTACATTTGAACATTGGGTACAATAACGGCAGCAGCACGTACGGACACCATCACAGTAACAGTCACTCGTCGCGATACGGCCACCAGAGCCAAGACAGTCTCTCATCGATCCATACGCGTCACTCTAACCTCTCGATATCGACGCCAACGTCGTTGTACTTCTCGACTCCGTCAAGCCATATCAAGACATTGGTGAACAAGCGAAGCGACCAGTATTTGAATAAGGATGAAGAAGAGGAAAAGTTGGCGCCTCAGAAAAAAAGCAAGCCGGACAGGTCTAACCAATACAAGGCCGCAATCATGAAGATCCAAAACATTATCAACTGATTGTGTTGTATGAACTTACGAATGATTAGATTGACATTACAATTACAAGAAAGACATTTGTTAGATGAAAAATAACAATTAGATGTTTCTTTTTTTCTATGCCGCTTATTTTTATTTACTATTATCACAAATTTAAGATACACTGATGACAATTTACGAAAACTTTTTCCTTTCATTTTTCCTTTTTCTATTATGTTTTATAGTTATCACACTTTATTCCCCCGGCATGAACCTATGTCTCTTTAACTTCACATGACCAAGTCTTGATCCCGGTTACTACATTACTCTTTTATTGTCATGTACCCGCTTTCCTTCGCCATTTGTTTCCTTCTCTCGTTCTAAGTCGTCGCCATTATTATTACCACCAAATACATGAATAATATAAATCTGACTACATCTATTCACCGTTGAAAATTCATAAAAGTGCATTGTAATACACTAGTCACAAGCAAGCGAAGTCATCAGTTCTTCTTCGGCTTCGTGATCCCATCATGAACAAAATAGTACACTATAGTGCCGTCCTCAGCGAGGATCCCCAAAACGATCCGCCTCGGCCGCACCGCAATCTCCTGTTCCAACGCCGCGAAGATGGAGCTTATGTACTGCATCGTAAGCTGGGTGGTTATGCGTACCGGGTACACGAACTCCACGCCGGCTGGGAGATTGAGGACATCCAGGACGGGCATGGCAGGAAGGGTAGAAAGATCAGGGAGGGCAGCGACGGGGTGGATTGGTTCGGGAGGGGCCCCAGAGAGGATCGTTATGCCTGTGTCGCAGTCTATGGTTGCCACGTTGGTCCAGTAGCTGTAGTGGAGGAGCGATGTCCTCACTTGGTCGACGATTGACATTGTATTCTGCTATTGAGCTAAATGGCTGGTGTACTGTAACTTGTGGGTTGTGGTTTTACTGTAGTCTGATATTTCAAATTAATGTGTGTGAACTAAAAAGTGCTGGAAAGTATCTTTATACAAAATTAGCGATAATGTAATTAGGTTTTTTTGTTTGCTTGTTTTTGTTTGTTTTTGTTTCTTTTGCTTGATTGGAGTATTGAACGAATTGCGCGATTTTCAGTGAGATGGGGTAGCTTGTGGTAAGATGTGTTGGATGTCATGTTATATATTTCTTCCCATCGAAGCGCAGCAAATATTTTTCCGCTCAGAGGGGCGCTGATGCATGCTTGGCTATGCTTTGTATTACCTCGTTGCACATAGTGCTTTGACAAAGAGAAAGAATCGGAACATTTTGTTTTTATTTACGACACGAAGGTACCTTTGGCACAACTCTTGAGGCCTGAGAAGTCTTAAGCGGTTAGTGTAGTATTTTTGAGAAACTGAGTGTTACAGCTCTGAGACTAGCAATTGGTGGATATTCATGAAGCGTCACGTGCGCGGAGCGAAAATTATATGGGAAAACAGAGATGGAATCCTTGGAATCTTTAAATGAGAGTAGTGTTCCGCTGGTACTTGTGTTGGTTCTCTATCCGTCTCCACAGCTTCGTTTTTCACCCTGATATAGCATTTTTTCCAAAATGAGCTTACCGTTCCTCATCAAGTCGGCTGGCCGCCTTTCTGCCAGAAATTCTGCAACCTTGGTGCCATCGAGAAACGCACTTATCATCAATAACATTAGATTTTTGCAGTCCAATGCTCAAGAGGCGGTCATCCAAAAGTACAAGGAAAAACTAGCCAAGAAAGCCCAAGAAGTCGGCGCCAAAGACATAAAAGACCTCAAAGAAAAGCTCAAGGACGAGATCGAAGCCAAGAAGAAGGAGTTTAGCAAGCTCGATGTCTTGAAAGAGTTGGACCAGCGTCTCGCCGACGCCAATGGCGCTTCCAGCAACCCTAACGTCATCAAAATCAGCAAGCCGTTGGCCCCTACGCCGAGCAATCCAAAGGAAGACAAACCACCATTCAAGACTTTGCTGTCATTTATCGACGTCGACAAGATTTCCGCCTTGGAGGCCGAGCAGATTGGGTACATTTGGAGGGCCAGGTTCCAGGCTAATCCTCAGAACATCTGCTCTATTGTACCAACTGAGATTTTCACCAAGTTGTACAACACCGCCAGAAAGAATCCAAACTTCATCTTGCCTCTCAAGAAGGAGAATCAGGGCCATGAGTTGCACTTTATCCAGTGGAACTTTAGTGGGCCAAAGACTGTGCACGTCATCTTCACTACGTTGGCCGAATACAAGCTCCACGGCGAGTTCGCAAGACCGCACACCACTTTGACGTTTCACAGGGATTTGGAGCAAGATAAGGGCATTGTACTCATGAACGGGTTGCTCGAGAAGGACTCCAACGTCAGTCTTGCGGACGGCCAGTTGTTGATTCTCAACTTGCAGAATTTTTACGGGGGCTTGCAGAACGAGGACAAAGCCGCCAGCAGGTTGAAGCTTTTAGAGGCTTTCAACAAGGGTACTGATGACTTTTCTCTTGAGGCTTTAATTGAGGAGTCCAAGGACGTTGAAGCTTGATTAGGTAGCCGATCAGTTGTTTTATATTTGTACATAGAGATGGCTACGTACATGTATACTAATATTGCTTGCGTGCTCCATAATTGACGATATTTCAAGTGAAACGAAACCATATCTTTCCTCTGTTGTGGAAGTTGCAGCTTTTGACCTGTAATATACGGAACCGCGCCGGTGACCTGTCGCCACGGCGTGTTCCGTCACGGAGGCGGATTTCCCGAAGCGACGCTGAAAAGGACGGCAAAAGGGGCCGTTTGTTTACTGGAAACTCTGTTTTTGACAAGCAGTGTGTACACAACAAATCGCACTAGCATACCACAGGCATCACCACTTTTTGCGAACAGATCACCACTTTCTGTTCAGCGCTTCTATTCGATCACTTTTCCAATACTGTGCTTTCTAGCTCCAGCATCCGCTACTCCGTCGCTATCACCATGTCCAACTACAAGTACACATTGGATATTGGATCTATCGTTAGCGTCCCAAATAACCGCAAAGGGGTCCTCAAGTTCATTGGCCGTGTGGGCGAGAAGCCCGGTTTGTTCGCGGGGATCGAGTTGGTCGACGGCGCCGTGGGAAAGAACAGTGGCGACTACAATGGCAAAGCCTACTTCAAAGTGAAAGTGCCAGGCACCGGTGTCTTTTACAGTTATGACACGATCGCGCTTTGCAATAATGCCAGCACGAGTCAGAGCATCGCTAAGCGCTCATCGACGGGGACCGTGGTGAACACAAGCACGACAAAGACTGTCAAGAACAATAGACTTTCTTTGGATTCACAAGCGGCCATGAGAGTGGGTCCGAGAAGGGCGTTCAGCAGCACTTTGCACACTATCGATCCAGTCAACAGCACAAACCATAGTACAAATGTCCACAATAGTACCGAAAAGCGCAGCAGCTTTGAGAGGCGCAGCGCTGCCGATAGAGCTTCCATGAGAACTACCCCGGCAGCAAGCTCTTTGAGAAATTCAGAATTGCAAAGTCAGATCAATACCCTTTCCAAGCAGCAGGAAAGCTTGCTTTACGAAAAGAGACTGTTGGCCGCTGAACTCAGCAAGTACAAGGCACAGTTGGACGATAAGGTGGCCTTGTTAAATGAATACAAGAGCTCGATTGAGCACGAATTAAAACCTGTCATAGAAGACTACAAGTACCAGTTACAGCAAAAAGAGTTAAAATTAGCCAAGGTCAAGCAACAGGCAGATCAGCAAAGAGACGACTTGAGGGACGCTATCAGTGCGTTGGAGGATCAAGCGTCAGAAAATGCTGAGCTTTATACTATTGAGGTCGATAACATGAAAGCCAAAGTCAAAGAACATGAACTTGTTATTGAGGACTTAAAGGCACAAATTGAAATACTCAACAGTAAGCTTCAAAATGCAAGCAGTGGCGACGATGGAGATTACAAAGTTGCAGCTTTGCAGCAGGAGGTTGACTCCCAAACTAAGACCATCTTAATCCTCAAAAATCAACTTAAAGAAAGGGAATTGATCATAGGATCTTTGAACAAAAGCGATTCCACACTTAAAAATAAACAAGATGGAGAAAATGACTCTAGTTTTGCGGACAATGCTAGCAACGATATCTCCGATACTAAATTAGAAACTTTGCATCGCAATTTCAATGAAATCAAAAAAGACACAGATAGATTGACTAAGCAGATAATTGAGAAGGACAGTTTGATTCAAAAGCTAAGTGATGAAATCACCTTGTTGAAGAATGAAAAAGATCTTCATAATAGCTTGGCCGAGAAGAATAAGGAATTGGATGGTTTATATCAAAAGGATACTGAGTTGTTGAAATCAAACCAAGACCAATTAGAAACTTTGAGATCCGGCTATGAGTCTCAGATACAGACTAAAAACTCCGAAATCGAAAAACTCAATGAGATGCTCAATGATTTGTCTTTACTGAGAGAAAAAAGAGTCGAGTATAGTGAAAATCCTGAAGTAGAAGAATTAAAGAGAAAATTGAAAGAACGTGATGACGAAATTGAAAAACTCAAAAACAGCGCCCAAAACTTTGATGATCTCAGCAACGAAATTGACAAACTTAAACACAAGAATTCTGTACTCATTAAGAAAAATGACGAAATCGACTCATTAACGAGTCAGTTAAATAGCCAAGACTCTGCAGAGCTCAAGATAGAACTTGGTCAAAAAGATAGAGAAATTGCTGAACTTAAGCGCAATATTAATGTCATTGAGCAATTGAACCAACAAATTGTGAATTTGAAGAGTGACAATAGCTCATTGATGAGCCATGAAGAGGACTTGATCAGGCAGTACGATGATTTGCGCTATCGGCGTTCTGAAATTGAAGATATTCTTAACCAAAAAAATAAAGAAATTGGTGCATTAAAAGCTTCACAAGAAGCTTTAGAAAAAGAAAATAAGCAATTGAAATCAGAAAACAAATTATCAGAAGAATTGCACAAGGAAGAATTGACGGAAAAAGATCGCCAAATTGAAGAACTACAAGCGGTTTTAAAGAAACTCGAAAGTAACTCTCTAGGAGACTCACAGCAAAGGTTCAAGAATTTGAATAACAACAATTCTGTTTCCTCTGTCGATACGTCTGGGTCCGTGTTCTCACCAAGCTTCAGCAAGAGATTCAGCAATCTGTCAATCGATGAGCATATTGACGAAAGTCACAAGGCAAATGAGCTCAACTCCAGAAATCAGTTAAAATACTTCAGTACACCAGAAGTTGTCCAAGGTGGATTGCCAATTTACAAGCCTTCAGTAACGGTTGATGCTTCAGCAGGAAAAGTCAATTGGTGTGGACTTTGTGAAAGAGAGGGCCATCTCAGTTATGAGTGTCCTTTTGAATGATATTCCATAAACTTCCTTTAGAGAGGCTAATCAGAGTTAGCAGTTCAAACAGCTTTGTCGATGAAGTTGAACATCACAATCACATCTTCCTCAAACAAACAAAAAATATATTATATGTCGATACCCCGTCAAGGTTTGATGGTGATTTAACCTTTAACAATTTAAAGGCCTGTCTCTTTTTCTGTGATTCTTAGTTATTGCCTACCGCTTTATTTTACTCGCCCGCACTTTTTCAATTCTTTGTATACCTTTGGTGAATCAACGGACCATAGTTTACGCCATAATTTTCAAAGATTTATGTCAATAAATGTGTATAATATGTACCAGTGAGAATGTGTATATGATTAGTAGAATCTAGAGTAGTCTGATAAGATGATGAGAAGGTAGATTAAATTAATTAATTTCAATGGAATGATATATGCTCGCGAAGACTAATGAGTATAGAATGATGCAGAGCGATATCATAAAGAATAAGTTTACAAGAATTAAAAATTGTTTGAAGTGGGCTGTCTTTAAGCTTCAGTGACCTCCTGGCTTTGCACTTTGACATTGCCGTCAGAGATCTGTAGCTTTTCGATATCAGCAGCCATTGCTTCACTTTTGCCTTCATTCACGGCCTCTTGGGGCTTGCTTTTCAAAGACTTAGGGGAAGGAATAGCCTCGTTTGATCTCAAGTCGACCTCGCTCAAACCCACCTCGGCGCCCAACTCGAAGAATCTGTCAAGGTAGAGTTTGTACTTTTTAGTGCCAATATCAATGAGGCCCTTCATATACATGTCGGCGTTGAACTGGAAGTTTACCTCGCCGTCCTCGTAGTAGTATGGCAACTGCTCGGTCGGGATAAAGTCCCTGAAAGGGTTATCAAACGAGACCTTCTGCTTAGTGTACGGGTCGAGGAACGGCCAGCACAACTTGAGGAAAACGCTGGCGACAAAGGGGATGTTGACAAAGAGCGCACGCCCCAATCTCTCAGGATAGTGATACTGGAGGATGCCGAGGACCGTCTTCCCCACGGACACCGAAGGCAATGGCTTGCTCTTCAACCCAACGCCCGGGAAATCCTGGAAGTCCACGCAAAGGGCGAGCTTGTCCTGGCCCTGCGGCATGTAGCTCGTAGCGACCTCGATCTGGAACATCAAGAACTGGACCTGGGTCTCTGAGGGCTTGGTGTTCTCCTTGCCAGGACACAAGTACAAGCACGGTCTGCAGCCCTTGTCGTAGCCAAAGAGGACCTGCTTTCCGGTCTCTGCCTCGTGCTTTATGGTGTCGTACACGAGCGTCTTGGACTGGAGCTCCGGGATCTCGTACTTTTTTATCTCTGGGTCGTAGTGGCCAAAGATACCGTTGGAGATGCCGTACCCTCTTCTCCACACGATAGAATTCTCGAGTCTCTTGATGGTCTCGTCGACTTTCCAGTTGCATGCTCTCAAGTACCGGTGGAAGCACTCTTTGGTGAGCCACGCCTTTTCTACCGGCGTGAGCTTTACTTTCTTCAGTTCGTCCTCGGACGACAAAGCGTACTCCAAGCCCGGCTGCTGGAAATGCGCGAGGACCAGTTGATACCGCTTTTTTTTCTCTTCGTCCGAGACTGTCTTGTCGTTGGGCACCTCCGGCTGGCTGACGGTTCCGGAAGCTGGGTGCTCCAAAGGCACGTAGACCGGCTCGCCTTGCAGCTCCTTTTTGGCGGTCTCGGCCTGTGAGTCCTGTTTGTTTGATCTGGAGAAGAAGCCCATTATGGAAAAACTGCGGATGAAATATGGAACAGTGGTTGCAGAGCTTTTTATCAGAGGACAGTAGCGCAGCGTGCAAATGTTCCAGCTGTCCCTTTTCGTCTAATATTTTTTTTTTCTTTTCTTCCGTTGTTTCTGATACTTCTTTTGGGATGCGTTAAGTCGCCGTATTCGTCCGTAAATGCTGTCCGAGGGTGTCGTTAGCAGATTTCTTGAAAGCACGGGTATGCGCGCGTGTGAATGTCTCCTGGCACCCATTTCGTCCCAACTGTTTTGACAGCACATGGTGTAAAAACCGGATCCCATGTGGACAGATGAGAAGCCCTTACATTGGTCTGTTTTGATTCTTCTAACCCTGTTTGAAGGCCGGGGAAGGTAGCCACTGTGAGAAGACCACCATATACAATTCGCCACCATGAGCTCTGTACCCCAGCATGTCTCTAAGTTGGCCAAGCAGCGGCTTCCGAAGGTCATCTCGTTAGATGCCTTTGGAACCTTATACGTTCCTAGAGAATCACCCTTCGAAATCTATCACCGTTTTGGCATCAAGTTTGGTATTAACAAGCCAACCGACAGCATCAGGAAAGACTTTATAAGCTCGTTCTCGCAATTGAAGAAGAAGTACCCCAACTACGGTATCAACACTGGCATATTGTCCGAGTACAATGAGTTCAAGCAGCCTATCGAGGATGAGGAAAGCGTCGAGTTCACAGGTGCGTACCCGTTAAGGCACTCCGACAACTGGTGGGGCCTATTGATCAAGAAATCCTTCGAGCCTTTCGAGGTCCCTGCGAAGATGGCCCGGGAACTAATCGAGTTTTTCTCCGGGGAGGCCTACATTGCCGACTTAGACTTGCTTGCAGTGCTCCAGAAGCTCAAAACTTTCAACCTTTTAGAACACGAAGAGCCAGATGACGGTTACAGCATCAAGACAAAGAACAACAAAGTGATAGCTTTGATCAACAGTAACGGTGACCCTAGAGTGAAAGTCATCTTGCAGCACTTGAACCTCATCAACGACGACCTTATTCCCGAGAGCTTGATCTTTTTTAGCTACAACACGCAAATCGAAAAGCCTGACAAGGAAAGCTTTGAAAACATCCTTCAAGACCTCGTCAAGCAGGGGTACTTAACCGGCTGCAACCTTCAGAATGAGAGCGACAAGAAGCAGCTATTGAAATATTGCTGGCATTTCGGCGACAAGTACGAGACGGATTTGCAGGGCGCCATGAATTCTGGCTGGAATGGCATTTTGATAGATAGATCGCACGACTTTGACTACTTTTTGAGTGAGAAGGACCTGGGATTCAGGAAAGTCGAGGTTGAAGGCCAGACGTTTTTGCATGACGGGGGCAAAAGGTACATTATTAAGGACTCTAAGCAGTTAAACTTGATATTCTTTAGCGGTTTTCCAAAGAATTAAGAGCTAAATACTCTAAAAAGGCAATTATTATAGATAACAAGCAGTGTTTGTTTACCGGTTATGTAGATATGCGTTATAATGCACGTGATGCTGCAAAAACCGGTTCAGCCGTCTGCATAGGGACCTTTGAACATGTGCAAAGGGTTGGGACGCCCGAAGCATGTCATTTGTCATGGCACAAAGTATGTAATCTAAGCTCTCAACTTACAAAAAAGCAGTATATAGCATGGTAAGTCTCCAATTTTCAGTGTAACAGAGCGCAAAAAGGGATGACGTATAAATCCAAGGGTTGAAATTAATGTATAGAATAAAGAATCGAACGAAACTGACAAAATATTAATGTTGTTTATATAATATATAAGTGTATGTAAGCACTGAGATTCAGAGCACCTTGAGGTAGAAAACTAGCAAAAGAAGTATAAACAGTGCCCTTGTAGCTCACAAAAGTTTAGCTTTTTGTTCTGCTCTCTTTTGCATTCTCTTTTCTCTGGCAGCCTTGGCGTCTGGACCAGACTCAGTGTCCATGTAATAGTCCCACCATCTGAAGGAAGAAGCATAGTTTCCGATGAAGTAGTGGTGGTGCAAATCGTGATGCTCAGCACCCGCCCAGAATGGCAAGATCTTATTCAATGACCATGGGAAGTCGTAACCGGAGTGGGAATCGACAGCCTGAAATAGCCTAAGGACAACCCAGACGCACACAGTGAACAAATGCAAGTCTCTGAAGAAGTATGAGTACAAGATTGGGAATCCCACGGTACCGAATCCGAGAGCCATCACTTCGATTGGATGGGCGTATTCGGCCGTCAAGCCGAATGGGGCAGCGTACTTGTGGTGCTGTTTGTGAATGTACTTGTAAAAGATGCCAAAGTGGAACAATCTGTGGAAAAAGTAGTGCCACATGTCTTCAAGGACAAAGAAGATGCCAATTTGGCGGGCCATAGTAGTTAGTTGGGGAAATGGGACCGAAATGGAGATACCGAGCTTCATGCACATTGGATGGAAAGTCCAGATTGGCAATGCTTCAACGATAAAGTGCGACTTCAAAACAGACTTCAAGCATTCCCATTGCTCTTTGTCGCTAGGGATGTGGGTTGGCTGGATCTTATATTTTCTGAAAAGACCAAACTTGTCAACAATGTACCATGGCAAGCATCTTCCAAAGTACATGATCTCGTGAAGAAGAAAGAACATCACTCCGGTGGCGAGCACATCGTTTTGCATAAAGATGTACCAGGAGGCCCAAAGTTTTTCAAGAAAATTTAATCGCACTTGACTCTCGCTGATATTGTTGAATACTTCAATGAAGGAGCTGCCAGTAACCTGCTGGGCAACAGTATTGTTGCTGAACACTTCAGAGACAAATCCTATTTTGCCAAATAACGTGGAGTTGCTCATTGTGAGAAGAACGTTGTATCAAAGAATATATTTGCCAACTGTTGAAGTAACACAAAGGACGAAAGCCAAATCTCCTTAAGGTTGAAAATAAAACAAAACTAGTTGTTTTTCCACAAGAGAAAGAAGCTTTTCAAAAGAGACTGGGTTTCCAAAGTCTACAGAGCAGCAAACGCTACTTCTTATATACACGCTTTACAAGCATTAAGTAACCTCATCTGAATGTATAAAGAGACCAAACTTGGCCCATTTTTACGAGCCTAGCAATGGGGCTCGCTGCAACGCGAACGACCTTCGCGAAGCAATTCTTGTACCATCCGACCTATGAATTTGGCCTGCTTATGTTAATGTGGTCTGATTTTTGTCCCGGTTGTTCGACCTTTCTGCAGGCGCCAAGGAAAAAATTCCTCAGGCTCCTGAGGACCCAAACGTTTGCGTCGCTCGGGTTCTGTCTCGTGTTCTATACGAGGCCACCGACAATTCTTTTCTAGTTATACTTCAGCTTTTATCTCCTACTGAATCGCCAGTTAGAAAGCCATCTTAAGCATATTCATCCGAAGGTTGGCGAGAAATTCCCGCTCTGAAAGGCGCAAACAGAAACCGCACTGCAGCGCTTTTGAATTAGAAGCACTGTCCTCTGAGTAGCACCCTCGAAAACCCCAGGTCTATACGATGTACGACAGCATGAGCTTAAGAGTATAACACTTATGCTCTATGGCACACTGAGGCGACGCTTCGGAAGCCCTACCTTCTAAAGCGCGCTTGCTACTGTCATAGTTATACTGGTGTACGTGGTGTAACGTCGTAACTTGGACTTACCGAGAAAAAGTGTTTTTATTCCACATTCCGCGGCCAGCTAGATTATATCCAACCTTGATACAGGCCTATCACACGTGTAGCCTACGGGCTATAACAATCTTCGCTAGCAACGCAAGTATTTTTTGCATTATAGTATCACAAGGACGCTCCAACACGGCATGCTTGATCCTTTAAGGCTACAACAACACCCCAGGATTGTAGGAACTGTTTAAATATTCGCATTGTAGTCTGGGCAATCTATATCAAAACTGGATTTCCTCCTTATTGACGTTATCTGTCATCGGGGGAAAATGCACTGCACTCATGCGCCTTGAATTAGACATAGTAACATTGTAAAATCGATAGGAAAAAGCATTCAAAATGAAAATTATATTTTTATTGTAAAATAAACTCAAACATTCTAAAAACTATAAACGGATAACATACTTAAAAGCCGCCTCTCAATCTGAGGACCAAATGCAAGGTGGATTCTTTCTGAATGTTGTAGTCAGACAAGGTTCTACCATCTTCTAATTGCTTACCAGCAAAGATCAATCTCTGTTGGTCTGGTACCTTCCTTGTCCTGAATCTTGGACTTGACGTTATCAATGGTGTCGGAAGATTCAACTTCCAAGGTAATGGTCTTACCAGTTAAGGTCTTGACAAAGATTTGCATAATGTAATAAATTTATAGTTGAATAGAAAGATAACAGCTGGACAGAACAAAAGGGAACAAAATATTACTATCGCCAAAGATAACGAGTAAATATGTAAAATTGATAAAAATAAAAAAACTTGTAAAGCAACAGTTATAGCGCTAAAATCGAAAGAAAAGGAAGAATAAAAAAGGAAGATTAAAAATAAACAGAAGAATAAATAAAAAAACCACCGATTAGACTCTTTTTATATGTTCACAAACGGGTGGCAACCTTGCAACTCGGAGGGCGGGTGACCGATGAGCATCGAGCTGCCAACCTGCTGTTATCCATAACCGCACGGGACCGGCAGCCAATCAGCGTATGTTGACGCGGGAAACGCCGGGGAGCGCCAGAGGGTGCAGAGTATCTGCATGTCCGCAGGCGGGTTTCTATAGTCTGCTGGAACCCGATCGAAGAATCTGTGATCATGGCTCAGTTTCTGTTCCGCTTCGAGAAAAATACGAAAACCAGCGTACAAATATTCACCCACTATCAAATTTGATATAGTTTGAGCACTAAATTGGCGGAAAAACAGCCGCCCGCAGGCAATTGTTGCATCTATCGCTGGCTGACGCCATATTATAATAGAAAAGAACAGAAGCCAAGAACACTGAATCGTCATTTATACAAGGGATCTAGTTAGTGATGTCTTTAATAGGTATACGTACTTGAACAGCATATTTCCAATTTTTTAGAGCACTAAACTCTTAAGGCTTTTAACTGAGTCAAAAGAAACTAAATCTGAGAGTTTAGATATAAAAAAAGAAAAGTTGAAAAAAGAAATAAAGAAAAAAAAGGTTCTGTCCAGGTTCTAACCGGGATTATTCGGATTAACGTCAAAAATGATAATCTCTGCAACATACATCCTTCTGCATCGTATTTTAAAGCTTGAAAGATTTTAACCTGGTCCTAAACTGATGTTCTACGTAACTGCAGAATCGTATCGAATTTGAAGGCTCTACGGTAACATGTTGCTTATACGTTTTTTTCGAACTCTTAAAGTAAGGTAGATGCTTTAGGAAGTAGCATAATTCATCATTTTTTACAAAAGATACAATATTTACCAGTTGTGCATCATTTCCATTCAATACCTTATTTTCCGTTTATTTATTGTTAGGGTTTCTACGTCTGATTTTTGACTTTATTTTCCAAGGCGTTTTCATGGTGTCTATCTGGTGCTATAAACACTCCTTTATGTATCTTTTTTTTTGCATTGGCACGAACTCGATAAAGAATAATTATATAACACTATTGATGTTGAGAAAAGAAAAGACCGCTAATGGTCTTAAATAAAAAGTCTAGAATTATGTAAGTAAACTATTGTTTAATAGCGATATCGTGATACAGAAAAAACTCTATCAGTCAGCAACATTGTGCACCTTGTGTTCTTTTCCATATCAGAAGAGTGTTAAATGTGCTCTCAGTATAGATAAAACGCCTTGGCATTTTCTGAAACAGAACTGTGGAATATCATCAAATTGAAACATCAAGATTTATAGTGACCATCCTTATGAATTCAACTCTATGCGTGTAAATAAAACATGCTAATAAAAAACTGATTCAGCTTATATTTTAGTAAACCATCATGGTAACTATAGTGCTAAAAGAACAAAGCCATCAAAGATACTATCAATAATAATGGTTTGTTTGCAGAGCAAAAACCTAATTATTGAAAATCTGGCGACACAATTCATTGCGTCTAAAGATAAGATAATATATTATATCTTGCGCTACAGAGAGAGGTTATGAAGAAATTGATAGAGAAACAAAACGTTTGAAGAAAACAGCAGATTTCAAAGATTTTGGTCAAGTCAGCTTGTCACAATGTTTGCAAGACATTCCTGTTGATGACATTTTGAATTTCCTGTTGATGACATTTTGAATTTCGCGACTTTGAAAGAGCTAACGAAACGGAAGATGCTGCACTGGCATTCGGGGCATTAAGAAAGCCCGTGAACGGCATCGGAAATACCATCGGAGAGGCCGTGAAAGTTAAAAAAATTCCCCATATTCTACTTTCTGCATTAATAAGTGGGCGGTTAGATAGAAGGCCATGATCAAGGCATATCCTGTGTATGGTACATTATAGTTGCAGTTTTATGGTTTTATGTACTATTTTTTCAATCTTCGCGCCTTTATTTCTAGTTCCTTAGTCCATTCGTCCAATTCTTTTGTAATTGTCTCTAAATTGTCAGTTTGGTTTTCCAACTGTGTCAACTTAATATTAAATTCTCGTAGCTTATCATCTGTTCATGTTAGTTGTAACAAAATCTGAGAAGCCAAATCTGGAAAATAAAAATGACTGTCAAATTTAAACTCACTAGACTTTTTTATTTCACTTGACTTTTTCGAAATCTCATCAACCTGCTGCTGTAATCTCACCAGCTTCAATGATTCATTTGTATTGAGCTGCTGAATCAATTCCACATCGTTGAGGAAAACATCGGTGTCGTTCTCGACAACTTTTTTCATATCATTTAAGGAGCTCCTTATGAGGTCCTTAGAGTTGTACTGCCTGCTACTTGACATCTTGGTTGTATGAAATTAAATCTCAGCCTCTCGTTCCTTTTTTAATGGCAACAATTCAACCCAGCCCCGAGACTTAATAGGCACTCAAATCAGAAACATGCTTTGGATTTTATTTTAATTCATACACCAACAGGGCGGGCGTGAATCACATGCCACTATGCCCCTAATTGTCGCTTTCTAACCGAAAATTTGCACTGTCAAAGCTGGAGAAGACATCAACTCTCCGAGAAGCTGAAATTGTTAGGTTTCAACATTAATAATCAATATTCTAACCATCTTCTCGAGTTACAGCTCTCTCTAGAGTCACTTTCAGAAGGCGAAAAGCCATACTTACTATATCAGCGCAACGCAAGGTCGGATGACGATAACCCAGAATAAAGAAAATCAATGTATATGAGTTATCATGCTGGTATTTTGCGCCATGCCTTATCAGCCTCTCATAGCGTCCCAGCTGTTTGCTGGAGAAGCAGACCCGATATTCTTTCAGCGAAAGGTATAAGGTGCTTCTCATCAACCATGGTGCAGCAAAAGAATAATGAAGTATCTGAAAAAAGTCTGGACGCTCAAGCGGTCCAGGAACGCATGGCGAAGATTCCAATTGAAAATTATAGAAACTTTTCCATTGTGGCGCATATTGATCATGGAAAATCCACCCTCAGTGATAGATTGTTAGAGTTGACAGGTGTGATCAAAGAAGGCTCTAATAAACAGGTGCTAGACAGATTGGACGTTGAAAGAGAGAGAGGCATTACCATAAAGGCTCAGACGTGCACCATGTTTTACAACTACAAGGACCAGGATTATTTGTTGCATCTCGTGGACTGTCCTGGGCACGTTGATTTTCGTGCAGAGGTTAGTAGAAGTTTTGCTGCTGTTGGCGGCGCCTTACTTTTAATTGACGCTTCCCAGGGTGTTCAAGCACAAACGGTGGCGAACTTTTACTTGGCATATGCTATGGATTTGAAACTTTTACCAATCATCAACAAGATCGATCTTCCGCACGCGGATATTCCTCGTGCCATTCAACAAGTTAAGGACTTCTTCGAGCTTCCCGTCGATGATATTATTAGTGTCAGTGCAAAGACAGGCAAAAACGTGGAGCAAATTTTACCCGCAATCATCGAGAAAATACCAGCAGCAACAGGCAATCTAAGCGCTCCTTTGAAATGCTTCATAATTGACTCCTGGTACGATCTGTTTGTAGGTGTGATATTGTTGGTTAGAGTGGTCGATGGAACCATTAGTAAAGGAATGAAAATAGTGTCTGCCCACACAAAGAAAAAGTACGAAGTTAAAGAGGTGGGTATTATGTACCCAGATAGGTTTCCTTTGGAAAGGCTATCGGCAGGCCAAGTTGCCTACGTTGTCCCAGGTATGAAAATTTCCTCAGAGGCATTGATTGGCGATACTTTTATGGAAGTGGGCAAAGAGGTGGAGCCTTTCCCAGGATTTGAGGAACCTAAACCAATGGTATTTGTGGGTGCGTTTCCCTCGGATGGTGTGGAGTTCAAAGTGCTAGATGAACGATTAAATTACTTGGTGCTTAATGATAGAAGTGTTACTTTGCAGAAAGAAACGTCCAACGCGTTAGGCCAAGGTTGGAGATTGGGATTTTTGGGATCATTGCATGCCTCAGTGTTCAAGGAAAGATTGGAGAAAGAGTATGGTGCGTCTTTGATTATTACAACACCGACTGTGCCTTATAAACTTATAGATAAAGATGGAGAAGAAAAGATTGTCACGAACCCTGATGACTTTCCGGATTTGGCAACTATTGGCAAAGGAAGAAACATGAAATACGTTGACTTGCAAGAACCAAACGTCGAGATCATAAGTACTTTCCCGGAAGAATACCTTGGCACTGTGATAAAGCTTTGCGATAACAATAGAGGTACACAAAAAGATATACAGTATTTAGATACTGGTCAAGTGCTTATAAAGTATGAACTTCCACTAGCACATCTTGTTGACAATTTCTTTGGCAAAATTAAGTCCGCGACCCGAGGCTTCGCGTCTCTCGACTATGAAGATTGCGGCTACAAATCTTCGGATATTGTCAAATTGGAGCTCTTAGTCAATGGAAATAGCATCGATGCCCTTGCACAGGTAATGCACCGCAGCTTGGTTGAGCAAACAGGCAGAGAATGGGTCAGGAAGTTCAAACCGTTTGTGAAAAATCACTTGTTTGAAGTCGTTATACAAGCACGGGCAAACAATAAAATCATCGCAAGGGAGACTATCAAGGCAAAGAGAAAGGATGTGTTGCAGAAACTACATGCTTCTGATATATCCAGACGGAAAAAGTTGTTAGAAAAGCAAAAAGAAGGTAAGAAGAAAATGAAGTCTATAGGAAAGGTTTCGATCAATCCAGATGCCTACCAGTCGTTTTTGCGTCAGTAAGAGAAAGTGAAACACGAATAATGGTGAACACAAAGAATTAGGATAATGCACCTTGTTTATATAATATTATTGTAAATAATATAGGATCTATGCTTTACATACTCTTCGACTTTTCTGTTTGTCTTTTCTCATATATTGCAATCTCGTCTTCTTCTACATAATTACATTTGAAACACTGGCCTTTTCTTAATTAAAATTTTAATGTATTTTCCATTTTTCGGACACCAAAACTATTAACATCATTAAACATTATTTTTGAAATGGAGAATAGATAGTCAAATATGACAGTGATTATTCTATGAGCTGTGTGATGGTTGTGACAGCAACTATAAAACAGACTTTTAATCATTCTAAACTTTTTTAAACCACCTTCGCCAGTAGTGCCGCGCTCTTGGAATTTAAATAATGAACGCTGTTTCAAATGTTCAGAGTGGCACTTTACTTCAATTTAGTGACAAATTGAACAAAGTATTGTTTAAAATCCTTCTCATTTAAGTTCACAAGAGAGCTCAAAAACTCATTTGCAGTATCGCTTGGGAAATTAATCTCAACAAAGTAAACGGTAGTCAAGTAATTGATCATAACATCCTTGTAACAGTTAAATAAAACTTTCAAAACAAAGGATATCTCATTCAAAATAAGCCTTGATTGAGCGTCCTTGACATTGAAAGTGGCATGCTTAAATGGAATTTCAAAGCATGCGCTTACGGAAGTCTTTAATAAGTACTCCTCAACACCTTCGATTTTTAGCCCAACATTAGGTTGTATGGTATTTATAATATCCTCCTTATCGTTCAAAGCACCAGTGCTCAATAAAGTAACAAAATTTTCCAAAATACTGAAAGAAAGCTTGCAAATCATAGTTTCTTCAATATCATTGATATATTCTAGCACTGAAGTTAAAATAATAGGAAAACTTTTTTGGTTAGTTTCATTCACAAGTAAGCTGAACACATGATTGTTGACCAAAGTGATAATAAAAGTTAAATAAGATTTTTGAACATTTTGCTTTTGGGTCTTTAGAGCATTGAGCATCGGATCCAGTTTCAAAATCTCGTTACGTGATTTCTCTTGAATTTTCAACTTTTGCTGTTCCAAAACTTTAAACACTCTATCCAATAATGATCCCATTAGCTCGTTGAGTAGTTGATATATGCCGACATCTTTGCTAAACGAGTAAATTATTTGGTTGATAAAACTGATAAAATTTATCAACTCCGTACTGGTAATGTTCTCATTAGCTAGCGTTATGGATATCAATCTAGCTAAGTAATCCTTAATTGAGCCGCTCAAAATAGGAATGAATCTGCTAAATGCAAATCTGACGCTATCTCTGATACTTTTAAACTGCTCGAAGTTTTCTAAGATCACCAAGGCGGCTTCTGCAGCAGTCTGGAATTTGGAAATGACAATTCTATTGTTAACGTTATTTGTAGAATTAACGTTGTTATTGCCAAATGTATTATTTTCAAAACCTCTGGCAAAAGTGCCGATCGCCACAAGGCAGTGGTGGGTCTGTAATATGATTTGTTGTTTGTCCAAAGGAAACTGAAATTGAGGAAACATGTCCATACATTGCTTCAAATCGTTGAATAATGGGTTTAAAATACTATCAACCATTTCTGCTATCTCTTGATCATTGGCGCTAGCACTACCATTCAATGCTCCATTTTGATTTTTTCCGGAAAAGAGAGAAATCAATAAACCAACGGTCTCAAATAAGTATAATTGACTCTCAAAATATGGATCATCTGCTACAGGATTTTCGTCTTCCTCCTCCACGTTGTTGCCTTGACTCAAAGCGTTAGCTTCAGCAGATACCTGAGCTTTAATAGATAATAATGACAGGGCCAAGTTATTAATCAAGTTTTTTAGAACATTCAACTCCAATGATGGTTTGGTTAATCTAATAAATCTGGAGAATAAATAGAAACATCTCTTTTGCACCTTCGAATGTTCATTAAAGAGACCAAACTTGGAGTTAATAATCTCCAAAATATTATTAGTCAAAACATTGTTCTCATTCAAGTTTTTTCCATTTGTGCCAGTAACAAAGAAATTATAATGCTTAATTATCAAATCCAAAAAGTTCAACTGGATCAAAGGATGGTCTGCCTGAGACAACAAATTGTTTTTCTTGTTAATCAAATCGAGAAGAGTAGTCTGGAAGATCAAAAAAGGTTTAGATTTGTTGATTTCGTTTTTAGGCAATTTCATTGAATTACTTCTCAAAATTTCTGAAAAATTTGTTAATTCAAACAAGCCCAACTCAAAAGTTCTCCAGTCGCTACTGCTTGATTCATTGAACAAAGTTTCATTGATAATATTGGTAATTGTCGAAACAAATAAGTCTGGATTGATCGCTGAAATGGCATCCTGGAAGACCTTTAATTTATTTCTGATTTCTTCAAACTCCTGGGCATCTTCATCTTCGTCGGCATCTAGCAACCCATCATCGTCCTCGTCGTATTTCATTTTGATTATGATTTTTTGAAGTAACGATGATAAAAAATCTGTGTACTTGTTTAAATTTATAATTGAGGTATCATTGTGTCTGGAAATTTTTTTTGCTATGGCCAAAAAGTTCGAGATGAATGGAAAAACCTGGTGAGAAATGTCGTCATAGTCATTAGGTAATATTCTCAAAATGTATGGTAAGAGTTCGTTGAGACGCGAGAACGCTAACTGCTTAAGTTCAATATTAGAGTCCAGCTTTTCAATGATGATCAAATATTCGATGCCGGCGGCATTGGTCAACTTAGCCAAATGCTCATAGAACGAGACTTCGCTAGACTCATTTGCGTCGCTATCAGATTCGTTGTACTTCAATTTATTGTCAATAGAAGAGCTGATTATCTCATTTGTTTTCATCAATGCCAATAGCTCTATCTTTTTTTCCGATGGCATTTTCTTGGAGATTATTTCAATGAACAAATCACAAATATCGTCCCTTAATAGCTTGATCTCAAAGAACTGAAAGAAGCTGCCCAAAAAGTTGTTGTTGATGATCAAGTTTATGTCTATCCAAGACACCCATGAGCCAATGACTTTGAAAGTGTTTTTGAGAATATCAGTTTTGAGAGATTCATACTCGTCGCTAGCGAGCCCTTCCTCAACAAAGCTTATGATGTATTTCCAGTTCAAGACCAAGCCTTCCATATCATTAAGTCTGATTAAATCTTTCAAGTTATTGGATGTCTCCACAGTCTTTGAGTCATTTTGATACAACTGATCACCAATTTCAGTGTGGATAGATAGAAGTATTCTTAAGTAGTAATCTATGATGATAAATTTCCTAAGACTGTCCGTGGCATCATTCTGGATTAGTTTTATGAACGTCTTAAAGAAGCTAGGCCATATATTCAAGTAAGAATAGTAGAACAAATAACTAAAAGTGGCTGACAATTTATTCTTCAAAAACACAGATCTGTTGTAATCTGCTGGCTCCACTATAGACTTTTTGAAGTAATCCAATAGCGAATTTTTCAAAATGTCTAGTTTATCTACTGGTAGATTTGGGATTGATTGGTCAATAATCTGGAATACAAATAGTTTTACTGGATCTGGTGCTGCTTCATTATACAAAAGAGGCAAACATGCTTGCCATCCATCTTCTGAGGCCTTTACTTCATTAATGAAATTAAGCGCCTATTGGTAAATGAAGAGTTAGTAACGATTTTCCAATGGTGGTGACTCTCAACGAAGCTTCTATTTCCGCAATAAGAGTATAACAAGCCAACATACCTGTCGCTTTAATTCTTGAGAGGAGGCCGGATTGAAAGCAATTTCAACAGCCTGCTGGATCTGCGCCTCCATTGACAAAATACTTTTCTATGCCGAGTGGTCTTGAGACCAACGAATGCCAGTAGATGTCCGGTTTGAAGATGAGGATGACTCTCAGATTAACGAGCTGAAAATTGGACAAAACGCCGATTTATTTTTCAGAAGCACTACTTCTGGCGCTTGTTTTTCTGATTATGGCGGTTTGTTATAGCGGCTTTCAGTAGTCTATGGGCCGGTGTTCGTGGTGCAACAAGAATTCTGGAATGTCGCCTGGCGGCCTACGCAGCCTGGCTGAGTGCCTTCTTTTCAAGGAAAAATTTTTTGATAACGCCGGGTACCTCAGAATTTTGGTGCCGCTGGGTCGGTGCATTCGCAGGATCTTTACGGACAATATTGTGCTATCACGTCCCGTCATCATCGTTTCCTCATCGCCACTGGCGGAGTATACGAACAGCAATAGCAGCCACATGCAGGCAAATGAGTCAGAGGCCTTTAGCACCAGAGGCGCCACAGGATTTCAGGGACATGAAAGAGCTTGTCTGGCATGCTATTTCGCCCATCGTGACCCCTTTACAGAACAAGATAGCTGAGTTGAATCAACAGGCCGATGACCTTTTGCAACAATTGTCTCACGAACGTGAAACTAATCAGAAGCTTAAACTGGGAAATGAGTCGTTACAGAGGAAATGCTCCACGTTGGAGGGCAAGCTTAGAGGCACGCTCAATGAGAAAGAAAACATCAAGAGCCCTGCTGCAGAAGTTGGGTTGAAGACTGGATCTCAAGACTCCATGAGATCAGATAGCTTAAGCTTTTCTCAAAGAGAACAGAAAAGCGCTCTTCTTCCAAGCAGTTTAGACCTTAACCAAGATAACACAGTGCCTGCGTTTTTCAATAGCTCGCAGGAACTACAAGGCTATGAATCCACGATTAACTTTGGATCAAGCCCTATCAGAGTGAGTGACCATTCGTCAGACGAGTCTGGCGCTTTCTCTCCTTCTCGGCAACTTGGAAGAAAAAACCTTGGTACTAGCTTTAATATCGCTAGCTCACTTGAGTCGAATGAAGGTCCTTTATGGAAAGAAACCCAATTGCAGGAAATTGAAGCTAATGGTAATTTTGTCCCGCCGCAAAAAATCGAACAAGAATCAATGCACAAGTACACTTTATCTTCCCAAGGAGCCAAAATTGCGGACAAAAGTACTTTAACCCAGAGGGAAACTGCAAAAGGAGCACAAACTAGCTTTGATTTTGGCCTAATGACGCCAACATCTGTTACAAAACGAAACACAAGTAAGAAGCTGCAGGAGATGAAAAGGCGCCGATTCGGAGCAGTCAAGAAAACTAATTTAATGGAGCCTCTTATTAAGGCCAAAGGCAATACACATTTTCCGTCGCTGAATTTTGAAGATACTTTTGAAGATAACGCGCTTACTCGTGCCACTCCGAAACGCAGGCGCGTTGACCATCAAAACGATGATCTTATTAAGTTCCATTCGGGAGATTTTGAGCAAACGGAAGTGCAGTCGGTGAGCAGCGACAGTTCATCTCAAAAGCGCAGAAACAAAACAATTGAAAGAACGGACATTGGCGGCAGTCAGGACAGTTTTAGCGCTGAATTTGGAAATAGTTTGGCTAAGCGGAGTAATTCAATGAACAATGATATAGTATCCAGTGGCCCAGATAATGCGTCAATGAAAAAGTTGTCATCTGAAAGCAAAGCAAAAAGGAATGTGATTTATAATGTTGACCAGGTCATAGAGCGTATCGAAAAAGGCAAAAAAATTGACATGACTTACAATCCACTCTCAGGTAAAGCCTGGATCCTTGAAGATTTCAGGAGTAACGGTGATATTGAACATAACCATCAAACTACACTCAAACGGGCTTTAGCAGATTTTGACAAGAAAACTTCCGATGCCTTTGACTGTCCAGAATGTAAAAACTTTTATAGTGCGGTAGGCTACGGAATAAAAATGAACAGTCCGGCATGGGATGAAACTCAGTCAGAAGAACGCTACAAAAAAGTAGCTCCTAAACTTTTCAAATGCAAGCATAAGCACATACTTAGGCAAGCTAATGAAACAGCCGATAACACAGAAGATAAAAGCGTGGGAACAGAGTCACCTCCAGGGTTTTTTCGATCAGAGTTTCCTTCTACCCAGATCTTGAAGGAAGAGAAAGCTTTGGCTAAAAGAAAAGCTGATAAAGAGACTTTAGGTCGTTTCCTAACAGCGGTTGCTCAAAATCCTTGGAAAAGGGTATTTATTTTTAGGAACAAGATTTTTAATAATGTGGTTCAAAACAATTGTTGTTATTATGATAGCGATGTCATTGCTGGCTTATATTCTTACTAGCCGAATGTGTTTATAGTAACTTTTGGTATTATTTACTCTATTCCTTTCAGAACGATTACCGTTATCATTACTTAATTAGTCATATAGCACTACAACGTTTTTCTCTGTCTGAAAAATAGCCTTTGTTCCATTAAAACTTGTATAATAGAATATAATGAATTTACGAAAATGATTAAATCCCAAGTACTAGGCTAGTAAGCCAAGTTTTTTAGCATGAGAAATGCCTGGAGCGCATATTTCATGATTTTGAAATTCACTTGATAAACAGTTATTTTCCTAAAAATTATATTTACCATAGGTATTAAGAAAACAGAGCCGTACTAATTTTTAGCAGAGTGGCAAAAATAATGAATCCTTGTAGAATACACTTCATACCAATGGAATAAGCACTCGTACAATTAAATGCTAAAAAAGAAAAGCACCGAACCTGGGACTCGAACCCAGAATCTCCTGATTAGAAGTCAGACGCCCTAACCAATTAGG